>CM053510.1:90472008-90495202 GCA_028627145.1 Eidolon dupreanum | reverse complement strand
TCAAGGTTGCACAGCCAGCGAGTAGTAGAGCTGGGCTTTGTGAGTTGAGCTCCTACTAAGATCACTGGAGGAACCTCTAGCTGCTGTCTCATTAAATTCAATGCTCACAACCATCTTCGAAATAGATGTTATTAGTTTCTCCTGTTACAGATAAGGAAGCTGAGGCTTAAAGGGGTCAAATAACTTGTCCAAGGTCACATAGCCAGGAAGTGGTGGAGACAGGATTTGAACTCATGGTTCGTGAGACTCCGAAGCTTTCATCTATGCTATTTTCTTCCTCTTACCTCAGTTTTCTCACTTGCAAATTGAAGTTTCCTTCTCCTTCATACTTGTAAGAATTTAAATATTGTAGCATTCATAATTATACCCTTCATAAAACAAGCCAATCATGAGACGTCCTCAGTAGATTTTCCAACTCACAGAAAGTATTCAGTAACTGTACCTCTTCCATTATTTATTACTATTGCATTTGTGTGAACTGCAATATTTTCAAAGCCTTTGATATTTATTTTTCTTCATCCCTTCTCAAAGGTGTGAGGCCAGAGATTATTAGTAACCTGGGTGTTTCTCTATATTCATTCATTCATTCATTCATTCACTTCCCTATCTTGAGCATGTACCACATGTCAGCAGTGAGCTCAGTGGGGAGCGATACAGACAGGGTCCTTGTCCTGGTAGGGCTTACAGCTGACAGGTTCTTCAGCTCTCAAAGTGCTTTGCTTGCGACGTGTCCTGGGCCATTTGCTTGTCTAAACAATGAGATCAGTGAGAGCTGGACCAAGGTTCACTCATGTTTGTATCCTCAGTGCCTGCCTAGGGTACAGTACACAGTAGGTGCTCAGAAAAGATTTGTTGACTGTCTGAATTAATGAATGGATAAAAGATGAAGAGATGAGTGAAGGTGTCTTAGTCTGGGCCTTACCAGGAGCAGACTCTAAGGTAAGCATTCAAGTTTAGGTAGTTTATTTGGGAAGTGATCCCAGGAAATATTAGCAGGGAGGGGAACAGTGTGGAAAGGCAACCAAAACATAGTGTATCAGTGAGAAAGTTACCACTGGGTCTTGATATTAAGTAGGGTCATGTCATTCCTTCTGGCCAATGATTTCTGAACAGATGTGACAGGTATAATTTCCAGGTCAAATAATTTTATTGCAGGTGTCGGACTTCCCAGTGCTTTCTCTTCCATTGCCTTGAGATGGTGCATTGCAAGGTGGCAGAGCCTTTCTCCATCAGCTTTGGTCCACGAGTGACTATGTGGAGCAGAGTCTCTTTCTGACCAGCATTAGATATGTGGCACAAGAGAGAAATAAGCCTTCGTGGTCATAAAACACCAAGACTTGGTGGGGGGGTGTTTGTTATCCAGCATAGCCTGACTGATACACAGAGAGAGACAGAGAGAGACAGAGAACTTGGACCATCCTCTCTGCCTCACCTTCTCTTCTTACTGCTATGAAGAGGATAGGTCTGTGTGTCCCCAAACACAGTTTGATCCTCACATACAAAGTAGCCAGAGCTAGAAGGAGCATCAGAGATCAAATTGAGAAGTTCTCAACTCTTTCAGCCCCAAAAATCCCATCTCATAACAATTATTTTGTGACAGACCCTTTACTTTCTTGAAATAAAACTGATACTATAATCACCTACATACATGCTTTCAGAATAAATTAATATAGAAATATCCTAATTATAATATCAAAGGATAAAATGAAACATATAATTATATGTATTTCAGTCTAAAAATATTTGGACACAGCTCTACTAGATGATGTGAAAGACAAGTTAGGTAGTTGTGCTACTTACAATGGACAAGTTTGGGTAGGAAGTTAACAATGAACAGAATGTGTGTTTGACATTTTCATACACCCATGAAGAACTGTCTTGAACATAATACAGCCACATGTGCAGATTGGCCCAGAGGTGATTTATTGGTGATGCAAGCACCACAGGTGACATTACCATGGGTGCTATGATTTTCAAAATGGGGAGGAAGTCTTGGTAAAGTTCCAACCTGAGGGTAGGGGAGCTGGGGCACTTATACTGGGATTCCTGAGTCATTGGATGACAGCTACTCCTAGTAGGTGTTAACTTCCCAGAATACCAACTGTCCCCAAGCACACAGGCATGCAAATGCTGGCAGCTGGAAGTGGCCCTCACACGCCAACATTGTAAGTTCTAAGGGATATAGAGAAGCATAGATAGCAGTCTACAGTCATCCAGGGGCAGAAGAAAAACACTCAGGGTAAGGTTGGGGAGAGGGGACAGCCAGCAGCAGGAAGTGACAAGAGGCCCCCAAGCGACCTAGGAGTGGGAGATGCATTCACTGAGGTTCACCAGTGCTGGACCCCTAGGAGAATGCCCATAAGCCTGCCACCCAGCTCCCAAGAGTCCTCGGGCTCCAGTCCTGTCTCTGTGAGCCCTGCTCACACCCTGGGATCTGCTTTCCCCATGAAGGCTGGTCACAGCTTGGATTCTCCAAGCTTGGCCACGGAGCCTAGTTTCCCTGTTTCCACTGGTGTCCCCCATTGTTGCGTAACTGGGAAGTCCCTCTGCTCCATACAGACAGGGAGCCCATCTCCAGGGCCATCACTTTTGATAATGAGGAGCAGAAAGATGAAGTCTTAGACAGCACACACTTTGTTTTAGCCATTGTTCTCAACCCTTTCTGCAAATCCGACTCGTTAATACAGCAACCTATGGGATAGAGAGTGTTATTATCTCTATGTTACTGATGAGAAAACTGAGGCACAGAGAGGTAAATTGACTTTCCCAAAGGCACACAGTAAGTGGCAGAGACTGGAAAGGAGCCCAGGTGGTGTGGATCAAGGCCCCCGCTCAGGCTGCCTCTGATCCCTTGACCATACTGTTTTTAATCATTAGTCAGGTAAAGGAGTTTCTGGCCCCGAACCTCACTCTTGTGTCACTGAAGGATATGCTGCTTCACTGTCCCTCTCAGATTCTGCCCCTGCATTAGAATTTAAGCCTTGGTTGAAGCTAAGAACAGCCTTTGGGTGTTAGACAGGCCTGGGATCTAACCCCAACTCTGCTGCTCCCTGGCTATGTGGCTTCAGCAGCTGACCTCCCATCTCTGAGCTTCTGAGGCTGTTAGGAGGATTAAATGGGGTAACGCGTGGGAGCACCCGCAGGGGGTAAGCGCGCCCTGACACAGACGGTTATTACGGGTTTGGGGCTTTGGATATCAGTGGTCTCCCGGGTCTGCCCTGGACCTGTGGGTCTGGCTGATCTGCTTCAGACCCTGGGACTGAGCCTGGCCCGAGGAAGTGAGGGGCACACTGACCCACAACTGAGTTGGCCTTTTTACTAGCCTTCCCCTGACCCCTCACCTGGGAACCAGTCCTGGGCCTTCTTGGTGTCAACAGAGACCAGGCACGGGCAGCTCCCGGCCCAATGCCTAGAACATAGTAAGTGCTCAATAAACAGTAGCCATGCCCACAGCCAGCAGCAAAGCAGGCTTCAGTCTAGCCAAACACAGCAGCAATAGCTGATGGGTGGGGAGAAATGAGCTTTGGAGATGGATATGAATTGGAGTCCTGGTCCCATCACTTAAAATTTGTGGCCCTTGGGGGAATTGACAGGCATGCCTCAGAGATATTGTGGGTTTAGTTCTAGATTAGTACAATGAGCAAGTATAGCAACAAAGCAAGTCCCAATCTTTTTGCTTGTGGAGAGTTGTGTCCTCAATTTGTAAAAAAACACAACATCTGTGAAGCACAGTGAAGGGAAGCACGCTAAAATGAGGTCTGCCTGTACTTCAGTACCCTGGGACTCAGTTTCCCTCTGCAAATGAGGATCATTATCACCTGTCCATAGACTAGAAATGATGCTATAAAGCACCAACCTGCCCCTAATGAATGCATCAGAGTTGTAGGGCTCAGGAGCAGATGTTCTAGAGCAGTAGTCCTCAGCCCTCAGGCTGGGGACCAGTATCAGTCTGTGGCCTTTTAGAAACCAGGCCACACAGCAGGAGGTGAGCAGCAGGTGAGCAAGCAAAGCTTCATTTGTATTTGCAGCCACTCCCCAGCGCTAGCATCACCACCTCAGCTCCACCTCAGATTGTCTTGGGCATTAGATTCTCATAGAAACACCAGTCCCTGGTGCCAAAAAGGTTGGGGACCACTGTTCTATAATAAACACACAGGTTCAAAACTAAGCTCTACTGCTTTCTATCTGTGAAACCCTGCAAATGAGATGCTGCCTCTCTGAGCCTCAGTTTCCTCATCTGTCAAATAGGATAAGTAACCATACATATCTTTCAAGGTCATTCTCAGGATTCAACAAGATGATGTGTGAAAAGCCCCAGCACTGGGTCTGGCCTTCAGAAAGCAGTAATTTCTAAAGCATGGCAAGGCCTCTCTCTATGAGAGAGAAGAGGGGTTGGGTCCTCATGGGAGGAAGCAGTGAGGAACAGGGGGTTGCATGCATGGAAGATCAACCCCTGCCTTTCATCTACCCCATTGCTGGGTGCCCCTTACCCCCAACCTCCCCTCCCACCCGAGCTTGAGGCCCCACCCCAGTTCTCTCATATACACCAAAGTAAAGATAATACAAGGTGATTTCTTGACTATGCATATATTTTTTTAAATATGCAGGCTGAAGGAAGAGAAAATTGCTGTATTCTTTTCAACGGCTTCCTTAGGCCCCCACTGGCCTCCCACATACCAACTGCTAATGTGTGGGGAGGCTTCAAGGGCTGGGACAGACACTAGGCTTGGCACAACAGGGGAGCGAAGTCAGGGAAAGGAGGCAGGATTGGCTTATGGAAGTGGAAGGGGTGGGACTGGTCCCCCACTAGGGCCACAGAAGACTCACATTTATGCCTGGCATTGGCATGGCATCCCCTTTGGGCTGGATGAAGCCACTGAGGATCAGAGTAGTGACAGTGGTGGAAGGTGTGATGGGGGCTCTGTGCCCCAGTCAGGGCTGTAAAGGCCTCTGGGCAGGAGGACAGAGTTACTGATGCATAGAAGAGATGGGGTTGGGTAATGACACCATCATGGCTCACCCAGATCTCTGCAGTAGCCTCTCAACTGGTCTCCCTGCACCCCTCTGGGCCCCCTGCCTCTCTCCTGTGCCACAGCCAGAGCCACCCTATTAAACCCAAGGCATATCATGTCTCACCCCCCTCAAACTCTCCATGGCTCCCACCTCCCTCACAGAAGTCAGTTTCCCAGAATCTGTGGACCTCTAAATGCCTTAACCCCACTGCCTCTATGACTCCCTCCCCATTCTGGCACTTAATCCTTTCCAGACCTAACAGCCCCCTTGCTGTGTCTCCATCACCCAGTCACACTCCTGCCTAAAACCTTTATACCTGTTATTCCTCTGCCTGGAACATTCTCATGGTTCATTCAGGTATCAGCTCAAATGTCACCTCCTCAGATCAGCATTCTCTGACTACACCACCTCATCGTCTTCCATCCTCATACCCTACTTTCTTGTCCTTTGTACTTACCACCTCCCAACATTATATTCAAAATATACTTGTTTATTTATTTTCTGTCTCTCCCATAGAAGGTGAGCTTCATGAGGGTTAGACTTTGTTTTGTATACTGCTGTGTCCTCAGGCCTTGAACAGGGCTTGGCATTTGCTGAATAAATTAATAAAAACGGACTGATGGAGAGATGGAAGGGAAATGATGGATAGATAAATCGATGGGAGAAAGGATAGATAGATGAATGGATGGATGGATGGATGGATGGATGGATGGATGGATGGATGGATGGATAGATGAATGGAATGAAGAATGAATGGATGGAAGGGAGGCAGGAAGGGAAGAAGGCTAGATGGATGATGGACGGCAGGACAGATGAAGACACAGACAAGCAGACAGACACAAGGTGTGGGCAGAATGTACATGTGGTTCTGCCTGGAAAGACTAACGCTCACACGTCTTTCCCTTGGGGGTCTCAGAACCCTCAAGCCCCAGCCCCCTTCAGCCTGCTCCTCCCACAGGCTCCACCCCAGGCCTGGTCCTCTCAGGAAGTGACTGCGGAGGAACATGGCAGGTGGGGGACCGGCCCCAGGCTTTATTGAGCAGATTCCGGGGAAGGGTGGACAGGCAGGCCCTCGCCCAAGCCCTGGAGCCTCTTCTTCTTGCCCTTGCTGCCCCCCAGGGCAGGCCTGGGCCACTGGGGCTTGGGTGCCCTTCAGCTGCTAAGGAAGCAGCCCCGCTTATGCCACTTCTGGTCGCGGATTCGGCGCACGGACTGCAGCTGCGGCTGGTTGGCATCCCACTCGTTCCAGTGGCGGTACTCGCCTCGCTCGAACACGTACTGGCGTCCGCGGTAGCCAGGAAACTCATAGCCAACCCACCTGCGGGATACCAAGGTTGGGGTGAGGAAGGTCTGCCTCCAGTCTCCTGCCTCCAGCCAGAACGATGCTTTTAAAACCAGCATCTGACCGTGCTTAGATGTACCCTCAACTGAGATGTAGTCACCGACAAAGGGAAGATGATCCTAAGATTGCATTAAGAGAGATATTAAGCCTAGAAAGAGCGAGGTGATGAACTTCCTCTCCCATGTACTGTTCAGGCCACACCTAGAGAACCACATACATCCTGGGCCCCCTGATAAGGATTGTGAAAAGGAAAAAAAAATCAGAAAATCAGTTCAAGGGCTTGGGGATGTTCAGAAAAGGAGTGAAGACTTCCATGGGAACAGCTAGGAGGAACATATTTCACTTGATTAAAAAATAAATAAATAAAACTTTCTATAAGTCACGGCTTCTTGGAAATCTCGTGGTCCAAGAGAGCTAGCAATTCGACTCATGGGGACTCAAACCCGACTCTGGGCCAGGACGGAGCTTGAGCAGCCAACTTGAATGAAGGGTCTCCAGACAGCGAGAGTAAGAACCATCAGCTGTCCGGGAAACAGTGGACAGATTCTGTTTGGAGCCAGAGGAGTGGCTGACCAGAGGATGCGCGAGGGGTGAGAGTGGGGATTGGGTCCCTTACGTCCCATTGACGGCCCGGATGCTTGCCACACGGTCCTGGAAGCCGTGAGCCCAGAGGCTGGGCACGTCGTCATCCACTATCTCCATCTTGCGGCCGCCGAAAGCCGGGCTCTCAAACAGGTGAAGCTTGTGATCCGGACCGTCCTGGGGGTGAGGTCACAGCATGAGCCAGCCACTCCCATGCCCAGAACCGGGTCAGGCAGGCTCCAGGTGGGGGAAGAATCAAGACACCGCAAGATAACGCCCACCCCAAGCCCCTGCCTGAAGGAGGGGATTCACAAGGGTGCCCCACTCCCTAACCCGCTACAGGAGGAATGGGGCCTTGGGAGATTCCTCTAGAGCTGGCCTCCTTAGGGACCTTAGAGCCAGAGAACCATGAAACCGAGAGGAGGCCTTTCCCGCCTCATTCAACCCCATCAGTTAGCAGATAGGGAAACTGAGGCAGGGAGAGGGTAGAAGATCAAAATTATTAATGTAGGAGCATTCCCTCATTACTAAACCAGGCTGATTTGGTCTTCTCGGCTTTCTGCCTCCCACTGCCCCTGAAGGGGCATCAGCGCTGTGACAAGAAGGGGCCGGAGCAGCCACTGAGTGTGAGTGAAGTGGGTGGGAGAGAAGAGAGACATTTTAAAGTGTCATGTGGATCCAGTCCCTTTCAGGTGTTTTAGAAATGCAGGGAAAGGACCTGAGCTGTTTTACAGTTACTTTCTGAAGCTGTTTTCCAGACTGTGTTTCTTTGACTACAGTACTCATCTGAGAAGGGACCATATGGCTCAGAATTTTAATAGGATTACCGAGGGAAGTGTTAGCGACATGCTGGCTAATTCGACATATGAACCCTGATGTCCCCATCCCCAGCCCAGTGACCATTCAATGACCAAGTTTCTCTGGTCACACACATCATTTAGGTCAAAAATGATGCAGGCTCTTCCCAGGCCAGAACCACACTGCCCAAGACCTCAGCCGAGCTTGTAAAATGAGCTGGCCTGACCAGCTCCCAGCATGTCCTGTTTCTAGAAGTTCCCTGAAGGGGGCAGGAGCTGCACTTACAATGTGCAGAGGCCGGAGGGACAGGAGGCTGTCACTGTGGTGGCTGTTGGACCAGGCGTCCCAGCGAGGGTAATCCCCCTTCTCCAGGACAAACTGCTCCCCACGGAAGGCTCTGCGCTCAAATGCCAGCCACCTGTATGAGGAAAGAGGCTTGGCTCACCTCTGCTGCAGGTGAGGGAGGACCCAAGTCTAGTGAGGGGAAGGCCTATAATTACTGACCTTTGACCTTGTACCCTCCTGCCAAACTAGTACTGATCTCGGGTCCTGTTATTGAAGGAGCTACTGGGACATACTAGGAGCTGAGATTCTAAACCAGACAACCATGCTGGGAAATGGTACTGAGAATATTTCACATGTAGCCTCTGTGTATGGAGCTTGGAAAAATCTTTTGCACAATATCCGGCACACAGTAAGAATTCCATAGATGACTTATTGTTATTCCTGTTATGTTGTTATTATTTATGTGCATCATTCCATTCATTTTGCAAAAACTCTCTCTGAACTATGTCCCATTGTTATCTCTGCTTGAAAGATGAGAAAACAGAAGCCCAGAGGGTGAGTACATTGCCCAGAATCACCCATGTTAGCACCAGAGCCTCGACATTCCATCCCAAGGCGAGAATTCAGAGCTCAGCTGGAACCTGCTTGCCTGTGGGCATGGACTGGACACTTAACCACTTTGGCCTCAGTTTCCTCATCTGTCAAATGAGGATAAGAACGGGATCTCTCTCCTAGGGCAGTTGTGAGAATTCAGTGAAATAATGCAAGTTAAATTTAAGATGTTATAGTTACTATTGAAATTATAATGATTAAATCCCACTTGTCAGGTGCTGAGCTAAGTACTAGGCTGTCTTTCTCTGTTCTCTGGTATTTACCACAGAGATGGAGAGTTATAAGGATTCTAAGACAGGTCAATTTCCTCACTTTACAGATGGGAAAACTGAGGCCAGAGAGGGGAAGGGAATTGCCTAAAACCCCACAGCTGATCCAGAGCTCGAACCCAGACTTCCCGACTCCCAGAAAACTCAGGGGTGTGAGGAGGGGTTAGGGGTCCAGGTACTCACGGCCCCGACTCCACTTGGATGGAGCCCACCTTCTCCAGCAGGCTGTCTGTCAGGTTGGGACACTCGGCCGAGAGTTCGCACCGCTTGCCCTGGAAGTTCTCCATTTCGTACACGATCACCTGGAAGGGCAGTGTCCTGAGCGTCCCTCAGGGCGGGGCTTCCAGCCCCAGCCCCTGTGGTGCGGTCCTCCTTGCAGCGATGAAGGGAGGTACGGTCCATCCACTCCATCAGCTCAGCCTTGTACCAGCCCCAAGCCAGCACCGCCGCACGCTTGCACTGCCCCCTGGTGGCCATGGAGGAGAAGGCCTCCAGGAACCTCAACTAAATCAGGGGTTGCGGCTCTGATAACCAGGCAAGAGCCAGGCTAGAGCCTAATAGATTGATGACCAGAAAAAGGACTGTGGGGAAATACAGTTGCTTATGGAACATGGCATCCACTCTAAACTTTTCAATGGAGGTCAGAAATCTATATTTCCCTTATGTGAAATATCCTCATTTTAAAAAGCCTGTGTAGGACAGACAAAATGCCAGTTTGCAACCTTTGGATTGAACTTCACCTATCCAGGCCCCGAGAGAAAGGGGCTGCAAAGGCAAAGGAAGGTGAGGCCTGTCTCACCTGCCTAGAAGCACAAACTGTCTTTGTAGAAGGTCTCTAGGGAATATCTACTCTGGTTATTTTGCAGAAGGCTCAGAAAGGGTAAGTCACTTGTCCTGGGCTGCACAGAGATTCAGTGGAGGCACTGGGATTTCTTAAGTCGGCCAGCTCTTTCCTCTCCAACAGTGGCTTAGACAGGGCAAGGCCCACAGGTGCCAAAAGGAGGTGGGAAAGCCCAGCAGTGGCCCACTTCCCAGGTAGGCAGCTGCCTCTGGAGACTTGCCAATGGCCCTAGAGGTCACTAGACAATGCTGCATGCTCCCTAGGAGGAAGCTAAGGGTCTGCATGGCAAGGCTGGCCTGAAGTCACCATGGATTAGGCCCAGAGGCAGGCAGGTGTCTGCTGCTCATCCCTTCCCTGTCTCCATTACTCTGGTTAAAGCCACTAGCACATCCTCAGAAATGCCCCTGACCCCAGTTATTGCCTTAATCACCCCACCCTTGAGCAGTATGGAATTAAAGCCCCCAGCAATAGCTTAGAGAGGGCAGAGCAGCAACAAACTCCAACTCCCTGTTAGCTGGCCATGGCAATGGCACCTGCATTTAGTTCTCACACCAGCTCTGGGAGCTAAAGAGCCTAGGCATCATTCCCATTTCAAAGATGGGGCTTTTGAGGCCCACAGAGGGCTGAGAACTGGACTAACATCAGCAGGAGAGTCAGTGCCATGACTCCTAAAAGCCTTGGGCCTCCGTGCCCTGTTGAGATGGGCAGGGTGTGTGTGACCAGTTCCATTTTGCAGACAAGGATACAGGAGAGGGAGGATGCAGCAAAGTCATAAAGTGAGTTCATGGCAGGGGGTAGGGTGTCCTTCTGACCCCAGCTGGCTCCTTTCTGGAGAGAAGCTGACCCCAAGGCCCAAGAGCAGCCCTGGGCCCAGAGCCCCCAGGTCCCCTCTTGGCCCAGTACCTTGTAGTTGCCCCCAAGGCCTCCATGGCTCTTGCCAGCTGCAGCCTGCTCCGGCGCTCCCTGCTGCTCTGCCATCTCCCCAGGAACACGTCTGGCTTCAACCAAAGAAAGATGGGTCACCAGGTCCACTCGAAGATGAGCTACAGAACCTTGCTGCCTATGAACGTGGTCATTACTCATGGCCTGCATTGTCTTTCAGTCATTCAACAAACATCCACTGAACACCTACTGTGGGCCACAGGGACTGGGAGAGTCAGTGGGATCAGAATCCCCATGTTGCAGAGGGGAACCCAGAGGCCTAGCTAAGCGAGGCCACTTCCTTGAGGCCGGGATTGAGCCTGGCTCCAAAGCCCTTGCCCTTCCCCTATACCCAACTGCTCCCCCAAAACAGGGTTCTCAGAGCTCAGTGCAGATACACCTTTGGAAACTGGTCAGTGGGCAGGCTGGGGTGGGAGATCCTCTACAGAGATCTCTGCCATCTCACACCCCAGGCTACAATCTGTTGTTCACTCATTACTCTGTTCACCAAAGTTTCTATGACCATCTACTTGGTGCCTGGCCCTGTGCTAGGTGACCAGGATGAACAGGAGACCACAGACTGGTGGGAGATGGACAGACAAACGTCTAGAGAAAGCATGATGCTGACCAGATCCTGGGACACAAACTTTAGCCCAGTTTCCATACATCATTTGCTTATTCATTCTGTATGCATTTACAGAGCATTTGCTGTATACCAGCTATTTAAAGAGATGCAGACACAGACAGCTCCCCTTCATCCGTACGGGACCATGACACACAACACAGGCCTTGCAGTAGTCACGTGGAAGGGTTCTCCTGATTGTCACACACACACAGACACAGGACTGTTCTCCAGTTTATCAGCACAAACACGCGTATACACATGCAAACTCACAAAAGCTCCCATGGTCAATGTACACAGCCACATCCCATCTGCTGCCCAAAGACAGCCTCCTTTCTCTCTCTCTCTCTCTCTCTCTCTCTCTCTCTCTCTCTCTCTCAATCTCTCTCTCTCTCTCTCTCTCTCTCTGACACACACACACACACACACACACATGCACACAGCCATCTCAGACTTCCATAATGATCATAAGGCACCCATGTCTACACCCCACACCTGGCTGCATGCACCCACGGCTTCTGCACGCCCACTCCTGGTACGTACAGCTGCATGACTCACATACTCAGGACACAAGCCCAGTGATACATAGCCTGCTGGCTGTTCATCCTGCCTGTGCCTAGCCTCAGGAGGAACTCGGGCCTGGTCCCGGCCAGGGAAGACTCTCGAGAGACATGGAAGCCCCCAAATTTACCCACCCCCCTTCCTCAGCTGTGCTGTCTTTGCAGGCTCCCTGCCTTAAGCACATGCCCAGGGGCTCGACCTTGGTCACCACCCTCTGACACCAGCTGGGTTTGGTGGCTATCTGGGTCCTCCCTCTCAGCTCCAACCCTCAGTTCATGCAGGGCCAGCTGTGCACACCCCCACGAAGACCACTGAAGGTCTGGGCCTGCTAGGGCGTCTCTCGCCTCCCTGCCCTGTCTATCCCCGAATAAACCTGTTGCTGTCGCCTTGTGAAGAACAGAGGGACCAGCACCGTCTGCAGACAGTCTGCCTTTGCAAGGAGCATCCTATTTATGGCTGCTTTCTGACAGCCCAGCACATCCTGGCCTGCTGAGCCAGCGGCCTGTCCACCTGATTTTGTTCGAATCATTTCACTCCAATAGTGGGCCCAGGGAGGCCCCAGTGCCTCTGTGTCCTCAGCCATGGCCTCTGAGGACTTCCTGGGGGCAGACGGACCTCATCAGCTTTGTGGGAAGTGCCGGGCATGGGGCATGGGGGGGAAAAGTTCTCCAGTGACTTCCACTCCCTTTCTTTGGCTTCTTGGTGTCACCGTCTTCCTATTGGGATGCATGACATCCTCGGAAAAGCTCCCGTTCTTAAGTGAGGAATCCCAGAATCCCTCAATTTTTCTGTGTGCTACGTGGCCTAAATTACAAATCAGATCACCTTATACATATCATCTAAATTGGATGTAAATCCAACCATTTCCATGGGATGCTGTGACAGACCCACCAAAGACTGATTTTCTTCATGGAAAAGGCATATATGAATAACAGCTGTCATTCATTGAAGACCTATATGCCAGCTTCCTGAGCACTATGTTTATTCCTCTTTAGGGGAGGCATTATGATCCCTATTTCATAGCTGGTTTGGAAACTGAGTTCAGAGAGGTAGTCACTTACCCAGGTCACACAGCAAAGGAAAAGGAAGGGTTGGCTTGCTCCAGGACTCAGCTCTTAGCCTCAGTAGCAGTAAAGGCGATCATGACAGTCACCTTATTTATGACAAAAAAAGATCCATGTATTTTTTTAAGTGTCTAACAAAGTATAACTTTGCCTGTGGTGGGTATTTAATGACTATTGAATGAATAACATGAGGGACAAAGAAGTGAATTGTTAAGCAACAGGGTTTTCTTTTGTTGTTTATTTTTGGTGAAAATCCTCAAGTCACCATATAAACCTGTTACCTCGCATCCCTGAGATGCTGGCAGGACACTAGGGGTGACAGCTGAACTTGGGAAACAGGTGGCTCTGTGTGACCTTGGGTGACTTACTGAAGGTCTCAGAGCCACAGTCTCCTCATCTGTAAATGGAGAAACTTTTCTCTACTCAAGCTATTGAGAGATCATGAAAGCAAAGCACTCAGCACAGTCTTAACTTTCTTACTGGTATTCGCCAAAGGTCCTCCCTACTATGGACAGTTCAAATCAAGGGGCGACTTCCTAAGGGTGATCATGGAAAGCAGAGTTAGTTTTGACTGCCTAACTTGGAAATGCAGTCACCACCTGCTAAGGGTAGAAGGCAGAAGACAGAAGTGGAGACAGCCTATAGGCATGACACTTTCCCATCAGAAGCTTTAGGATCCCGAGGACCTACTACGTTCCCAGTACCTTCATGTGCCACATTTCCTTTACCTAGAGTTCTCAGCCTTGGCACTACTGCTGTGTGGGGTCAGATCTCTCTTTGTGGTGGGGACTGTCCTGTGCTCTGTAGGGTGGTGAACAGCATCCGTGGCCTCTACTCAATAGATGCCAGCAGCACCTCCTTCCCCTTCTTGTGATAACCAAAAATGCCTCCCATCATTGCCGGATGTCATCTGGGGAGCACAGTCCACCCACACGAGAACTACTGCCCTAAACTCTTGCCCACTCATGTCACTGTCACCACCCTCATTTCGGAGAACCGATGCTCAGAGGTATCCCACAGCCAGAAGGTGGCAGAGTGAGGATTCAACCTCACGCTGCATGGAATTCCTGCTTTGTGTCCATGCACCCCCCCTCCCAGGACCCCAGCCACCCCCTCCCGCTGCCTAGTCCCCAGCTCAGCACAGACAACAAACCGACTCAGCTGGTGATGGGCATGCATGCATGGGAGAGTCCATTCATTCACACTGACACACCGACTTCTCCAGTGCAACTTGCATCAAAGCTTTATTTGCTATTTTCATAGTCTGAATGCAACATCTCTGTACATGCAAAGGTCATCTTGTTTTATGGCAGTTGACTAGGTTCCCAACTGCTCTTGATGTGCGTATGAAACCTCTTTACAGTTACAAAATATAAAAGCACTTGTCGACATCCAATACTCTGTGAGGTCAGGGGAATCCCATTATTTTAACATTAAAAATATAGGTTTTTCTAGATGAAGTCTCAGTCACATGATTACAAGTTCTTTCTGGGATTGGATAAAGTGCCTCTCGTCCGCCTTCTGTTCGGAACTTCTACGGCTTGTGAATTCATAAGGCAATTGCAAGAACGCCAACAGACAGGAGGCTTAATTTTCTCCTACGCACAGGACTCAAGTTCCTTCTCTGTCATGACTCAACTATCTGATGAAGGGACACAGAAGAAAGGTTAGGAAAATATATAGTATATTGATATATATATATATATTTCCACTCTCCCATTTTACAAAGCATTTTGAGGATCAAAGCCATCTGGGAAGTACAGAACTTCTAGGATATTGGTTTGATTTAGGAAACAACACAGTACAAAATACCTTCCATTGAACACAATATATTACTTTTGTAAGCCCCCTTATTTACAGGATCTATAAGGCTATGTGGGATGAGATCATTAAAAAGCTCAAATTCTTCTTTAGACAATGGCATATTTTGAGCAGGTGTAATGTCACCGGAGATTGTCAGAAAAGCCAGTCCAATTAGTGGAAGATGTTACGGCACCACATACAAAAGTAACTGAGGAGATTATGGGAGGGCAGGGGGGAGAGGCTGAGAGGTTAACCTGCCGGAAACTTCAGGTTGACTTTCTAGAGCCTGGCTCTCTATCCCGCTCCCTGTAGGGACCGACCCAGACCAAAGATAGAAATATCTAGAGGGGTACTGGGGGAAAAAGGATGTACAGACTGGCTTAGACCAAGCATACTCATTCTAGTCTACATTTCCAGAACCTCGGCTTGCCCAGAATTCCAACAGAGAGGCTCCTAGCAGCCTCTAGACACAGAGCTCAGATGCCCTACTCCCTAAGGGCATGGAGCCCGAGGTGGATCGCTGTCCAGATATCTAGGGGGTCTTGCCTGCTTCAAGTGGCTCCCTCCACCTCAGTACTGCTCCTCCGACCGCATGGCATCGCGATGCCCTAGGACTTTTGCTTTCTCGTTTTAACATATGGTGGAGAAGGAAAGGCACAATCAGAAGCTACAGAAGGTTTCTCCATTACTGAAGTGCTTGTCACGGCTTCTATTGGGGGTGGGGTATTTCTCACTGGAGAAAGCTTTTCTCCGGCCACCCCTTCTCCCCTCAGGCTCATCCTGAAATGCTGGTTTACACGAAAGCAAGTCACCTAGCTTCCTGCACTAGGGGACAGGGCTGTGTGGGAGGGGCCCAGGGGGCTGAGAAGAAGCAGAACTGGTGAGGGAGACGCAGGCTTGAGAGTCCTCTCCTTGGGTGGAAGCCTCACCTTTAAGAGAGCCTTTCATTTTGCAGGTGATCGCATCACACACCTGTGGATTTTTAGCTTTGCAATTATGCCTAGCTCTAGGGGCAATCTAGAGCATGGTGATGGAAAATGTAAAAATATAAATGGACAGGGCAGCTGTCAGCACCAGGAGGGAGCGGATGACGTCTCCCTTAGGCACTCACATCGAGGGTGTTTCTAAGTTCCTTGCACAGCCTCTAAGGTTTCAGACCCCAGGCTTATGCCTATTTCTATTCTCCTTAGCAAACCTAGTTGGCCTCACTTCCTGGGAGGCACAAAAGAAAACACATTTGTCCAAAAACATATGACTTGTCTTGTCCCCCTGGAAGACATCCCCATCTGACTGTCCCTTCCCCAAATCCTAGACAACCTGAGGCTGTCAGGTCAGCCTCACTCAAAACCCAACACCCCCAACATCCCAAACACCATGAGGTTTCTCTTGCACCAGTTTCTCTGGTGGCGCTGAGTAATTCTCTGCAACACTGATTTTTGAGGCCTCGCCATGGAATTTCACACATCAAGGGCCTGTTTCCTTAGGCAAGAGACCATGAAGAAGGGGATCTAGTAGAGGGGAAAAAGATACAGACTTATCAAAAGACCATCTGTCAAAATGCTGATGTACAAAGGGTGTGTGTGTGTGTGTGTGTGTGTGTGTGTGTGTGTGTATGTGCGGAGAAAGAGAGAGAGAGAGATGATAGATTAGATAGATGATAGATAAAAGATAGATAGATAGATAGATAGATAGATAGATAGATAGATAGATAGATAGATGATAGATATAGATAGATGATAGATATGGGGCGGGGGGCGGGGGGGGAGAGATTGTACATCCATAGGAATTTGCTTTGTATGTAAGACTGTCACTAGAGAGCCGAAGGCCCAGAGGAGGAAGGTTAGAGGAGGGCAGGTGACTTGACTGCATACAGATGATTAAGGCATATTAAATTAGTTTAAAAGGAGACAGATTTCCAAAGATGACTCCAGGCTAACTCAAGAAACCAGCATACAACCCCTTACTTAGCCCCAAAGAGCTCACCCAGTTTAGAAAGAAGAGAACTAATGCACTGGCCCAGCTATCTGCAAAGGCTCTGAGCATCGACCACTTCTAACCTCGTTGCACTGATCTCAGTGGAATCGAGGTCCTAGGGAGTCGGCACTAACAGGGTGGCCCTGACCCACAGTGACTGTCTGCTCTGCAGTGGAAAGATGAGGCTGCAAAAATAACAGGAACCAAGGAGGAGATCTGGGGCTTGCTCTAGTCAGCTGAAGGGGGTGGACTCTGTCACCAAGGGATTAACTGGATTTTTATTTCCGTCAAGGTGTGGGAGTTAGGCAAAAGATCTCCAGGTCAGTCTCATTTCCAAGTGTTTTTCTTTCCTGTCAGGTATACTTGGTGAAAATATGACTAACTCAGAATTGAGAATTGTGTGTGAACAGATCAGGTCACTTCCTACCACCTAAGATGGTGCTAACGGGCCCTTCCTAGAAAGACAAAGAAAGCAGCAGCCAAGAAAGGAAATCAGGGTCAGAACACACTGGGGGTTGTCATTAAATGGGTCCTATTGACTGAAAAGCCACGACATTGCATTGTTATAAAACATGAACTGGGCTTTTAAAAAAGAAAAATCAACTAGAGTAGTTCCTGGAGGAATTAAATTCCCCAATGGCTGCAGAGAACTGATCGACCACTTACTCAGGGAATGAAGAGAATACAAACTATTATCAAGAAAGGCCAAACCTCTAGACACAGATGCATGAGGCTTCCAGATGCACAAGGTTGGGTGGGTGACAAGGTCCAACGACTGCCCCTCAGTCACAAAAACTCGGCCAGTAGGACTCAGGGACGGATGGGGATGGGACCCTCCTATCATCGTCTGTGGTGCTGACCCAGAATCACTCTCCAGGGCACAGCCCTGTGTCTTAACCTGGAGATACAGGATTGCTCTCCACTCCCCACCCGCAAGAGAGGGAAGAGGTGGTAAAGAGAGATAAGAGAGGAAGAACGATGGGGAGACAAATATACTCTTGGAGAAGTGGTCCGGGGGAAAAGAGGCATGTTTTGACACCATTTGCAAAAAATGGATTTATCAAGGAAGATTTTCGCCTCTTTCAGGGTAAAGTCAGGGGAGAGGGCATGCATGTGCCCACCACTTCCACACTTATCCAGCGCTGTGCACGGACCCACTAGGTCACTCAGCCTCAGCCGTCACAGGCCACCATATGAACCGCCCAAGCATTTTTCTCACTGATGGGCAACTCCCAGGTAAGGTTGGCACACATTTTATGGCAACTGCACTTCTAGGCTGTTTGCTGGGGCCTTGGCCTTCACAGGTGGAGGCGGCTGGCACTGAGGACTTCCAAAGAGAAGGACCAAGTGGAGAGTGTCTTGGAGATTCCTGGGAATGGATTTAGAGCTAGCAAAAAAAGAAAAATGCCAGGAGAACACTGCTTCATCAGCTAGCATCCAGCACTTCTGTCCAGGGTCCCTGGCCCAGGGGCCTCCCCTCCAGAAAAGGGCTTTCAGCAAGACCCTCTCTTCCTGCATTTGGACCAAAAAAGAGCGCTTGATCAGATGGAATTCAGGGAGAGTGTTGGTAGAACAAAGAGGTGAGAAGAAACAAGAGAACCCCTTATTCATGCATTTGTTCTGAGGCCAATGTGGAAGGGCTTTTCCATGCCAGCAGCTCAAGTGATGTTCAAAAAGGACTCTGGAGAAAAAGAGTCTCAGGGTGGGTCTGATGTTTGAGTGGGAAAGGCACTGCCGTTTGGGCTGCAGTCCATGAACCCTTGAGGCCAAGGGCAAAAGTCAATCCACAGAAATCAGAGCTCAGATGAAAAGGAACCAGGAAACTATACACAAGGGTGACATTAGAATTTTTTTAAAAGCTTGGATAGGGATAAGATAACCTGAGATGATCAGATACTTCAAGCCAAGTAGTCACACCTCTTTCCTCCTGTTCTTTAACATAAAAACATATATACATATCAAATGTCAAAGAAAATTGGCTGAATTATTGCTTTATCACCTTCTAAAGCAAACAAAAATGACACACAATAAAAGAGGCCAACTATGCACATAGCCCCACCGGAAGGACCAAGACACTTGAAAGAACGAGGGTGGGTATGCTTAAAAATCAGGACTGCCAATCCTTGGAGAGGGAGATGGAACTTGCCAAAAAGGCAATCGAAACTCCCAGCCCAGTGGCACTGCCCTGGACCACAATTACAGCAGGAAATGAGTGGTTTATTCTTCCTTGGAAATGTCTTTTTGAAAAAGACCTGCGCTGGGGTAGAATGAAGAGGCGCTTTCACAGTTCTGATTTCCAGAACGGAGGGAGGTTGTCAGCCTCACATCTGTGTTCCTGGAGATGCTGCA
Source organism: Eidolon dupreanum (assembly GCA_028627145.1). Taxonomy (NCBI): domain Eukaryota; kingdom Metazoa; phylum Chordata; class Mammalia; order Chiroptera; family Pteropodidae; genus Eidolon; species Eidolon dupreanum. The sequence goes on along the minus strand of CM053510.1, from coordinate 90,476,166 downwards.
GGTGTCTACAGTGGGCAGAAATGCACATTTTTATGTAAAAAACAAAACTATCAGCATGGGGACATTTCTGGGCAGCCTGGCTTCTTCCCCAGCCTGAAGTGCTGTCTGGGGTGATGTGCAAATGCTTGAGGAGGGTGAGCCTTTCTGCCCCGATCTGGGGAGAGCCTGCAGAGGTGGAGGGGGCAGGGGCTGGACAGTGTTCTCCACGTGACCGGAAGAGCCCGGGCAGGTAACCACTGTGCAGGAAGGAATGGCAGCAGCGTGGCCTTGTCTTGGGGTTCTGACGGTTAAGGCTTCTGTTCATGAGACGTGGCAGTGTCCCCTGTGTGGAGAGGAAAAGACAGTGCTGGTGTCAGTAGGAGCAACAGGTAGCCAAATTTCTCTCTATCAACAAGGTTTAAAACCTTTTCTGGTTTTCCCCAGAACGGCCACCACCACAAGCCACAGGCCAGGAAAGACGACGTGAGTTTTTCTGTTTGTTTGTTTGTTTATTTGTTTGTTTTGAGGGGTAGGATGAGGAAGGGGGTGGGCAGCTGGATACAGTGGAATGAACGTGAAATTTAGAGTTAGGTCAGGTTCCAACCTCAGTGTCCTGAAATGGACAGCACTGAACACAAAATAAACACAAAATAAACAAAATCTATGCCGAAAAATGAGCATAGATTTTAGAATTTAGATTCTTTTTTGGAGTTTATTATATACAAATATTCACACATATATATGCATACATACAAATATCTGTAAATATTCAACATACATTATATATGTATATAGTATGCAACACTCCCATAATCAAGCATATAAAATGCCTGCAGTGTAACGTATGGATATCCATATAAAGTGGGGAAAATAGACTTTAAATAGCATTAATCACATCCAAGCGGGTCAGGTTTGGTCACTGAGTGATGAAAACGCTTTGTTGTCAGGGCATTCTGGATTTCATGTTTGTGGACGAGGGGTGGTGGGTCCCTGTGCTACTCACATCAGAGCTGACTTTTAGGGAGTGTGTTCCGCGTGCTCCCATCCCTAGGACTTGCAGGAAGCACTTGAGGTGTATTCTCAGTGAGGCTGGGCAACTCAGCGACATGCGCTCTGTTACCCCATTTTACAGATGGGGAAACTGAAGTCTAAGATATTAAGTTGTTAGAGACTTACACCAGGGCATATCTAATCACTTGATTTTTTAAATCTTTTTTTCCCCCAATTAATGTTTAATTCTACAGGTTGTATATGAATGTAGAGATTAAGAACCTTTCAGATTCAGCTGATCTTTGATGTCCCACCCTCTCGTTTTATAAAAGGGGACTGAGATGCAGGGAGGGCGGCTTAGAACTCTACTTCTGACTCTGCCCATGACCTTCTCTCCCACCCCACGTGGCCCAGCTGTATTTTTCTCCCTAAGAGAAAACAGATCATTGCTACCCTCTTTACAGGAACCCAGAACACCTGCACCCACATTTTCCCTTCTTACTTAGGGTATGACACCCCAAATCTCTGAACCTTTGCCTCCCTGTCCAAATTCCTGACTCCCCAGATTGCAGGCTCCATCCAGGTCTCCCCACCAGAACCCGTCATACCTGGTCAAGCTTGATTCTCATACAGGCTTTGCCTCTTCTTGGATTTCAGGTCCTTTAGCCACTGGGGTGAGGGCTCTTCCGATCTGAAACCACAAAGCCAGTGAGAGTCAAGTGTGAGCCATACCGAGGGGTCTTTGTAGGCATGGCTGTGAGCTACCCAACTTCTCGTCCGCTATGCCAAGGTGGATGCTGAACCAGCACTTGCAGATGGCAAAGATGTCCACACTAAAATGATTGACAAGCCAGAACCAGGAAATAACCAAACCACCCAGTGATGAGAATGCTAAATAAATCATGGTATATCCATTCTATGAAATAATCTGCAGCTATACAGTCATGCTCATGTAAAATTATTTCCATCCATCTGTCCCTTTGTCACCCCAATATCTAACCATTCTTCTATCTCTCTACCCATGTGAATGCCTGTGATGGTTAATTTTATGTGTCAAATTGGCTAGGCTGTGGAACTCAGAAACATGGTCAAACATTATTCTAGATGTTTCTATGAAGGTATTTTTTAAGATGAGATTAATGTTTAAATCAGTAGACTTTGAGTCAAGCACACTACCCTTCATATTATAGTGGGCCTTGTCCAATCGGTTGAAGACCTCAATAGAAAAAAAAAAAAAAACAACAATAACAACAATAATAACTCTCTCGAAGAGTTAATTCTGCCAACAGACTGCCTTTGGGACTCAATTGAACCCTACAAATTTTTAGACTTGCCAGACTTCACAGTCCTGTGAATCAATTCCTTAAAATAATTAAACTCTCTTCTCTCCCTCTCTCTCTCTCTGTACACACACACACACACACACACACACACCCTATTGATTCTGTTTCTTTGGAGAACCCTGACTACTACAGTGCCCATAAGACATAAAAAGATGTCTAATGTTTACTGAATAATAACAATGATTGTCTGGGGGAGGTAAGATTTATTTTACTTTTTTTTTTTAAACCAAAGACCACACATATAGAAAAGCACTCAAAACTACACATGTACAGCTCCATAAATTTGAGTGACCACCATCTAAACAGGAACATTTTTGCATGTTTTATCCTTTTACTTACTTCTTTGTGTACTTTTCTGTGTTCTCAGAATTGCTTGTAATGACAACACACCATTTTAACAAAAACAATAAAGCCATCATTCTTTAAACCTTTTTCAAGAAAAAAATTATGCTGACGAAGACTGTTTAATGACCATGGGAAAATGGTCACAGGAAACATGTAACTGGAAAAGAAGCTACATACAAGTTATAATCTCCCTTATTCTCCTGAGACAAAGGCACTATTTCTAGAGGGTAAACGCCTCAGCTTCCCCATCAGTCTGGAAAGGGCTGGACTAGATCAGTAGTTTTCCAGCAACGAAGCCCTGGACATGTAGGACGTGAAGGGAAGAGGGAAGGGAGGCTGGCTGCCTGATTCCTGGCCCTCCTCCCCATCTCTGTGTTTTTAGATCTCAGAGGGCCAAGAGTTCTTGTGAACAAAGTTCTACTGCTAGAGAAAAAAAAATAGTTGACATTCTCCTTGCCTTCAGCTCTGAAACCTAGGCAAGCAACTCCCCAGAAGTGCATCCCGAGTCTGGGAGGGGCCCTCATCCCCAAGACCCCTTACCTCTCGTCCTTCTCCACGCTGGAGGGCAGCACGCGACTGCCCAGCTGGAAAGGGGACTTGGGGGTCTTGGGTTGGGGGGCCCAGCTGGGGGTCTCACTGGGACTGTCTGCCTCTGGCCTCTTGTGCAGCTGAGCCTGGGGAGAGAAGAGAGCTGAGTCTGTAACTGCCTGTGGTCTGGGGATTGGTCCTATTCAACGGCACTGTCATTGCATGTTGACAACGGGGCCTCCGCAGGCAGCAAACACAGGGGCAGGGGGAGATGCTGTCTGACTTTGGAGGATAAGAAAAATCAGAGGTCAGGCTTATTTGTCCAAGCAGCCAGACTTGACCACTGGGGTCAATGAATCACCACCAAAAATCCACACAAATTATCTTTGGCTGAAAAGCCTTCATGTGTAATGTGCTCAGTCAGCATAGGACATTCCTTTAACTTCTCGAGAACCCTGAGATGGAGATAAAGCCCAGCCTGCAGGTGAGGCTCAGCTCTATTAAGTTCCTTGCTCTTGTGCACACTTGAATAAAGCGAAGTTCTTGACTATCAAATTCTCACGGCAAAAGGCAGGGTGGATTTTCACCCATTTTTGGAGGGCATGTTGGGAATGGAATGACCTAGAATGATGTGCACAGAATTCCCTTGGGGGATCAGGTGTATGTGATGGTGGCAGGTGGCCTGTCTCCAATGCAATGCTGGGACGGCCCCTGGCAATGGTGGTGATCACCATCGTCCTCCTGACAGCTCTATGCACTGAGCCCCCTCCTTTTGGACTCTACCAGGCATAACCGACATGACAAAGGTGGCTGAGATAGAGACTGGCTTTCCTGTTTCACAGGGGAGGAGCCTGAAGGTCAAAGGTTGAGCAGTTTGCCCCATGTCACACACCGTTTTGAAGAATTGGGATTCCCCCAGGTCTGCCCAACTCTGACTTTAGGATTCTTTCCAGAAAGAGCCTGGCAGCCTCTT
>CM053510.1:90457969-90471508 GCA_028627145.1 Eidolon dupreanum | reverse complement strand
GGAGCCAGGTGCATTTCAAGTTCAAAACTTTTCAGATTTTAGAAAGGCAACGCGGGGGGGGGGGGGCGGTATATGCATGTTGGGAGCTGTCCCCAGTGGGTCTGGAGCAGGGTTTCCCAACCTCGAAACAATGGCAGGTGGTGGGGGCTGTCCTGTGCACTGTGGATGCTTAGCAGCTTTCCTGGTCTGTACCCACCAATGCCAGTAGCAACACCCTCCCTACAGTCGTGACAACCAAAATGTCTCTAGACATTGCCAACTGTCCCATGACGGACAAAGTCACCCCTGGTTGAGAACTATTGGTCTAGGTCATGCATTCTCCACAAGAGTGGTTCTGTCCCCAAGGGAGTGAAAATTGGTTCCTCTGGGGAGGGAGTGAAAAAATATCTTATTTTTTTAATGTATAAAGCACAGATATGCATACAGCGCATATACAGACACACAATATAGCCATGATATTAAAAGTTCATGGAAAGGTACTTAAGAAAAAAATAAGAAGGCACTTTAGGGGCCAATAATGAAAGAAAAAAAAAACCCCGAAAAGTGAAAAAACACTGATATAGAGCAACACCCCATAGGCAAATGTGTTAATATTTCTGCAGCAACATGTATGAATAGTCACACCATCTGGGATAAATAAATACTATTAATAACCTCACATCAGCACACTGGTACAGGGCAGTTTTTGCTTCAAGCTTCATGGATTTCACAATGGTGGATAATGAATGGGCTGCAAACCTGGTGTTCACACGGAAGGAAATGGAGGGTCAGAAGAATTATACAACTTGCCTATGTGTGTGTGCGCACATGGGTGTGCATGTGCACGTTTGTGTGTGTGGGTGTGTGTGCATGCGCGTACTCACACAGTGGTCTAGCTGAAACCAGAGGGATTTAATACCTGCACATATGACCTCCAAGGCAATGTAAATAACTCCAGTGATAGACTTGAATTTGCTTAGCAATAAGCACCAAGGCCTTAAAATTGCACAGGCTCTTTGCCTCTCTGTTCCAGTTACCCCACTTCTAAAAGTTATTCCAATCACGCAGGTGTGTGAAGATGAACATCCAATGATGTTTACTGCCACATTATTTCTAAGGCACAAAGACTGGAAACAACCTAAGTGTCCAAAATCAATTGAGGCCTGACTATATAAAGTGGGCATAACCTGAAAAATGGAATATGATGTAGCCATTGAAAATAAGGCTACAGGACCATTTTGCTGATGTGGAAAGCTAGTCATTATAGAGAAAATTAAAGAAAACTAGGTACAAAAGAATTCAAGTAGTACAATTCTATTTTACTGATCTACCTACTTGTACATATGGAAAAATATGTATATATTATATATAAATTTTGCATGTATAGAGCATTATATTGTGTGTAATATACATTGCATTTATAGGCAAAAACATGCATGTATTTATATATGTATATAATTATCATATAGTCACATATGTATATATTATATATTCATGTATGTAAATATATATTTTGCATATATGCAAAAAATCTTAAAAGGATACAGACATGTTAAAAGACCTATTTCTAGGAGTGGGACGTTCAGTAATTTTTTTCTTTTCTTCCTTCTCATCTATGATCTTTTATTTCTCTACAGTGAGCATGTTTTGTGTAGTTCTTTTAAAAGAAGAAGATCCAGTACACACCCAGGCAGGCAAGCACTGTAGTTGTCTGGCCCAGGGTGGGGGAGCAGAATATTGTTCAGCCCCATTTCGTGTTCTCACTGCCACAGTGAGAGTTGGTGCTGAGCCTCTCACAGGCGCAGACTGGCTCCCATCTGGGTGTTCAACTGCCTTACAGCTATGTTCTGTTTCCCAGGCTTTGGTGTTCTATGACACAAAGAGGCCAGGAGGCTGACATTCAGGTGAGGAGCAGGCAGAAGGGGGCAGGGGGAACAGCCCAGCACAGAGTAGGCAGTGCTTCCCTAAGAATGTCTGCCTTCAGTCCTGCTGGGCCTGCCCTGGACCCCTGCCCGCCTCCTCGGCTCAGCACTGAGAAGGGCTCAGTGCTTAGTCAGCCCTCAGGTCCCTGGCCGTGCCTCTTACAAGCTTTGTGACTCAGATGAGTCACTTTCTCGGTTTCCCCCTCTGTAAAATGGGGTCAACCACTGGGGCTGCCGCACTAAGTCAGGAAATTGTCAAGGGCTTCTGGTGCCAGGCAGAGAGCAGCCAGCTTCTTGGGCCAACTGGTATTAGTCCCCGTAGGGTCCTCTCCTCTACAAGGCTAATGGATCACAGAGGTGTAACCCAGGCCACAGCAACGGGATAAAGAAGCAGATGCACTTACAGAAAATGTAAGAAGCTATAACTGGCAGTGTGAAGGAGGCAGTTCATGATGAGCCCCAAATTCCAGTTTCGGCAACAGGGAGAAAGCTGTCACCACCAACTTGGCTGGAGGACTTGGGAAGGGTCCCCAGGGTCTGATCTTGGGGAGAGCGAGGATGAAGGGTGTTGGAGAGGAGCCAGGGACAGGGCAGGAAAGGGAGTTCTGGGTGGGGGGAGAGGTGACAGGGTTCAAGGCAGAGATGGTGACCAGCACTCCCAGAAAATCAATGTGTACCTTGCCTCCTCCCTATGCCTCTCTGCACCTCCAGTGAATTCCTAGAGGAGTGAAGAAGTGGAGGGTTCAAGCCTCCCCTCTAGGGGCTGGTATGTTAGTTGCAGACCACGTGGGTCAGAGGGATTCAAGAAGAGAGAAGCCACGTTGGCAGGCACCTGGGGGCCAGACAGACCCAGGCTCCAATCCTGGCTTCCTGGCACTTAGAAGCTATGTGGCCTTGGGTAAGTCACTCTACCTTTCTGAGCCTCAGTGATAGCAGAGAACCACTCCAACGTCCAGCCCTGATGCCAGCATTGCGTGAGCTAATTATTTACGTAAAGTGCTGAGTGCTGTGCTGGCACATGGTGGGTACTTGGGGGAATGACTGCAATCATTACAATGCTTGGAAGTCAGAATCACCTCTCTGTGGCTCTGAAACTAGCTGGAGATACACAGCCAAAGAGGCAGCATGATACAAGAAGCTTTTAGAAATTAGGTGTTTTCCACATTCTTGTTATAGATCACTGCAGCGCCACCACCCTAGTCAACACTCCCTTACAGGAGCTGGCGGAATTTATAGGAATAGTAAGAATTCTTGCAGCCATGACTACCCTTGGTTTCCAGAAAATAAGACCTTAGCTATAAACACTGTTCTCTGGAGGGTAAACCAGAGCAATTATGGCAGCGAGATACAACCAAGAAACAGGACAGGACAGAGAATCCTGGGTGGGGCAGAAACCTCAGCTGAGCCCACCCACCACTGAAAAACTTTGTAAGGCTCCAAGGGGCAAAAACGCTATGCGAACTGGGAGGTCCTGGGCTGACGTCTCTCCTGGGGTCCGTGCCAGCTGGAGAAAGTCCGAGCTGCTTGGCTGTGCACTTGCAGCCCCCAGGATACCTCTCATCTGGCGAAACCCCCTGCACATATCCTGCTTCAGTGAGGATGCACTGCGTGTGGTTCTGAGACACGCAACACCGTTGCCTGCTGCTGCGACCTCCTTCTCCCTGGAATGCCAGCCCTGCCCCTTCTGCTGCGGAACTCCTTTCCTACCTCCAAAAGCCAGCTCGCCAGAGCACAGGGGAATAGTTCTTATAGCTCCCCTAGAGTTCTAACCACCCCCAGCCTAAGACTGAGTGCCTCTGAAGGCTGGGACCATATTAAGTTCACTTCCCTCTTGCCAGGGCCAAATCCAGGGCCCAGAACAACGTAGGTGCCCAGTGAATGTTTAAGGAAGGAGGGAGGAAAGAAAGGGTGATGGGAGGGAAGGGTGCAAAGGAAGGAAGAAGAGAGAAAGAAGAAACGGAGGGAGGAAGAAAAGGAGGGAGAAGGACAGAGGGAAGACCAGGCTATGGATAATATAAAGAAGGTCCCCAGGTACTAAATCACTTGGGTATCAGGTTCCAGTGTCCTCATCCATAGAAACGGGGACAAGAGAACCCACCTCTCTAAGCGGTTACAGATTACACGCAGTAAGTGCAAAGGCCCTAGCACAAAGGAAGCCCTCCCTCCCTTTATTCATTCATTTGAGCACCTACTACGTGCAGACACTGTGAGCCAGGCAGGTAGGTCCTTGCCCTGAAACTGCTGATGTTCTAGTGGGGAAACAGACAAAATACAGAATGGAGTAGATTACAAATTATCTGCAAGGTGATCTGTGCCATGGAGAAAAATAAGGCAAAGCGGGGGCTGAGAGGTATGGGGTGGGGCGCTGCAATTTTAAACAGGGTCAGTGTCAGAGTCAGCCTCAGCATCAGGGTCAGGGTCAGGGGAAGTCTTTCTTTTGAGATTTGCACAAAGATCTGAAGGAGGTAAGGGTGATAGTCAAGCAGCTATTCCGGGGGAGGGTGTCCCAGGAGGAGGAACAGGCCAGTGCAGAGGATTGGAGGCAAGCTGTTGCTATACATGCCACCATTACTACAGACAGTATTTTTGGCTTTTGGAGTGCTGGTTTAGGAATCCAGGCTGAATCAAACCCCACCCTCCCCTCTCATTTTCCCAAATCACATTCTAAGTCTAGCATTCCCTCTGCTCACTTTTAAACCTCAAGCTTCCCAAATAAAAACACAAATTAAGCACACAAAGTGTTAGATGCTTACTTCAACCCTGCAGACACCTAGACTGGCTCCAGGTGATAGGTATGAGACGGCAGGCCAGGGCTGAAGTCTGCCAGGCTCCTCCAGCCAGTTCCTTGATTCCCAAATGGTCCCCAGTGCACTTTGCTCTCTTTTATTTTATTTTTAAACACTGATTGGGCACCAACTGCCTACATGCAAAACCCTTTGCTGGGTGCATTCAGAAATCTCATCTCCAAATGTGAAAACCAAATGTGGGGGCTTCTAACAGTCTGTTCCCATTGGGGGAGGGGACACATTAGCCATTGTCAGAATCCCACTTTCCAGGTGGAGAAACAGATTCAAAGGGAAGTGACCTGCCCAGGGGACAGACAGAAGTCAAACCCAGGTAGCCCAGACTCAACTCTGCTTCCTAGGTTACCTTCTGAGCCTCCACTCATTCTAAAAAGCGCTAAAATGGTTCAAACGACCGTAAGCTTGGTCCTGAGAACTGCTATGGTCCATAGATTTTCATTATAAATATGATTTCCGTAATCTGTTGGTGAGGCTTTGGGGGCACAGCTGGGAAAGAGATAGTGGTTCCTAAGTGCAGGCAAGGGATTTTCTTGAGCAGCGCATCTTGGAAAGGCTCTGTGATGCAGCAGTCCAATGCCCTGGTGGATCTGTGGTTGGACAGATCTGGGTTTGAGCCCTGGTTCTGCCTCGCACCAGGTGTGTGACCTCGGGTAGCTTGCTTTACCTCTCTGAGCCCATGCCTGGTTGTGGCTACTAGAACTTTTATTATTATTTTTTATACTATTGTTAGATTCTACCAAACACTGTTGAGATGGTCCTACTGGCAAAGGACCTTCCGGCCAGTGAGAAGTGGACTTTCAGCAGAGGTCCCCTTCTGAGCGTCACCAGGTTTTTAATACACAATTGTAAAGAGAATGGTACGCACACACGTGCACACTCACACACACCACTTGTAAAAGATGGCTCTACTCTCCGGCCTGAGTTTTCCATTGAGTGCTTCGGAGCTGGCTGGAAACTCATTTTAGGGACAGGGAATCTGAGGCCTGGAAAGGGGCAGGGGGCTAGGCAGGCGACACAGCTGGTGGTAGCAGTGTTCAGCGGGGATGCTGGAGGCTGCTTCTGCCGCCTCCTCCAGAGGAAGTGCAGGTCCAGAGTCCCCAGGACCAAGCTTGGTCGGGCTGGGGCCACACTGTGGCCTGGGAAAATCATGGTCACTCTCAGTGACAAGGGGCAGGCCATTGGAGGACTCATTTTTAAAGCCCAGTTCTGCAGCCTGTGCTGCCGATGAGAATGAAAGCAATGGATAACATGGCTGGGTCCAGGGTTGTGGCTGCCCTGCACCCACTCAGGCTTTCTAATGCTGCGATGCTGCTAGTCTGGTGGGTTTTTAACTCATCCCACCTCCACTGGGGAAAAGAGCCAAGGTGTTATTTTATTCCTTCTCCAGCTTCCCATTTAGAGCACACTGATAGGTGAGGGATGGTTTCCAGCCACAATTAGGGAACTTGCACTGGGTCCCAGGCCCCAAATGGGTCCTGTGGTTATCAGGTGGCTTCAGGACCATCAGGGATCCACTCGCTGTCCCTAAAGAGAAGAGATTCCCAGCCATACCTAGACCAAGGTGTGTATGGCCCAGGTGGATTAAAGCAGGTTAACCAAGTATTGTGAGAGCACAAAGTCATTTTCCCCTAAATTTGGAGGTCACGGACCTCCCACAGGGGATACACCCTTTGCTCCTTCCCCATTTCTGCACTGAAACATTATAGATCATAACATTAGCTGTATGGGGACCAGGGCGAGGTTGGGGTTAACAGTGCGCGAGGCTGGCACAGGGCTTCCCAGGGAAGGAAGGACGTTCAGAGCAGGAACCGCAGGTGTATGCAGGCCTTAGATATCAAGCCCCACTCTGCCCATGCCTGGTGATGGGGCCCTGGGCAAGTCTCTTGATCTTACTGGGCTTCAATTTCCTCGTCTGTACCATAATGATTATACCTGGTTCCCTTGGCTGAGGTGAAGACATACAAATATGTTTTAGGTTTGGCAAGTTTGATTCTCCTCACATGGGAGGCCACAGGGCTCTGAAAATTGTCCCAGCTCAAAGTCCACACTCTGTTTTGTCAAACACTAGAAATGCTTTATGAGTTTATCTAGTAGCCCGGGGGGCGGGGGGAAGGGATGTTATTTATTGAACTGGACCCAGTGGAGTGCCAGCCACGAGTCAAGGAGAACTAAAGCCCTGTCAAAGGAGCATCAGGGCAGCCAGATGTATGTGCAAACTACTAGGGTCTAAGTTACATGTAGTAAGTGCAGATTCATTTGTCAGGTGGGAGACAAAGCAGGGAAGGCTACCTCGAGGAGGAGACACGTGAAATGGGCCTCAGAGAATGAGGACACTACCACAAAGTAAAGATGAGGGAGTGGGGGCAAGGACATTCCAAGGAGAAGGGTCATTCAGCAAAATGGTAAAGGTGGAAAAATATGGAGCATTTAAAAAGCTAGTTAATAACAGTAAGAAGAAGAAGAAGAAGAAGAAGAAGAAGAAGAAGAAGAAGAAGAAGAAGAAGGAGGAGGAGGAGGAGGAGGAGGAGGAGGAGGAGGAGGAAGAAGAGGAGGAGGAGGAGGAAGAGGAGGAAGAAGAGGAGGAGGAGGAGGAGGAAGAGGAAGAGGAGGAAGAGGAAGAGGAGGAGGAGGAGGAGGAGGAGGAGGAGGAGGAAGAAGAAGAAGAAGAAGAAGAAGAAGAAGAAGAAGAAGAAGAAGAAGAAGAAGAAGAAAAGAAGAGGAGGAGGAGGAGGAGGAGGAGGAGAAAAGAAAAGAAAAAAAAGACAAAGCGAGCACAAGTTATATTTTTTATATGCCAGGCAGGCACTTGCATAATGAATCCCCTCAAAAACCCTATGATGGAGGTACTATTATTATCATTCTCATCTCACAGATGAGGAAACTGAGATTCAGAAAAGTTAATTTACTTGGCCAAGGTCACACAGTATGTAAGTGGCCGAACCAGGATAAACTTGATGCAGTCTAATCCCAAACTCAAGTTTATAGACCACTTGGCTGTCCTGTGTTTTCAGAGCTTTGCTGGGGTGGGGGGTGGAGCGGGAGCACACATTATTTCCCTCAGCTGAGGTGCACAGAAAATGAGGATGACAACTGTCAGAGGCGCGAGATGGTGGCTAAGCTCTGGCCCATCCCTGGGACTCAGGAATCACATCTGTCAGATGAGAACTTGGAACCAGTGTTTCATGTCTCACAGCCCTTGATAATTTACAGAAAGGAAGGAAGGGAGGGAGAAAAGGAAGGATAGACTGATGGAGTGAACTACACTGGGATGCCAGCATTTTAATCGGCTAAATCAAGACATCTCCCCCACTCTCACCAAAACAACTTTTCATTTTATATAAATTCATTTCAAAATGGATTTTTTAATATTTGAATACCCTCAAATCATGACCAACATCATTTCCAAATAAAAGGCAGTCCTTTCTGAATGTAGTTTTCTCCCTTTTCTATATCACTGGTTGCAGACACACATTGGCTCGGGGGTCTTCCTGTGGCCCACGGAAAACTCCCTGAAGGAGGGGCTCATGTGCTTGGCTAGGAGAGGGGCTTGAAAACTATCTCTTGATAAATAGATTTGGGAGAGGGCAGGAGACGGGTGAAATGGCCATCGTAGACCTCACCAGCCTATGGATTGGTGTTTGGAAACCATCAGCCCAGATGACATCAACAAGGATCCCACCCATTGGAGGTTCCAAGTTTGGGAATGGGAGCTACCAGCCAGCTCTGCCTCTGAAGGGCGGGTCTCTATTCAATTTCCGGGCAAGGCATGAAAGCACTTTGATTTAAAGGGAGCCCAGATGGACTGACAGCAACAGTATCCCACTCACCTCAGCACAAGACACCATTTCAAAGCGAGACCCACAGGCCAAGGTGGCAGCTGGAGCCTGTTCAGTGGGACAGAGCTGAAAATCCATAGGGATCACATGCTCCCTGAGGTGAAATAACCAGTTTTGCCACTCTTTCATGGCCTCTAAAATCTTGCTTATGGCATGAGAAGCTTTTGGAAAGGATTAGATTCTGCAACTTATAAACAAGGTTATGCACACTGCTGATTTTTTCTTTCTCATGTAACTGGATATCAGAGCCATCTCAGTGGGTAAAACATTCTGACAAATTAGAATATCTACCTCTATGGGTTTCCCGTTGCCAGGCAACTAGAGGCTGCTGCTACAGTACACATCCCACCCCCTGTACCACCACTCCCACCCCGGGACTTGAGTATAGAATTATGGGGTACTGCAGATGTAAAGGTCTGCCCACAAAATAGAGAATTTGCAAAACATTAATTCTTCATCTTGAACAAATAACCATTTCTGTGGTGTTTCGCAGATTGTGAGGTGCTTCTATACGATTCGCCCCATTGCTTTTTCCTCTCATCCACTCCTCTGAGGCAAGGACTATGGTTATCCCCACGCAAAGCCAGGGAGACTGAGGCTTGGAGAGAGAAGTGGGGCTTGCCCATGGCCACAGAGCTGGTATACAGTGGGGCCAGGGTTTGAATTCATGTTTACTGAACTCCAGAGTTTGGCAGATACCAGAGAGACTCCTGAACACATGGCCTAAATCAGAACCACTTGAACTCAGCTTCAGGAGGTTGGAAAATGAAAATCCACTTTAATGCACCATCTCTTTAAATAAAATAAATATGGAGAGATGCATAGCCCCTGATAAACTGTACTGAGCATGGTGGAGTAGGGAGTTAGAAAAGGGATATGCCACCCCAAAAGCCCTGGCGGTCTTTTTTTTTTTTTTTTTCTGACTATAGAAGTTACACATTTCACTATAAAATATAAACACAGATCTAGATACAAAGATATCTGTTAACAATAAAACATTATAAGACAATAAAAACTGCCCCAAATCCCATCATTAAAGGGAATCATTGTTAAAATGTGGGTAAATTTACTCTGTCAGTTTTCTGATCAGTATTTTACAAAGCTGGGATAAGACCTGAGGGGCAATTTGCCGGTGCAGTGATTTGTTGGATGTTTGATTCTCCCATGTCAGCTGAGGAGGCACTATATGCCAAACCCCATGTCTCATCTATCTTATAGTCCCAGGAGGGTTGGAGGCTCAGTGAGGTGAGGGTCATGTAGGAAGTTACATAGCCGTTCCCCTCACTTTCTTTCTCCCTTATGTGTTTGACCAATGTCTTGGCCAGGAGCTGGAGTGACTGACCGTTAACAGGAGGAGTAGAGACTATTTTTGGAAGGCTGACTTTGGAGCACGCACAATTTCTCATGCTGATGCCCTGATCATGAGCCTCCCAGAGCTGCCATCACACGCAGAATAAATCCCAAAGCCCTAACTGTATCCTAACAAATCCTCACTCACCTTCCCTCATTCCCTACCCTTACAGAATGGACCTCCCACCTTCACTCACTGCCTATGGCAGACAGATTTAAGCCCCCCGCCACCATGATTTCCACCATGTGGGACTCCCTTGAGTGTGGGCAGACCTTGTGACCTGCTTCTAATCAACAGAGTACAGCAAATGAGATGAGGTGTTACTCCTGTGATTACATTACATTATATAAGATTCTCTCTTGCTAGCTGACTCACTCTAGAGATTCTCCCTGCTGGATTGGTAAAGTAAGAGGCCATCCTGAGAAAGCCCACATGGCAAGGAACTATGTATGGGTGGCCTCTAGCTGACAGCCAGGGGCCTCAGGTCTCTCACCCACGAAGACCTGAATTCTGCCAATGACCAGAGCGGACCTGGAAGTGGACTGTTCCCCCAGCCATGCCACCAGATGAGATTGCAGCCCAGCCGACACCATGACTACAACCTTGTCACACCCTACGTAGAGGGCCCAGCTAAGCTCTGCATGGATTCCTGATCTATAAAAACTGTGAGATAATAAACCTGTATTGCTTCAAGCCACTAGGTTTGTGGTCATTTGTTACGCGGCATTAGTAACAAATACAGCACCCTCATTCCGTTTCTGTCTCCAGCTCTTCCTGTCACTCCCTACCCCCAGCCACAGAGACTTCCCTGTGGTGCATAGAGCAATCCAAGCACAGTACACTCCCACCTTAGGACCTTCACACTTCTGCTCCTGGTTCTGGAATGCTCTTCCCCTGGACAGCTGTGTGGTTCTGTACTTCGTTCAGGTCTCTGCTTGTATATTTGAGCTCCTCCTGTGAGAGGGCTCCCTGACCACATGTGTGAAGTACATGTGTATCCTCATGCCTCTCTATCCCATGATTTTGCTCTTTTTTTTTTTCAGCCACCTGGTTGTATCTAATACAACCACCTGGTATTAGATATCTTTTATTGCTCTTGTTTATTGTCTCCCTTTCCCATGCCAACTAGAAAGTAAATTGCATGAGGGTAGAGACCATGTCTGGCTTGCTCTGATGTATCTCCAGTACACAGTAGGCCCATAATGTATTTGCTGAGTAGAGGAATGGCCTCATTAAGTTCATATAACACCTCTGACAACTGAATAGTGTTAATGTCATTTTTAAGGAGAAGAGGAAACTAAGGCTCAGAGATGCAATGTGATCTATACTCAGTCGCACAGCAAGGAAGTGGCAGAGTCAGGATCCAAGGCCAAGTCTGTCAGACTACCATCTATACACCATAAGCCTCCCCTCCTATCTCCTAGGGCTTCCCCTATAACCAGGGAGGCCTGCTTCTGATCTTCCTCATGGGAGCAAAGCTGGGGGCTCCAGCATCCCACAGTGTTCCCAGGTGAGCCATATCAAGGGGGCCTCGGCTCCCCCTTCTTACTACATAATTGCCTCTCTGCGCACCCCAGGCAATAAGCATTTCTTTTATCAACCTCTTCGGAGCAGCATCCCCAGAATTTCCAACCGAGAAGAGATGAGCACAAATGCTCAGGAGACCCCTTAAGACTATTCCTAGACTCCATATTAATTGTTTATCCACTTCTTCTCAGTCAGGGGCTGGTGTATGTGGGGGATGATGACTAGCTGGGGCTTCTCCCTGCTTAAGTATTAAAGCTGGGTCTTCCTTTCCCTCAAAGAAAAAAACAGGCAGGGGGTGGAATTCCCAAGCCCCCCAAGACAAAATATCTCCCTGAATTCTCCAGTACCCTCCTGGGGCAGCCTGTAACCACAGACTGCTCTGATTCTACTATAGAAGTGCCTGGCTCACAGCAGCCGCTTGATAAATGCTGCCCACCTGGAGTAACCCAGGCCCCAAGGTCTATTCAGCAACACTTCAGTGGGTTGGAGAGACACAGGTCTGCATGTCTTTAGAGAAGTCTGAATTCCTTGGAAGGACTCTAGTGTACTGAAGGTTTTTTCCACCACTACAGGTTGGCAGTCCACCTTGAGGATGAACCAATGATGAATAAATGAACGGAAATGTCAGAACCAGAAATTGTGCTGTACTTGAGAATAGGTATATGTTGGAGTCGGGCTCCTTGACAAATTCAAGAACCAAGGACAGAGTTAATGCACAAGGGCAGCTCATGCTATAGAGAAGGAAAAACTTGACCTGTGCAAACTCATTTCTACAAATGAATCCATAAAATACATGCTGAGACTGTGGCAGGCAGACTATATTATGATGCTTACATATTTACTGTCTCTCCCTGCGGAAGGATTATAGACCCCTCTTAAATGCAGATATGGCCATGCGACTAGCTATAGCCAAAGGAAATGTGAGTAGAAGTGACATCATTTATTTCCAGGCAGAAACTTTAATAAAATATGGCTGCCCACGTTCACTTTCCGTCAGTCATGTGATTGGTCATGTCCCCGGCAAGCTGCTCCATCAACCCGGACCCCAAAGCAACAATGACATGAAACACAGACATGGCCAATGTCAGTGGATATGTAGAGCACTC
Source organism: Eidolon dupreanum (assembly GCA_028627145.1). Lineage (NCBI taxonomy): Eukaryota > Metazoa > Chordata > Mammalia > Chiroptera > Pteropodidae > Eidolon > Eidolon dupreanum. The sequence continues at coordinate 90,458,983 of CM053510.1, read as the reverse complement.
AAGAAAGAAGCCTATTTTTCTGTTTTAGCCACTGAAGTTTTAGGGGTTGTTTGTTACTGAAGCATAACCTAGCTTGTGCTGACAGATACAAAGACAATTTTTGAGATAAGTAAAAGAAAAATAAACCATCCTGTGTCGAACATCTACTGTAGGATAGCCATTCACTTGATCTATTTAAGAACAGGTGCTTTTGGGGCTGACAGGCTCAGCTCTCCTGTTTTTTGGCTGTGTGACCTTAGGCATCAGCAGCTTAACCTCTCCAGGTCTCCAGCTCCCCCACTGTAAATTGTTTACTTGCTGGAAACTTTCCCAGCTATGTGCAGGTCCTGACAGGACAAACTCTCCTGGGAAGGGACAAGAAATTTTTATTTTGCTTTGAACAAATATCACTTGAAGACACAATGGCTAATAACCATGATTGAGCAGAAAGAGAAAAAGAAACTTAGAGAAGTTGATAAACTACACCCATCTTGCTTTCCTTAGCAAATGTCCATGTCACCTCTTAATCAGTAATAAGCTTTGAAAATCAGGCAGATATACAATGATGCTCCAAAAGAAAGAGAAGATTAATTTCAAACATTCTTCTTTATTACTTGATTCTGTTAACCTCGGTTACTGGCTTTTGCCAAATTCTCCCAGACTGAGGGCAACCAAGGTGATTGAGGACTATTCCACAATTCCACGAAATGGTCCTAAAGCCTCTGATCTTTACAGATGAACCTCACGGGCCTGGTAATGTAGGACAGAGACCTCTGGCTGTGGGAGTTGGTGGCTGCTGCTACTATGGCTGCTAACATCCATGCCCTCCCGTCCCCAGATTTTTAAAAATCTAGTAATAATTTCACATTGGAAACACAAAGTGTTACTCCTTAGAAAATAGCAAAATGAAGAAAGTCAGTCACACTACTCCCCTGCTTGCCCATGATAGACATCAATAATCAATTATAGAACTGAGCCCAGACAACCCCGGGCAGCCACTGCCAGTCATTTAGAGTTAGCAGGTGGCTGGAGATC
>CM053510.1:90377969-90455469 GCA_028627145.1 Eidolon dupreanum | reverse complement strand
CTGAGGGACAATTTTGTTTCAACAAATTGATAAAGAATGCTAAAAACAAAATGCTAGCACTTTTAAAAACAATATAGTCTTATGCAGTCGCAGGGCTATTAAGGGGGTGGGGAAATCAGATTTCAGGTTCTCTCGTGTCCTCTCCCCGTCCCTCTCTCTCTCTCTCTCTCTCTCTCTCTCTCTCTCTCTCTCTCTCTCTCTCTCTCTCTCTTGCACACACACTCTACCAGGAGGACAGGGGTTGGTGGGGAGATGGGCCCCACCCTCCCCACAGTTCCTGAACTGCATGCCAAGCAAGCCTGTGGTAAACACAGGAATCTAGCTGCCAAGCCCTCTGGCGCATTCATTAATTAAATTCTATGGATTTGCTCTGTTCCCGGAAACCTCCACTCATTTCAATAATAACTGGAGGCCAACCAGGATCAGGCTGTAAAAACAGCATGTGAGCTACTCAGCCAAGGTGGACAACAGCAAAAACCCCAGGGATGGGGTGAGGTTCTGGGTTCCGAGCCTGCCCCAAAGGGTCAGTATGACCCTGGCCAAGACACTTATTTTTCTGAGCCTTAGCCCCCTTCTCTAAACACAGAGGGGTGACAGTGCCTAGACTAGATAGAGAGTTCTTCTTCTGGAATCTTGGGGACCTGTTAGGCCTGTCCCATCAATGATGGGATGGGATGATTTACACATCTAAACATGTACCCTCCTCTCTGCCCAATAAAAATAGAGGAGGGAATAGAACAATGTCGACTTTACAAAGGCAATTTGGAGAATAGCCTTTTAATGCAAACCGATATATATAATTCTAGAGGGAAAAAAATGACTGGGCCCATTTCCCAAAGTGTGTTATGCAAGGCGCCAATCTACACGAAACGCTTTGTGAATTCTGTAGTCAATGCACGCGGCTGAATTCCTCCATTTGGAGGTACATTTCTCCCCCTCTAGATTTAGCTTTTCCGAAAGTGGACGTCTTACAACTGGCATGTGCAGTCACTGCAGTGAGATGTCCCCATTCACAGCCCCATTCAGGTCAGTGAGCAAATCTACAGCACTTCGCTAGACTGAGATCTCTGACATACAGGATGCTAAGGACCATCTCTGCAGATTCCTGATGAATATTTGCATAATAAAAGGCTCTGTAGAGTTCTGCATTTAAAAATATTGTTTAACCAAGTGATCCTTCCATGTATTGTCTCTGGTATCCCTTATCCATGGAACATCTATCCACATCTCAAAATGTAGCCAAAAAGAATTCTGGGAAACTCCCACACCAGAAAAGTGAGGGGGGAGTGAACCAGGTGGAATTGGCTGGCTGGACAAATATCTAAAGCCCCTGCCCCACCTGGTGCCCAGAGAACACATCTGTGAAACATCTACCCTTTGACTCATCAACACGTTCACATCCCTCAGGTCCCTCCCAGCAGACTCTTGAAACATCTTAGAAGTCAGGAAATCGAGGCTCTGAGGGGTGTAGAAGTTGCCCACGGTTGTCCAGGAGCTAAGTGGAAGATCTGGGGTTTGGTCTTGAGTCCGTCTTGCTTAGAAGCCGTGGTCTTTCTATTATGCCACCTGACCCCTGGCGGCATCTTTGAATCACCTGGGGAGTTGGGAACTCCAGCTTCCTGGACAGCAGCCTAGACCAGTTATGTCAGACTTTTGAGAGAGGTGTGGCCCAGGCACCTGAATGTTTTTTTGAGAACTTCTGTTCTCTAACAATGGTTTGCACATTGAAAGGCTGAGAGCTTTGCCAGAGTGAGGGTTTTGGAAACAACCCAAATCCTGTTTACAGATTATACGTGTCTGGTTAAATCGCACTGATTTAAAATAAGTGGGGATCTAGGAGGGAGCAAGTCTGTTTGTTTTTTTTTTAAGCTTGACTTAATTCTGGGAATAATGCAAAGAAAAAGAAGCCACTTGTAACCATCTCTCATACAATAATAATAACAGCCATCACCACCACCATAATCCTAACAGCAGCCACCTGCACTCCCGAGGGCAGGCTTTGCACTCAGCAGTTTTACACGCATCTCCTCGGTCATCCTTAGAACAACCCTAGGAGGTAATGCCCGCACTGTCCCGTTCAGAGAGGAAGGACCTGAGGCACAGAGGGGCAGAGTAAACTGCTGATGGCCACCCAGCAGGGAGGTGGCAGAGGCAGGATTTGAACCTGAAACCAGTCTGCTGCCCCACAACCTGAGGTGCCTCAAGTGACAAAAGAGATGGTGTCACCCTGTTCTCAGAGGGCAGCAAGAAGACCTTGTCTCCATGAACCTCAGGGCCCTCCCTGAGCCCGCCCCACATTGCAAACAAAACAGGACACAGGCAACAGGCCGGCAGGCAGCCAGGGCTGAAGGGGGCCCTGGTGCTGAATTGCTTTCCTGGGATGACATCAGCCTCAGCCAGTGCAAATGGCCCCTTCCCCTGACCAGTCACACAGCACAGGAGCCTGAAGGGTGACTTCATCACCACCTCCCCAGAGGAAATGAGCAGCCCCAACTGGCCTGCCAGGGCCTAGAGAGGGAAAAGCTGAACCAAAGACCCAAACCACAGCGGATCCCCTTAGAAGCAGCAGGGACCAGCTTGGGCCCATGAATCGGTACCACCTGTGAGCTGACAAGGGACCAGAAGCATGCTGGGCCCCCTGTGCAGCCAAGATCCTGAAATGGGCATCACATGGGCTGGGCTGCAGCCAGGCCCGCTGGACTCACTCTCCAGGGCTGGACAACACCCGGCTGGGACCATGAGAAAGGACTTAGAACTCAGAGTTTGAAGTCCAAACTCAAAATAGTCCCTGCCACTGTCGCCGTGTGTCACTGGCAAGGCATGCACACAGTTTGAACACCTCTTCGTCTCTGATGGAGGGCAATGGGTGGCACCACCATGCCCACTTTCCACTTCCCTTTTCCTTTGTTAGCCTTAAGCAAAATCACAGAGGTCCAATATATAACAAAGATCAAGAAGCAACCCTGCTTTGGGGTGTGGTGGGTAAGGTATGAGGGCTGGAGCTCTAGAATCAACTTCTCTCCTCCTGGTCCCCCCCAACCACCACCACCACGACCCCCATCCCACCATGAAAATCACTAGCAGGATGAAGCATCTCTACCTCTCATATTCTGCAGGTCTGGGACTCTGAGCTTCTCTGTTACCCACGGAAGGACGGCTTTGGAGGGCAGTGGGGAAGAGGAGCTCCTCCCCTTCCAGGGAGGGCACAAGGCAGGGCCTGAGCCCTGAGTGGAGGCCCAGACATGCAGGGAATCCGGGAGTAGAGAACCCATCCAGATGTTTGCAATTTCTCTCCCCAATCCTTCCTAGACTCCTTCGCTCCAACAGGACATTGTTCTTTTCCTTTCTTTCTTTCTTTCTTTCTTTTTTTTTTTTAACAATTCAACTTTATAGAATCTTTTCAGCATGTTTAAGTTTTCATAGTATGACCACTCTCTTTCTTTTTTTTTTTTTTGCAGTCCTATTTCATACATTTATGTAACAGCTAATTAAGTCATGTAATGATGTCTACAAGCACACAACCGGCATAAAGAGGTTTGGGAAGTGTTTATTAGGCACAAGGTGAGGAGGACTGATGGAAAGGGACACGAAGGAATTTTCTGGGGATGACGTGAATGTTCTAGAGCTTGATAAAAGTGTCGGTTACATGGGTCTACATTTGTCAAAACTCATCAAGCTGTATGCTTAAGAAAATGCAATTTGCTATATGTAAGTCTACCTCCAAAATATTTATTTATACTATTTTATGTGTTCATTTAGCAGCAAATATTATAATACAGCAGTAAATTTTATAACATTACTATCCACACTAAGCAATTTTAAGACCCAGCTCCATGCCACGCACTGTCCTACGTCCTTCACATATGTCCACCAATGTATTCTTCACAACAACACTATCAAGTACTATTATTACCCCTATTTTAGAGATAAGGAAACCAAGCCACAGAGACATGAAGTAACTTGCCTATGTCACGTAGTTAGCAAGTTGCAAAGCTGGGATTTGAATAGGCACCATTTGGCCCCAGAGTCTGTGCTTTTAGCCATTAACCAGCTTTTTCTGATTCTCCGCAAAACAGAGAAAGGCTCCTGTCCTCACGGCACTTACATTCTTGGGGTGGGGGGAGACATAATAAAGCACCTCACAACTCAGTTCACGGGAGCAGCAGTGCACAGAAGCAGCAGAGGGAAGTCCGCAGCCTTGGTGTGCAAGGGCCCTGGCCACTACGTGTGCGCCTGCCCTCCTCTCGACCCCTCGAGGGGATGACGAGGGTGAGGTGAAGGCCCCCAGTCCTGGGCCTGGCATGCAGCAGGCCCTGGGCACAGGCTGGCTGAATAAGTGAGCACGAGCGGAGGATGGGATCCCAGTCAGCGAATGAGAAGCTTCAGCAACTCCTTTGGCAACACCATGTACTAGTTCAGAAAGAGGTCCAGATTAGCTCTCGGGAAGGCGCCCTGACTCCAAACTCATGCGGCCACAGCAACAGAGACCAATGAGCCCAGTGTAGCAGTGAGAATCTTGGGGTCCAGTAAAATGGCTTACGGGTGGGGGTAGAGATGCAGCATGGGGTACCCACAAAATACCCGAGTGGCCTGGAAAATGAAAACAAAGCTGGATTTTCTCTTGTTGGTCAGGACGAGGAGTGACTGTCAAGCTTTTGAGAGTTCTGAGAGTCTTCTGCAGTCCTCAGAGAGGACATCCAGGACCCCACAGGGAAAGTTTGCTGTTGAACAGGGAACTCTGGATTTATAATCTAGAACCAATCCAAACCAAGCTCCTAGCAAGAAAGCACAGCTCCAGTGAGCCCTAATCTACCCAACAAATGTGGCTGGTGGGCACCCAGGAGCTTAGAGTCCATTTATCTGTTCATCAATTTATTCCTTCACTCATTCATTCATCAGATATTTACTGCGTGTCATAGGTGTGTCAGGCATAGTGCTGCGCTCTGTAAGTACAAATACTTCTCAGTATTGCTTTGTGGTCTAGCAAGAATCGCTAGAAAGAATTTGGAAGAAGGTGCGGAGACATCTCTATGAGAGAAACAGGAGCGTTAACAATTCACACAGCCATTCATTTGCTTGTTCGTTCATTCATTCATTCATTCATTCAAGCACAAGATGTTTATTAGAGCAAATATGCAACATGCCCTCTGTTAAGACATACTGTCCATGAGGGCTGGGACTATCTCTCTTTTGTTCCCTGATGGACCCCCAGGGCCTCCAACTGTGCCTGGCACACAGTAGGCGTCAATTAATATTTGCTGACTGAGGGAACTGCTTTCAGGAATTGTTTCTCAAAGGATGGTTCCTACATGACAGTTTCTAGTTTCCACCTAGAGCTCATGTAAGACCCTTGCTACACAGGCAGATTCTAGGGCCTATAACAGACGCATAAGACCCCCACCTGGGACTTCAGTCATTGAACCAGTATTCAAGACGCCCACCAAAGTTTAAATTCAACTCTCATAGATTAGCCCCCTTTTGCAACTAAGGATGCAACAGCTCAAAGAGGTCAAGACCCTTTGCCACAGCCCCAGACACAGGAAGTGACAGGGGCAGGATTTGAATCCAGGACCCACAACTCTACCATTCTGGCTGTTCCCTCCACCCCCCCCCCCCGCCACTTCAGGAGGCAGATAACATTGAAGCAACATAAGACTCATCTCCACAATTCAGCTCAGAAACCTGGAAGGATTACATTTTCCACCGATGGCACCAAGTTGTTGAAAATCCACAGGGCTCCATATTATATGAAAAGATTAGGAAACTCATTAAGCAGAGCTCTGACAGCCTCTGTTTTCTTTATCCATCGCTCCCCCAAAAGGGCTTGTACTTATGCAAGAGAAAAGGAATAAAAACATCCCAGGTAGACCACAAAAAAACTCCAACCGTTCTGCCCTGAGTCAAGTATCAAAACGCCTCTTATTTAACTCTGCACTGTCGCTTCCTTCCTAATTAGCTGTGGCTGCTAATGACCTCAATATGTTTTCATCATCAAGCAGCAACGTGGGGCAGGGGGGCGGTGCTCAGAGTGGTGTGTCATGCAGGGAGGGTGGGGGAGCCAAGTGGAAGCAAGGAGGCTGGGGGGGTGGTGATGGGAAGCCACTGTCTCTGTCAGTGTTCGCCATGCCCACTGTTCTTTCTTCTTCTTTCTCCTGATGACTGAAATACCTGCAGCCGGGGGGTCATTCTGGTGACAAAAGAGCAGAGGCGCAACCTCCTTATAACTCCAACAGAGCCTGTGCCACTGTTCCATCACTCCAGGCAGAGGGAACAGCTTGTGCAAAGGCAGGGAGGAGGGACTGTTATCCCACAGCTGTGAGCAGCCCCAGGAAGTTGGAAAGAGAGGCCGGCCAGGTAGAGGGAAGCAATTATGGTTGCTAGCTACTAGCTACCGAGTGCTTATCACATGCCAGGTGATGCTCTAAGTGTTTTACTCAGTACCACGTGGAATTCTCACCACCATGAGATAAGTATTATGACTTCCTTTTCACAGATGGGGAAACTGAGGCTTAACATCTTGCTGAAAGTCACACAACTGGTAGACAAGAGGAACAGAAATTTGAATCCAGGCTGATTCCACTGGGAAGGCCCTAAAAGGTCACACCAGAGGCTCCTTGTACAGATGAGGAAACTGAGGTACACAGCCAGTGCTATAGAGAAGAGGCTGGCTCAAGGCTGCACAGCTGGATGTATATCTTAATCACTTTTCCCAAAGGCAGGAGCTGTATCTCATTGTTTTTAATGCCTCACACAGTTGACTGCAGGGTTTTGCAAACGGTAGGAGTTCAATAAATGTCTGCTTTTCAGCTCTGAAGGATATCCAGATTGAGAATCACATGGCCTCTGAATGCCCCAACTTTGAATTTAGAAACTCAAGCTCCAGTCCTGGGTCTGTCGCTGGCTTGCTATGTGACTTTGTATAGGTCTCTTTCTCGCTCTGGGCCTTGGCTTCCCAAGGCGTGGCCCGGAATGATCTAGACATGCTGACAGTCAAGGTCAGAAGCAGATTCCTCAAGAGTAACTCCATGCCAACGTCCCGCCCCTCATGACCTGTCTACACTTGCTCCCAGGGCTCATATAAAAACTTTCACTGGTAAGGAAGCTCTGTTTACCCATCATCCACAGGGGCAGCTACTTTGGTACACCCTTCAATCCCAGCCCCAGAGGTTCCAGAACCTTCAGGCACTTCCTGCGGAGATATGTGCAGGGAGTGGGAGAGGCAGCTGCCTCCACACAGTCACCACGTTCATCCCTCTCCTCCCCAGAGCAGCAGGCAGTTACCAAGAAGAACAGACTCCTACCTACTAACTGAGGAATTACAGATGTTAAATTATAGGTGTGTCCGGAGAAGAGCCATTTCTAGAAATCAAGCTGGTGAGTGACAGGAATGTGGGCTGCTGGATAATTTCTGGCTTTGGCAGAAAGCAAATATTTGGATGCGGAGCTCAAGGACACAGGACTAGGAATTCAACAGGAAGTGAAAAGTATCTTCAAATTCGAAGTAATATATCCCTGCCACTCCCATAGGGTAGGTCACGACTATAATGTCAACAAAGCACTGACTATATGCTGAGTGTCCTGCCAGAGCACCTGACAAGCATCTCATGTCATTCTCATAACTCCATCAGTGACATCTGCTCCATTTTGTAGCTGAAAAAAAAAAAGCTTTATCAGAGTGGAAAGATTTGCCCAAAATTACACCAGGAGTCAGAGGATATTTTACCTAAATGTTAGGGGATTCCAAAGCCCTATAATGATGTTTTAGCTTCACTCCGAGTCTGTTGGCTAAGGCCACATGCTTACGCAGGGCCTGGCAGGGACCTCAACTCATACCTCTTGGCTCCCAGGTCAGACTCTTACCATACACATCAGTGGTTCTCAACTGAGAGCAATCTTGTCCTCAAAGGACATTTGGCAAAGTCTGGAAACACTGCACAGAGATTGGAGATGCTGCTCAATATCCTACAATGCACAGGATGGCCCAGCCCCCTCAACAAAAAATAACGCGCCCCAAGTGACAATGTTGCCATGGTGTGAAACCTCCTTCTACACCACGGTGTCTCGCAGGAAAGGCATGCCAGGTCCCTCAGTCCATTGCCTTGACTGAAAGGGACAAGAAATGAGGAATCAGCAGACCTGGGCTGGAGTCCAGGTTGTGAAAGTGGTGACTTTGAGCAAGTTACGTCTTCTCCCTGAGCCTCAATTTTATCATTTGTAAAACAGGGATAACAAAAATAATACTTCATGGTGTTTCTACAAGGACATGATTGGATATTGTGCTATGCTCAGTGACTGACACATGGTAAGTGCTCAAGAGGTGTTACTCTTTAAGCCTTAATTTCCCTGCCTGTGAAATGGGACCATAGCCTCCGCCTTGGTGCAACCCGCAAGACTTTTTCCTCTGTTACTGTTACACAGAAGTCATGTTTTCCCAGGTGGCCTCGCTTTGAGATGCAAACAGCCTGGAGGTGGTGGCTGAAAAGAGCAACTGGGCCAGACTTTTGCATGAGCGAGAAATAAACATTTTGGGAGAAGGAGGGTCAAGGAAATGGGTGAAGGTAGTGAAAAGGTACAAACTTCCAGTTATAAGATGAATAAGACCTAGGGTAATAATGTACAGCATGGTGACTATAGCTATCAATTCTGTATTGTATATTTGAAAGTTGCCAAGACAGTAGATGTTAAAAAAGTTCTCATCACAAGAAAAAAAAACAAACTGTAGCTATGTGAGGTGATAGATGGTAACAAACTTATTGTGGTGATCATTTTCCAAGTTATATATAAGTCAAATCATTATAATATATCTTTAAACTAATACAATGTTATGTATTGTATTAGTGATGTTATATATATATCAATTTTAATATCAATAAAACCGGAGAAAAAACCCAACACTCCAAAAAAAAATCCAGATTGAAAAGAAAAAAACATTTTGTGTTAAGCTGCTGTGGCATACCATACCCTAATCTAATTAATATATCAAGGTTATAAGGTAAATAATAGCAGCTTAAATTTATCCTGTACCTTCTAGGTTCCAGGCACTATGCTAAGTACTTCACAGAAAAACTGAGGCTCATAGAAGTAAAGTCACTTGTCCGAGGTCCCATAGCTAGTTAGTGACAAAGCTGAGGTTTAACACTCAAATCTGTCTGAAGGGAGAGCTAAGCTCTTAACTGGATTGACCTAATTCTACCTGTATCCCTTTTGTTTCCCTTTCAAGAAAGGACAGCCAAGGATACCAAATCTATGTTTAAAAAAAATAGTAAAAACTGTTCGCAAACTTGGCAATTTTTAACTCTTGGTTATAACTTATGTCTGAGGATCCTCCTTTTAATGGAGCAAAACAACTCAAAAGGGCTCCTCTGACCTAGAAACTGATGCTGGGAAAAAGCCAATCTTGCATGCCATGCTCTCAAATCCACGCACAGAGTTCACTTCTCTCTATGGCCCAGCCCTTATGATGAATGTTTGATGAGTGAAATGGGGTGATCAGCACTTAGGATCCAAGAAATGAATTCCAACCCATGCTGGGAGATTTGTGCCAACTCCTAAAAGGGTGAGTTGCTCAAAAGTCCCCTGGGACCTTGAAATCAGGCTGGCCTAGTGGCCTCCTTTATGAGCAAGAACCCCCAAGATGAGAAAAGCATCTACTGGGAAAACCGAGGGCCACCACAGTATAGACTTTGGGCAGGTCACCTGAGTTCTTCCTGCTTCAGTTTACTCATCTGTGAGATGAGGAATTAAGAAATACTCCCTGGCCATCCTCAGACTGTTAGTTGTGGTAGGTATAAATGAGAAGACACTCTTATCAGTTATTTAGTGCTGTATAACAAATAGGCCCAAAACTCAGTGGCCCAAAACAGCAAACATTTATTATCTCTCAGTTTCTAGAAATCAAGGATTCAGCAGGGGCTTAGCTAAGTGGTTCAAGCTCACTCGCATGATCGTTGGCAGTTTTCACTTCCTGGCTGGCATCTGACTGGAGGCTTCAGTTCCTTGCCACGTGGACCTCTCTTACTGGGCTGCTCAAGTGTTCTTAAGACATGGCAGCTGGCTTCCCCTGGAGTGAATGCTCCAAGAAAGGGGAAGAGTGACTAGGAAGGAAACCGCCATGTCTTTTGTAACCTGATTATCACTTCTGCTGTATTTTTGGTCACATAGACCAAACTGGTATAGGAGGGGACTTTATGATGGTGTGGATATCAAAACACGAGAATTACTGGGGGCCAACCTGGATGCTGACTACTAGTGTCTCATTGTGACTTACCAAACAACCATTAAACACTAACCTGATAATGGTGATGATAGCGATAGAAACCATTTATTGAGATTCTACTATATGTCAAACACTGTGTCAAATGTTCCATGCACATTACCTTAAACCCACCCTAGCAGCAGAGTGATGTAACACTACCAGCCCCATTTTATAGAATAATCAGAGGCATAAAGAGATCAAACAGCCTACCTAAAGTCACACAGCAAGTGAGAGGTGAAACCAGGATTCGAAGCCACAGCTCTTGGACTCCACGACTCACTCTTTTAACCAACAGTGGTGTGCTAAAGCTGGCCGGTCTTGGCTCCCCAAACACAATGCTGAAATTTTCAGGAGCCATTTGTGAGCCAGTTGTTACATAAACTTACAATGAAATAAAACATATTAAAGGCAAAGGTAAAAATATGCACAATGGCTCACTTCCTAATTACTACATTTTACTATTATCTGTGGCCTTGAGGTCATCTAGGTATATTGAATCTGTATGGTGCAAATACTATAAAAAATGACATCCCATACATTTTTTCCTAGCTCCATGTGCAATACTGGCTAGTTGGTAGTTTGCAACTGGCTCTGTTGGGAGTATTTTCATCGCAGGAATAGGCAAATGTTACAAATAATGGCTTTTCCTCCCAAAGACCTGGGTGCTAAACATTTACTAGCAGACCACTGTAAGCGGCTCAATATGTAATTTCCTCTAATAAGGAATTATCTTGCTGACTCCTTGCTAAAGACCCCATTCTTCATGAAATCCAAAAATATAACATTCCCTGTGATATGTATCAATCCAGATTTCCTTCCTGAAGTTTCTGACTTCCTGATGAGGAAGCAAGAGGCATTTGTCTGAACAAAACATTTGAGATTTGAAAACATTGAAAGAGGGAGAGAAAGTGAGAGTAACAGAGGGGCCTTCAGGTCACAAAGAGTGAGCTTGCTTAAGCCTCAGGGACCTCTTAGAAATCCAGACAAAGAAGTGCACACTAAGGTCAGTTTCCACATGCATTCCCGAAGCCAAAACTGGGAACAACCCAAACATCCAGCCAGAGGGGTTAATAAATTATGAAGCACACACAGCAGCAGCATGTTGCATGGGCAATAAAAATGGTCTTTACAAAAGACCTATAAAACTTACATTATTTTTAAAAGGATAGAAAAAGAAGGTTGGTGATTTTGTTCGAAAGAGAGAGGAAAAAAGAGGTGAAGGAAATATTTTTGAATGCCAAGAGTAGTTTTCACTGCTGTTTGAATAATTGCTAGATTTTTGTTTTCATTCAGGTTTTCTATACTTTCCAAATATGAAATGAGCATACCTTGCTTTCTTAGTCATGGGGAGGGGAGAAGAGATCAACATTATTTCACCTAAGTGGACCCCTATGGGGCAGCCAAGCCCTTTGTCCTGCCCTGCATGTCACTCCAGGTCTCTCCCAGAGGCACTGACTTTGGGCCCAGCCTTTTGCCCAGGCTGGATCCATGAAGGGGCCATTGTTCTCTAGGTGACATCATTCTACTGTCTGGAGGGTATAAAGGAGACCTGAACTTGGGTGCGGCCAGATGAAAAGAAAGTGGCCCACCCTGCCTGCCATCCACACTGTAGCAGAGGGTACAGTCACTTCACACTGGCCTTTGGGGTTGCATTTAAATCCAACACCCCAGTTCCATACTCTAAGGGGCAGCCTGAGGCCAGGGCACCTAGCAGGGCTCCAGACAGGCAGTGGCAGGCAACATTTGGCACAGATAGCAAGAGATGGAGGGTCATGGCAGCTGAACCCGATTCCCCTGAAACACAGGTCTCCAGGAGGAATGTGACAACCTGGGCTTGGCATACAGTAGATATTCAAGGAGTGGTAGCTACAGTTGTTAATTACACTCTTGATATCATTCCCTTGCTCAAAACCTTACGGTACTAAAATCTAATGTCCCCACCAGAAGGATCCCTTGGCCCTACACAGCCCAGTCCCTGCCCACCTCCTCAAACTTATCTATGCTTTCCCACATACTCGCTTTGCTACAGCCGCCTGAGCTCCCTGCTGTTTCTCAAACATGCCTACCTCAGGGCCTTTGCACTTGCTTTTTTACCCACTGTCAGGATTTTCTCCCTACAAACCTTAAGGTTCATCCCTCACTTCACCTAGGTCTCTCCCGAGAAGACTTCCTTGATGACTCTCCCTAAAGTGCACTCCCACCAGTCTCCATGCCCTGTGACATTTTCCTTCAGAGCTCTAACAACTACCCAAGAATATCTTGTTCATTCATTAATTCACTTATTTGTTTACTGCATCTCCCTTTTCCCTGTGAGGGCAGAGACCTTGTCCATCTCGTCCTCCACCTAGCACAGAAGAGGTACTGGACTTTAAAAAAGTCTCAATAAACAGATAAATGGTTTTCATTAACACTGCATCTCAGATTTTTCCATCTGGACCTTTACAAGAACCCCAGACCACCGTGGGCTGGGATCTTGGTGTCATTTCTTAGAAGGTATGGAGCAGGGCCAGGTCGCTGATCCTCTCCAGGCCTCAGTTTACCCATCTATGATGTGGAGATGGTGCCACGAGGTGGACACAAGAATAAAGGAGAGTGGATTTCAGGAAGGCAGATATGACCTGAGCTCCTAGACATGCTGAGCTCTATTCTAGGCACTGGTGATACGGAAGTGAACCAGGCTGACCAAAGCCCCGGATCTCAGAAGCCTTACATTCTAGTGGAGGAGGGAGAACAAACAAGTGAAATAAAACAAGTACAGACTAAGGTAAGTGCCCAGAGACATTAATGGGGGTGGGTGGAGAACAACGTGGCAGGGATTCACCCCAGCCTCAGCCGTCAGGAGGATTCTCTGTGGAGATAATAGAAAGAGAAAAGAGCATTCCAGGCAGAGGGAGCTGTGGGGGCAAAGGTCCCTGGCCCAGCAGGAGCACACACCCACTGACAAAGAGCAGGAGGTCAGAGCGGCTGTACAGTGAGCCTGGAAGACAGCAGTAAGAGCTCAGGTCGGGAGAGAGGCAAGGCCAGAGCCCACAGGGCCTTGCAGGCCACAGTAAAAAGCCAGACCCCGGGGTGAGGCATGGAAATGACTTGATCTCTTGGGTTGCTGGGTGGAGAATAGACTGGAGGGGAGGAGGCCAGAGTGGAAGAAATGAGGCAGGTGTAGTGGATTGAATAGTTGCCTCTAAAAAGAAATATCCATATCCTAACCCCTGGCACCTGTGAATGTGACTTTACTTGAAAAAAAAATGGTCTTTGCAGATGTAAAGGATCTCAGGATGAGATCATGCTGGATTATCTGGTGGGACCGAAATCCAATGACAAGAGTCTTTATAAGAGACAGAGGAGAAGCCATGTGAAGACAGAGCAGAGATGGGAGGGATGCAGCCAGAAGCCAAGGGATGTGTGAGGCCATCGGAAAATAGAAGAGCACAAAGGATCCTCCCTGAGAGCCCTAGGAAGGTGGTGTGGCCTGACGACACCTTGATTTTGCACTTCTGACCCCCAAGACCTTCAGAGACAAATTTCTATTGTTTCCAGCCTCCAAGTTTGTGGTGAAATTATTATGGCAACCTTAAGAAATCAATGTGGAGGCGGTATTGACTGAAAATGGGGCTTCTGAATATGAAGAGTCACAAACATCCCTTTCCTTTCATATTCCCTCCCACTTGCTAAAATAAAAAGAAGGCTGTAATATGGCTGAGGAAGCGGGGAGACACTGAGTCCTGCTGAATATTTTAGGCATCTATTTTACTTCATAACTGACACAGAACCAGATACTCCCACTCGGCCTTCCACTGGAGGACTGAACACTCAGCATGGGTGCCGATGCTTAAACAGTGACTTCCTCGTGCAGGGCAGCTTGTGGGCCCAGCGAGGCTGACATATGCTGGAGCCCCAGCCTCACTGATCCCAGATATGAGGCCCGGGCCTGTGACTTCACATTTCTCTCTGCTTCAAATTTCTCACCCATGAAATATGAGGCTATACCCCATCTTCCTCAAGGGCAGCTGCACAGATTCAATGAGACCAGTTTCTAGCCAGTAGGGGGTACTCAGTGTGTAGGGACCTGGCCCTCTACTCCTGACTCAGGTCACAGGGAGAATCCTGCATTATAGTCCTTCCAACAAAATTACATACAGCAGTGGTTCTCCACTGGGAGGAGGCAGGAGGTGATTTTGCCAATGTCTGGAGGCATTTTTTGGTTGTCATGACCTGAGGGTGCTACTGGCATCTAGTAGGGAAAGGTCAGGGGTGAGTCAACAATACATGGGATCTCCTACCTCAAAGAATTATCTGACCCCAGACATCAACAGTTTTGAGGTTAAGAAACTCTGATATATGACAATAGTTTGATGTTACAGACAGGCCCTTGATATTTAATATTTATATATTTTATATTTGTATTTATATTACATATGTATGTGCTATCGTGTTTTATTATCTGTCCCCCTAGAAGGTAACTCTAGAAGGCAGGGGAGGGGTCTGCTTTGTTCACAGCCATTTTCTGAGTGCCAGCACCCTGGTAGGTGCTCAAAAAATACTGGTGGGGTGAAAAGGTGAGTGAATGAGCGAAGATAAACAATATACATCTCATGCTTAGTGCAGGGCCTGACACATAATAAAAGCTCACGAAAGGTTGGGAGGTTCTCACACTGTCTCCTAAGGCACGGACTGGTCTGGCCATCTAGGCATGTGGGACTTACCTCCACAGAGCCCACATTCCATCCCCCCAACACCCAAAATGACATGAAATGCATACTCGTTAGATACTTCCTGTATGCCAGGGGCCAGGACTGTGCTGGTTCTTACTCCACCTCATTGGACCGCCCACTGGACCAGTCCCAGGCAAATCCCCATTTTGCAGATGAGGACACTGAGGCTGAAATGGATGATTTAACTTGCCCAAGGTCACTCAGCCAGCACACAGTGGGACTGAAAATCGAACCCAAGTCTGTCTGAATCCAAAGCCCTCTTTGTAGAACATCCTTCGGCCCTGGGGACCCCCATTTCCAGCTTTTACTCCTGCCTTGGCCTCCATGGCATTGCCATTGTTCCTGGGTTCTGGAACTTTCTGTCTGGCCTTTACGCAGAGTCCATTTAGTCTGCCGAGCTTCGTTCTCAGGCTCACCCTGGGCCAGAGCACAAATGTACCTCTTCCTGCCTTTGTGGCTCAGAGACAATGTGTTTGTTTTCCTTCGTTCCTCCTTTTCTTCCTCAGAGGCAGACGCAGGCCATTAGCAAATTATTTCAAGGTTTGCTTTAGAAAACATTTTAGGGCAGGCCTTTGAGGGTTACTTTGCGCCTGTCATAAATTCTTCTGTGTTGCTCTGAGTAAATAGGAGCCTCGGGCAAGATTTGGAACTGCTCGGTTTATTTAGATAAATCAAGTACAAATCCAAATCATAAAGACTGAAATCCTGCCTCCCTCCCAACCCCAGTTCAGATACAGCTGCTGTCCCTTAAGTAATTGTCTACGGATTTAAAAATTTCCTTCCCTAAAACAAATATTTAAGTGAAGTCCTCAGGTAAAAGGGGCATGTGTGGATTTTCCAGTTTACTGGGAATCTTTGAAAAAAATGGTTTGAGAGGAAAGGTTTTGGTTGTTGCAACTGCTGACTTTTAAGGTACTGCATGCTAAGTGCAGCCACATGCATCACACGGTGATAGGCACATCACTGCCCATAAACAATAACAGTGGGAAATGTAAATGTAAAAATGATGACAGTCCCCATTTCACAGATGAGGAAACTGAGGCACAGAGAGGGGAGGAGTTTGCCCAAGGTTGCATAGCCGGGAGGTGGCGGAGCCGGGATTTGAGCTGGGATTTGAACCTGGACTCTGTATAACAGAGCGTGTGTTCCCATCCCAACTCTGCCTTCATCCTGCCAAGTCAGAACATCGTGGCACCCAACAGAGAAGGCATTTACAAGCGGGAGCCTACTATGTGCCAGGCACAGTGATGGGTACTCATTTCAATCTCATAACAACCCCGAGTTTTCCCCAGTTGACAGAGGAGGAAACTGAGGCTTGAGAAGAAGTCAAGTTCCCTCGGCATGGACATGGCGGAGTCGGATTCAAGATCTCAACCCGATGCCAGCTGGTGCCCACCTCTCAGTAGATGCCAAATGCTAAATGGGCAGGAAGCCAAAGCCCAGATTTGTTTAGCATGGATTCACTTTGTTGAAGGCACTGCAAGAACACTGAACAGAGAAGGTAGCAGCCTAACTTCATTCGTGGCAGCACTGACATGTTACACCGGACAACAAGGCCCAGGGGATTTGAGCCCAGGCCCAGGGTCACACAAGGTGGGAGAGCTGAACGCTACCAAACCCCACACACTGAACTGCGTTGCCAGAGTGGGACCAAGAGTGAAAGAGAGAGAAAGAGAGACACATACACAGAGACAGAAAGAGAGACAAAAACAGAAAGAATGAATGAGGCCTCTTCCTCCTAGGCCAGTCATGGTTTCCAGAAATTGGGCTGCGGGTCTACCTCATAAATTCAGGCCCCACTGATTTGTCCAGGGCCACAAAGCAGCACAGACCCATAAGAGACGTCATATTCATGAGACACCTGTTTGCACCTGATTGCCTCGGTTACAGTGTGACCCCAGGAAAGTTAAAGCACCTCTCTGGGTCAGCTGAAGGGATGCCAGGTCCCCGCACCTCGAGGGCAGGTGTGAGCATTTGCAACCTCTATCGTGCGGAGGGCTAGCTTGGAGCCTGGTGGACCCCAGGGCTCCATCTCTAAACGTTGGGTTCCATAAGGACAACCAGGACTCATTGCAAGGCTGAACCCAGGGAACGAGCTGGCTTCAGGCTCCTGCGAACCAGGCCAACACAGTCAGGTGGCAGAAGTCTCCGCTGTGAAAATGCCAGGCCCTCTCTTCAAGTTCAGTCCTAGTCACTCATGTGAGCTGCCCTGAAGTTACTGGGAAGATCTGGAGAAATCCTTCTGCTACAGCTTGGCTGGAGAGAACCCTGGGCTGGGAGTCAGAGCCTAGGGTTCTGGCCCTGGCTTTGCCACCCACTTGCTGTGCTACCCCAGTCAGATGTCTTTCCCTCTCTGGACCCAGCCCCACTTCTCCAAATCATCAGTAAGCTCCTTAAAATTGACTCTGCACCATCTCCCAGTGGAACACAGGCTGAGTTTTTAATCATTAGATGCTATTCTAGCCTGTCCTCCAAGCCCTATTAAGCTTGACTGAGAGAAAAATGGTGGAATCCCAGGACCCAGCCTGAGACCCCCCAACCTGGCCCACCCACACCAAGCCCCAGGTTCACCGGCCAGTGGGCAAACCACCTGCCACCTTGGATCTCTTTGGGTAATCAGAAGCGACCTCACAATTTTGCTTGACAACAAGATAACGAAAGCCACAATTCAACATACACATGACATGGACACTCGATCATCCTTGGAGGGCGAGAGGAGACGAAGCAGGTGCCAATTAATCCTCCCTAAAAATAGGGTAGGATGAACATTTGTGTCAGGGGCTGAAGTGTCGGCACTTCCAGATAAATCAACTGGCAAAACTAGCCCGACTCACATGCCGGCCCTGTCCACACAGACTTTGGATCAAGTATAAATTTCCTGACCACTTCGGGGCACAGAGTAACTCCACTGTCAGGGGAATCACCGCCGCATGCCTCTTTCCCAGGCACAGGGAACAGGAAACGGTGGGGCTTGATGGGCAAATATTCTGGAAGCAGCGACTTCCCTGACTTGATCTATGGGACTCCCCACCCCCACTCTCCCCCTCTCACCCCCCCCCCAGGGAAGTACAGGAGGGGAGGAGTTTTTACTGCTGTTCTAATATTCTTAAAAAACATAATAAACTTACAAAATCGGGTGGCTCTGAATCTGGCTGCCTTTTCCTTAGGGAAGAAAATCTCTGTTGGCTGCGCGCGGAGAAGCGGCGGAGGGATTCCCGACTCCGGGAGGCGAGGTGTCGGAAGGACGAGGTGCGCTTGAAGGGGGTCCGGCTGGCGGGCTCCCCACTGGCCCGCTCGTGGCCCACCGTGGTGGTCACTAAGTTGAGGGCATCCTGGAAGGACCTCCTCACGGTGCCCATCCACTGAGTCATGTGGGTTTGGGCCACGGTGAGTTTGTCTCCCAGGTAATCCATGGGGCCGGGAGGAGAAGGGGGAGGAGGTAAGAGAGGGAGAAACGTGATCGAATGCCTGGGTCCTCGCCCCTCTTCCTGCTTGGGGGTCGTGGAAGTTCTGGGCTTACTTGGAGAGGAAAGCCAGCAGCCCTCTTCAGCCAAACCAAGAGGGAGTCAACATTGCTGAGGCTGCAGCCGGCTGCGTGCACGGGTCTCGCTCAGATTTAAGAGAGAGTTCAGGGTCTGGCTGAAAGTCCACCCACCAGCGCTGGAAAGTCAACACGCTGGGAGGTCCAAAATCCAGTCACCGGCGATCACCCCACTGCATTGGCTGTGACCAGGAGCTTGGAGAAAGCAGCGGCACTTGCTCCAGGGTGTGACAGTCCCTCGAGGTGGGGGGAGGAAGAGGCGGTGGCCCTGGGCACCCTCGTCCTCACTTTTTCCCTCAGGTAGGCGGCCCCTTGCAGGCATATACTAGAAAGACCCAGTGAGCAGGCTGCTGCCTGCTGCTGCCCCCTGCCCAGCGGCCCACAGCTGGGCCCCGCTCACCTGACCCATGCAGGTTTTCTGTCCTCTGGCCAGAGATTCCAAACCTGTCGCCGGCAGGCAGCTAGCTCATTTCCGGATACAGCCAACAGGGCCCCCGGGTCCCCTGGCTGAGCAGCCCTGGATGACATCAGTCCCTGTCTTAGCGAGGGGCTTTGCTGCCCAGGAATGCAGGAGGGGCCTCAGGGAGGCAGCCGCCCAGGGAGCTGACGTCCGCCCCCATTTTTTCCCCCAAGTCTCAACTCGCTCACCGTCCCACAAGGCTGACGGTGACTTCACATGCCCAGCAGCTTATCCTCCCTGTGCCCTCACCACAGGCGCTGGGGGAGATGCAGCTGCACGTGTGTACACGTGGGCGCGTGTATGCTTCTATGTCGGCGATCTGGCAGCCCAGGAAGGTTGGAACAGTTGGAAAACTGCCTCCAGGGTGACAGGCCAGTGTCTCGGGACTTTTGGCCGGCTGTCAGTCTGTCTCCCTCTGGTGGTCTGTTTCTCTATCAGGTTCTCTCCTCCCTTTCCCTGTGTCTCAGTTTCCACTTGTTTGTCTCTAAGCATGTCTGTCTTCCTCCTTCTCCCCCCCTTCTCTCTTCTCTCCCTCCTTCTCTCCCTCCTTCTCTCCCTCCTTCTCTCCCCCTCCTTCCTTCTCTCCCTCCCTCCCTCCCTCTCTCATTTCTTTCCAGCCTTTTCTCCCTGCCTCCATGAGAGGTAAAGCCCAGCCAGGTGAAACAGCCCACTGAGGTCCCCCAAGGAAGGAACCGGGCTAGGCTGTATTTCAGTACAGGCAGGGTTGCCATGGCAACCCTGGGGCACAGCATCTGCCCCATCCTGGGCGGGCAGGCTCTCAGCACAGGGAGCAATAGGAATGATTCATGGTTTACACTGGGTCACATGAGCTCCTGGGTTTTAACCCTTCTGGAGCTGGAGCAGTCGGAATGGGGAGTGGGTAGAGGTCGGGTGACAAGTCAGCAGCAGCAGCATTTGACACCAGAGGGGGTACTCGTCGGAGGTTGTCAGAAGGGTCAGCAGCAGCTGGGTCCTGGAGAGGAGGCACACTTGTTGCTTTCTCCTTCACACCCCCATGTTACGGATGAGGAAATGCAGACTCAGAGACACAGATTCACTTGCCCAAGGTCACACAGCAATGGTACCACCAGGGCATGGACCAAGGCTGTTCCCTCCCTACTGTTTTCCAGGTCTGACAGGGCTCCTGGCCCAGAGGTGGAGCTTAGTAAATATTTTTCTTGTTCAAATGCCAAGTTGAAGACTGAAACTTTGATAGATCTGACTGCATCCCAAGTGCTTTCCCCCACCTGCGTCACCTCCGTTTTGAACAAATATTTGCTCCCCAGACACTGATCAAAGGGCCTCATTTGAGAGAGTTTTTCACAAAGGCATCCCTGATGATGCAGATGACATGGATCTTTTTCTTCTCCAGATTTCTAGTCTGTATGGCTGCTCATCCATTCATTCATCCTTTCACTGAGTCACTTAAACACTCAGAGTGCCTACTCTGGCGAGGCACTGGACACAGAGACTAAGAATGGTCCCTGCCATGGAGGCTCACAGTCCAGCAAGACACTATTTTGGTGGCTAATGTTTACTGGAGTATAACCAAGTCGCCAGTGCCATTCCAAGTGCTCCTAGAGATTAACTCATGAATCTTTACATGAACCCACCTGACAGAGGAAGTTACTGAGGCTCAGAGAGGTGAAGTTGTGAAGTCATCAGCCAAGGTCGTTCAATGTATAGGCAGCTTGGCCCCTGTTACTCACACCCCAGTACGGTTCCCTCCCACGATAAATGCAGGGTTGGTCTGTGTGCCCAAAAGAAGAAGGCAGAGGTGACAGTGTGTGACTCTCAAAGCTATGTCATGAAAGGCATCACGGCTCCTACCTTGTTCTCTGAGATCACACTGGGGATGCCAGCTGCCATGTTGTGAGGATGCTCAAGAATCCCTATAGAAAAACCCACATAGAGAAAACTGGAGGCCACCAGCTAACAGACAGCATTAAGGTGCCAGCCACATGAGTGAGCCACTTTGGAAGAAGATCCTGCATCCTAGGTCAAAGTCTCAGATGACTGCTGCCCTGGCCAGCATCTTGACTGCAACCTCAACAGGGACCAAGTGCTGGAGCAAAATGGGGGGAGGAAAGAGAAGGCAAGAAGGGGCTCCCATGGCGGCCTGTAGGACCTGTATGTTAGGAAGCATTATCCCATCATGCAGATGAGGAGATGTGCACGGGCCCCATGTCCCATCCCACTTACGCACATGTGTCTGACCCCAAAGAAATATAGCTTTTAAAAAGACCATCTGGACACAGAGGTGGGAAGTCTACTGGGAACCTTCAAGAGGAAGAAAGTTAAATCAAAGCAGTAATCAAAATATCTTGAAAATGATAATACCCAGTGTTGGCCAGGCTGTGGTGAAAGAGACACATATATCCACAGCAGATGGAAATGGAAATCAGTATATATTTCCTGAATGGAATTTAATACCCCAGACAACAGTTGTAAAAATAACAGCCTACCAGTTATTTGCATATAGGCTGAAGTATATGATTGAAGAATACTGATTCTGTAACTTACTTTGAAATGCAGCAAAAAGAAAAAAAAATGTACTAAGGAATAGATGGATGACTAGATTTTTATAAAGCAAATACAGCAAAATGTTAGCAATTATAGAATCTAGCTGGTGGGTTCCCTGTACAATTTTTCTGTATTTTGAAATTTTTCGTAATAAAAGGTTGGAGTAGGAGGATGTGCCTGCCTTTTGATCCTGCAGTTCTTGATCAAATTCCACATCCTCCAATCCACCTTTGGAAATGAGAATGAATGATCTATATAAACATTTTGTTACAGGAATGTTTCTCATAGTCATATGTATGTGTATGTGTTTTATACACACACACACACACACATATGTACATATGTATACACACATATATGTATATGTGTATATATATGTATGTATGTGTGTAAAAAATTAGTCAGAACCTAATTGTCCAAAAACAAGGACTTGCTTAGCACACTGCTGAGCCATAGTGACATCAGAGGCAAAAGGAAAAAAAATCAGTAATGCTGATCCTGTCTTTACTATATATTGACAGTTTGTTCATCATGGATTTTTGCATTAATTTTCATTTTTAAAAATATTAAATTATAATTTATCTATCTGATTACCGAGTTTTTTTTGGTGCTTCCTTAAATTTTGCACTCTAGGTTAGTGCCTTAGTCACCTTACCCTAGTGCCAGTCCTGGATTTGCTAAATCAATATAGAATCATGGTTCAGGGTTTGGAGACCTGCCTCTAGCTGTTACTCTGAATAAGTTACTTAACATCTCTTATTTTGAAAGATGAAATCATCAAACTCATCATTGTCGTTGATGCTATCTACTGGTAACACTGTCTGCCAGGCATTACATTACATCGACATCACATCATCTGCTCCTCCCAACAATGGAATGAAGTTTGCACTGTGATTATCACCCGAATTTTACAGATAGGATAAACTGAGCCAAAGGGAAGTTCAGTGGCTAGCCCAAGGACACAAGTGGCCGAGTTTGCTACTCCCAGCCTCACACCTCTGACAAGGTAGAGGATGTCCTGGCCCTTGCCAAATCAGTCTTGATGGAAGACAAGTGTCCAGAAAGCAGAGGAGACCACGTGGCAGGCAGGATCACACAGTTCCACCTCCTTCCACAAGCAGGAGAGGGGTGTGCAGAAGGGAGTTGAAAAGCCAGATTGCTTGCTTGCTCCCTCATGGCTCTCTTTAGGTACAATGTGGTCTGACAGTGTGACTATAAAAAGCGTTGCTCCCTGAAAACTGGGGCAGCGCAAGCACTTTCCCCCTCAGAGGACTTTTTCTGCAAACTCTTCTGTTCTCTCCAGGAAACTCTTGGGATGTTGCTGCATATCAAAAAGGAAGGAAAGCCATCTCCTTACATAATGAATCCAAAAAATGCTGGAGGAGCTGCTGAGATTCATGAAATAAATGGGGATTTTATTTACAATGTGAGGCGGGGCCCAGAGAACACCATTTCCAGATAAATGTGTGCAGTTACAAAAATATGAAAGTTAGTCATTTGTTCATTCATTCATTCATTCATTCAACAAACATTCCCTGTGCATTACTTTGTGTGATCTCTATGCTGTCCCTGAGAGTATCTATAGTCCCTGAGGCGCTCCAGGTGGCTCTTTTGATCCTTACCTATTAAGAGGGGAGGGTGTCAATGGACCACCTCAAACTTGAGGCTACCATTTTTCCTCCCCAAATCTGATACAAATATGCATGTGCTAGAGAATTCCTGGTCTGGTAGAAGAAAAAAAAAAAAAAAAACAGGAAAAAAAAATGAACGATTGCAATAAAACTGCCAAGGGCTATGACAGACAAGAGATTAACATGCTATGGGAACATAAGAGGTGGACATGAAACCCAATCAAGAAAGTGACAAGTTAGGAGAGAAAGCAAAGGGAATATGATCATATATCGAGGACTTGCAATTGGAATAGGAGTATCCGGGTGGGGTTCTGAAGGATGACTAGGAGCACCACATGAAGGCTGAATGAGAACATGAGAAGAGCATGTGCAAAGGCCAGGAGGCATGACTGTATTCGGTCTTACCTCTGAGCTCATTCTTGCCCAGCACATAGTAAACACTCAAGAAATGGCAGCTACAAGAGATGATAATTATTCATTCTAATTCTCATAATCTCATTGTTCAAATCATAGAAGCCTAGACGGTCAGAACTGAAATGGCCAGCAGAGAGAACTAAGACAAGCTTCTCATTTCACCAGAGAAATACCCAGGTGGATGTCTATCGCAGGCCCCACAGTAAACTTGTGGTGGGTGCCCTCTGATTTCCCACAACAGGTGCCCATGATCTGAACTTTGCAGGGTCTCCACCACACTGCCTCTCATTCGGCCCTTTGCACGTGCTGTCCCCTCTGGCTAGAACACCTAGACACCCCTTCCGCACTCACTTGGTTGGCAACTATTGTCCCTCATAGTTCAGCTTAGGTACACCCTCATCCAAGAAGCCTGCCTTGACTCTTCATGTTCATGGGGGGGCCATGTCTGGCCTCCCACCCCGCCATGTTATCCCCACCACATCATTCACACACTGGGCTGGAACACGATTTACCCATCAGGCTCCCCGCTGGACTCCGAGCCCATAAGTGGTGGAATATGTCCCGTTCACCTTTGATCTTAGCATGCAGTACTCGGCATGCACCCGCCATGTGAAATGAAGGAACCACTGAGGCTTGAACCCCAATCACACAACTGCCAACATTCTCTTCCCTAGGCTTGTTTCCAAGGCAACAGGGAGAAGAATTCTGATATGGATAAAAAATACCAAAAAAAAAAAATTAAAAAAAGAAAAAAAAACAGAAATGACTTGATCTTACAAGTCAATCCTGGATTATTTATAAACCAAGCCCAAGACTATTTCCTTATGTTTATTTATCACATTTCTTATTCAAATAATCATTTCAATGACTTAAGATGCCCTTAATTAACTTTGGGAGGGGAGGGAAAAAATCATTCGGAAAGGAAATCTTTCTAGAAATAGCCAAGAACTCGTCTCTCTTCATCAGGCCCCACCTGAGCTCAAGTGAAAAGTAACATTTTCCATGCTGGGGAGAGCCCACTGTGCAGCCCTACCTGGGGAGGCAAAACCAGTCTGTAATTACAGTTCCTCTCGGAAGAGCTCGGCATCCAATAAAGCCGAGCTGCCCGGGCCGCCTCTAAAATGGAAACGGAGTGGGCTGAGGGTACCGCCTCAGTCACCCATTGGCTCTGGGGGTCACTGGGCCCCTAGAATACTACCACCCTCACCTTGGACATCCTGGGAAGGAGAGGGGGTTCCCACTGGGGTGTCTGCCTGGTTGCTTTGCCTGGGGTTGGTCAACACATTTCTTTCCACCATAGCAGCTGCATTTCCACATTTTTGGATCAATTCACAAAACAGCAGGATGTTCCTGGGGAACAACAATTAGAACTGGGACGGGGGATACATGATGTCCTCAAAGAAACTTATTCCTGAGCAGTGAGCTTCCTATACTTGGCTGAACTGCTGTGTAAGCAGCACCCCAAGATTTTAAGGATCTTCCAATAAAAGATTGGAAGAATGAGTAGAAGTCCTTTCTTTCCTTGCTCCCTTTCCTCTTCCCTTCCTTCTGACTTCAATAGGCATTTGACTGAGCACCTACTAAGCACCAGGCATTGGGCCAGGTGCTAAGGAGACCATGAATAAAAGAGCCAATCTCTGGCCCTGGAGCAGTTTTGTTTGGGCTGTGCAGTAAGTATGATAACAAACTGTAGTAGTTCTCACTTGCTGAGAGCTTACTGTGTGCCCTACGACCTCCTGGACCTGTATGACCTAAGAAGGTCGTGATCGCCACTGCATAGACCAGGAAACAGAGACTCCGAATGATCAATCACCAGCCTGTGTCACACAGCTGCTTCGTGCAGAGCCATGGCTCACATCCAGGTGTGGCTGAGCCCAAAGCCTGTGCTCTCACCCACCAGGCTACTACTCTGCCCTTGTGAGCACCTCTGTTCATATCAAACTGAGGCTGGAATGTGGAGTACAGAAGACATGGTCACAGGAGCAAAGGCCTTGCCCCATGTCTCTTTTTCTTCCTGCCCACTTCGCTTTCTCAGATTTGGGTGAGCCATTAACTCCAAGTAAAGCCTGACTGTGATGAGCATAAAGGTCCCCAAGAGGCCTCAGGGACCCCTTCCCACCCTTAGTTCTGACAAGGACTCAGCCACGTGGGCAGCTCTACAGACAGGCAGGTCCAGGTAGCCTCAGAGGACCTCCTGCATTGCAGCAGCCCTGGCAGAATGGAGGGGGAGTAGGCAGGCCCGGGGTCCACAGACCTAGGTCAGAGGCCTGCTGGGCTCTGCCTCCAAATACTGGTGGACCCTGGGCAGTGCCCCCTCCTCTCTGGTTGTTGATTTCCCAAAAGACTGCACCAGAATCTTACAGGAAAGTCTAGCACAAAACCCCAGATCCCATCTCAAAAGGCCAGCTGACCCAGCTGGGAGAGAGTGCAATAGACCTGGGTTCAAATACTTTGTGGCCTTGGACACTCACGTGACCTCCTTTTTCCTTCCTGAGTAGCCTCATCTCACAAATGGAAACCATGACAACTGCCTTCCAGGTAAAGTGCAAGTGGTGTGCATGCAGCAGGCTCCCAGCAAAAGCAGGTAGCGTCAGACTCCAACGGCGATGCCCAGGGCTGAGGGGCTCACATTTGGAAAACAAGCTTATGAAGAAAAATGGCTTCCTAAAGACCAAATCAACATCTACTCAAACACTGCTAGGACATAGCTAATATTTCCCAAGCACTGATGATGTGCCAAGCACTATGCCATCTCATGTCATCCCCAAAGACACAGTTAAGGGCGGAGATCTCAAGACTGACCGCTTGCTGATGTGGCCCCAGACAAGTGGCTGGCTTCTCTGAGTCTCTCCTTCCTGGTCTTTAACATGGGATGAAAATGCTCCCCGCCTTCACAGGTGGTGCTGAAAGTTACATGATATATGTGTTCTGACCATCACATAAGAGCAGAACCACTATTCCCATTATACAGGTGAGGAAACCGAGGCATAGAGAGTAAAGCCTGAAGGCTGCACAGCAACTTAGTGGCAAAGTCTGGCCTGGAGGCCTGTGCTCTGAACATCCCTCTGAGCAGCCATGGCTCAGTGGGTGAGGGGACAGTGGGCACTTGGGAGCCAGTGCCTCTGGCCTCCCATGCTCACTACCATCACTTCCATCACTCAGCTCACCAGCCCTCAGCTGTCGTCTCACCTCAAAGCTGCTGTACTGGTTCCCACACCAGTGTCTCCACACAGCAGCGGCTTTCTCTGGACCCGAATGGAGGTCTATTCTCTTGTGTCTTGCTTCTCTGCATACAGAGGGCTCTCCTCTGTGCCACGCATGCTGTTTCAGAAGCCACACTGTGCTGGGTGGGGAGGGCAGAGAGGGGAACGGCCAAACAGCCTTGACACAAAGGTGTGTCATCTCACAGGTCCCCACGACAGCTCAGCTGGTAGGCACAAGGAACACTCTAGCAGCCTCGGAGTCCTGGACCTTGGGCTGGCATGGACTCCAAGCCTTTCAGAGCCCCCCATTGCCAGTACGATCAAGGCAAGATCCCTGGCTCCCTCCACTCATCTACTTCCTGATGCAAAGGTTACTTGCTTTCCTAACCATCCTAAAACTGACTGCAGCCCCAACACTATGATGCTTCTTGTTTCTGAGTCTTAGCTCTGCAGAGAATCTGTCTCCCTGACCACCTAACACTAAGGAGCTCCCAGACCCTCTATCCCAGTGCCTTTCATTTACATGTTGTTAACACCACCATTGGGTACCTTCTTGATCATTTATTTATTACTCTCTCTCTCTGGAAGGCTCACGAGAGCAGAAACTTTGGATTTCTTATTCTCTGCTCTGACTCCTGTGCCTGGCACACTGGAGGCTCTCAGTATTTGTTGAATGAACAGATAACTGAATGAATGAAGTGAAGGAAAGTAAGACAGGGAGAGGAGGAGAGGGAAGAGAAGGGAAGAAGTACTAGTCAATTTGTATGGCAATCCATCTCCTGTTCTCCTCTTTCCCTGGCCAGTACCCACCACCTATCTTTTAAAACTTCACTGATATCCCCACCACCAGGAAGCCTTCCCTGCTACTCTCTCCACTCGGTTCACTTCCTCCCCTGGGCTCTCCAACCCCTGGGCTTCCCCATCACAGCATTCTCTTTGGGGCACTACAAGGGCCAATTTCCACTAGCTGTGGACAGATGCTGTGACAGTCAGGACTGTGTCGATTTCATTTCATTCTCCAGGGCCCATCTGAGGTCTGACACATAGTAGGTGGCTCAGCAATACAGCAGAGGGGGAAGGGGGACAATATTTACTGAGCACTGACTATGTGCCACACATTACGCACTTTACAAATATCCTCATTCAATCTTCATCATCCCTTAAAGGAGACATCACTCTACTCAAATGTCAGTTGAAAGAACTAAAGCCCAGGATGCACAGGGTGACTTTGTACCTAGCTCAAACTCACTCAAGACAGTTGGGTACCAGGAAACTAATAAAAAAAACTGGACTAGAAAAATACAGCCGTGAACAGCATTCTTCCTTCCTAGCCAAGCCCTGAAAACACTGGCTACTCATTTCCCACCTCCTCTGCAGCAACAACATGGCCTGTGACCAATCCTGGTCAATAGGATCTGAGGGGAAGGCTGCTGGGTGGACTATAGGGAGAAGTCTTCCTCCAAAACCCCCCCTTCCTTGGCTGGAAGTTGTTAAGTTTCCCTGAAATGGCTGGAACTATGGCAGCCATTCTGGGGCCATGAGGAGACAAGATATTAAAGAGAGAGTAGGAACATGGGAAAAACCTGGGTTGATTCACTAATACAGGACTCAGCAAATTTTCTGTAAAGAGCCAGATAGTAAATATTTTAGGCTTTGTGAATCACATGTGGTCCCCAGCACATATTTTTTGTTGTTTTTTGGGGGGGATTTCTTTTACAACCTTTTAAAAATGTAACACTCATTCTTAACTCACAGGCCACAGTTTGATGAACATGTCCTAACTGTCAGACCCATCTTTATGGGTCTGTTGTTACTTTCAGCATCATCACTGATAAAATGTTAGTGAGGATATGGAACAACTAGAACTCTCAGGGGATGAGATGCAAAGGGGTACAACCACTCTGTTTGGCAGTTTCTTCAAAAGTTTAACATACACCGACCATATGACCCAGCCACTCACTCCTAGGAGATATTAAAGCATTTGTCCATACAGAGACCTGTACACAAATGCTTGCAGCAGCTTTATTCATAAGAGCCCCAAAGTGAAATCAACCCAAATGTCTATCAACAGGTGAATGGATAAATACATTGTGATATATCCAAACAATGAAATAGTTCTCAGCAATAAAAAGGAAGAAGATATTCATATACACCACGAAAAAAATCAATGCATCTCAAAAAAAATTCTGCAGAGTTAAAGAAACCAGACAAAGAAGAGCACATAGTATATGATTCCATTTATATAAAGTCTAGAAAATCCTAACTAAACTACAGTGAGAGAGAACAGATCAGGGGTTGCTTGACGGCAGCAATGGGAAAGGATGGACTGTGGAAGGGCACAAAAAACTGTTGGGGATGATGATGTATCCATTATTTTAACTGTGGCAATAGTTCCATGGGAATATACATATGTCAAAACTCATCGAATTGTATACTTTAAATGTCTACAATTTATTGCATGTCAAGTTTATCTCAATAAAGTTATTCTGCTTATTATAAGAGCCACAGTGGCTCTTATAATAAGCAGAACTCTGAGGGTAAGGGGCATGGGGTGGGTAAGTCTTGGCCAAATGGGACTAGCAGAAAAGCAGGAGGTGTGGGAAGGTGGGAGTCTGAGAAACCAGAAGCTCCACCAGACCTTGTGTGTTTTGGGTGGAAGCTAAGGCCACCTCTGCCAGCTCCACAATGTAGCCGAGGGCAAGTGAAATGGAGCCACTGAAATGTACTTAACATGGTAAACAGGGCCCCCAGAGGCAGTGCTTGGAGATGGCTCAAGGACAAGTGGCCTTAGGTGACACTCCAGCCTCAAGGATTCATGTGGGCTGAGCCGAGCACCTTCAAGTTATTTTTGGACTTCCCAGACACTGGAGGTGGCGTGGGGGGTGCCAGGCTCACCAAGCACCCCACAGGTGGTCTCTTTTCATCTGATGAGACCCAGGGCACACACCAGAATTCCCCGGAAGCTCGAGACATTTTATACTCATCCCAGAAAGAACAGGAAGAACTCACAGCTTAGTCCCACCATATGCAACAGGCAGGGAACAAGTCTGGCTCTGAAGCTTCAAATGCTCCTTCTCCATCTGATCCCAGGGACAATCTGATCGCCAGCAGTTCCAGCAGAAACCTGGCTGTTCTCTATCAGGTGCTGCACCCTCGAAGGAGATTTCTGTCCTGGTCAGAGAATGACAGGCCTGGAGACAAGGGACAGGAGGCCAAGGGCTAACCAGAGAGTGTAAGTCCAGCTAAATCATAAAGAACCCAGAAAGAGACAAACCATGAAAAGGTTTTTATAGATTGGGTGTGCAGGGATGAGTCTTGGGAGATTTATAAGCCACTAGTATTACTGTGGCTTCTTACTTACATATATCCCTTAATGTTCTTTGAGGGACACGTGTAACCATTATTATTATTTTTTTCACTCTTGGTTGCTTATGTACAGAGACTGGACCACATAGAGCCCCATCTTTTATAAGAACCATACCTATCTTTTCTCACAGAATCTCTAAACCGCACTGCGAGGTGGACAGTATTACAGAGGGGGAAACTGAGGCACAGAGGCATTCAGTGTGGTGCCCAGGATCACCTCCCTAGGGAATGGCAGAACTAGGCCCTGAACCTGGGTCTGTCTGTTGCAGGCTGATGTCCTTCGGTGCACACGTTCTGGAGTGAGCCTTGATCAAAGTCTCAAGCGGCCCCACACAACACTTGGCACACTCACAGCTGTCCGTCTCGTTCACCACAGTACCCCCAGTCCCTAGGACCCACCATAAACAGCTGCTGAACAAGCAAGTGGGTGTAGCCAAAGGCCCGGCACAGAGCTGGTGCTCTGTCAGGGTCTAAAGGAGGGGGCGAGGGAGAGAAAAGGAAGAGCCGGATTCCCAGGTCCAGTAGGTCCAGACCCACCCAAGACATGGACTTTAAAACACAGACTCAGAATGCAGGATACGTCACTGGTCAAGGCATCTTTCTAAGTATCCACTTTCACAGCCGTCTTTCTCAAGACATGTGACATATTTTCTCAATACTGCCCTAAGCTTTAACCCTGCCTTCCTGTCCTTTCATAAAGGAGAAAAGTCAAGGGGGTTATGTTACTAAGATGAACTGCCACAGGGTCATCCTTCTAATTGCTCCTTTGAGGTGCATCCTGGTCATTCTTATCTTTCACTTCCCACCTCTGCACTAAAGGCAGGAAGGCTGGGCTGGGCTGGCCAACTCCACCACTAATTTCACATGTGGCCTGAGGTGGGTCAGGTACTGCTGGCCTCTGTCCCCCCAGCCCAGAGGACACCACTGACAATCTGTAAAAGCCCTCAGGTCAATAAATCACTCATTTACCCCACAAAACCACCCTCAGAGTCTGCATGTGCCAGCAGCAGCCCCTCTGGAAAGCTTACAGCTCTGAACAGAATCAGCCATGCCTGTGTTTCAACAGAGGACATTTTGGGTCCTGTTAAGCCAACTCCATCCCTGTCTCACCAAGGCAACATAAAGCATTCTATTTGTTTCGACAAAGCCACCCCTTTCTCAGGAAGGTCTGTGTTGACTGTTTGCTTTCCTCAAAAATAGAATTGAGATTATATAACAAGGAAGCTGCCACCATGTTTGGATGTAAGAGCTCACAATGGGGTCCTCAGGGTGACCCTATGTAAAAACCCCTGGGGAGCGAGGCCAGGGTCGACTTGGTGCCCACAAACCAGTGTCTCTGCAGGAAACAGAAAGGAGTGGGGTCAGTGAGAGTATGTATGTGAAGTGGGGGTGACAGTGTCAGCAAGGATCCCTGTGCCTCTCCATTCTTATCCAAACAAGTCATTTTCAGAGTATAATAATGACGACGATAACTGCCCTCCCTTCCCCCGCCAAGTGTTCTCATTTCAAATGGACTTAACGAGATCCCTTAGAGGAAGGGCTGCTTGAAGCAATTGAAAACAGCATGTAGTAATGAGATACCAGCAGCAAGTGTCACTTAATGGAAACCAAGTGAGCAGAAACAGGTCAAGCGAGGGGGTGGCTGTCACTTAGGCACCTTCTGTGGGCCAAGCTCAGGGTTAGGCACATGACGAGTGCCACCATCTTTTATGTCACTGATGTTCTACCAACAGCCCCATGAGGTCCCATCTCCCTTGAAAGATGAGAAATCTGGCCCTCAAATGTGTTTCCTCCACTTTTTTTTCTGTTCCAGCAAAATGCACCACCACCCACCCCACCATCCTGGCCAGAAGCCTAGAACTTCCCTTGGTTCTTCTCCCCTCCCCCTGACTCAAAACTATAGCCTGAACTAGAACATTTCTTCCCCCATTTGAAAAAAGTGAGTCTAATTCTGAGAGTAGGAACCAAATAATCATCATAATAAATACTACCATAAGCAAAAAAAAAAAGTTATGTTTGTAATGGAAGGGACCCATACTTTAACTTCCACTAGTTCACTTACTTCCCACCTCAGCTCCTCTAAGCCCCCATTGTCTCCAGCCTCCCCACTTTACCTCCTGCCTCTCTCTCGTCTATCCCTCCACCCCACAGCAGCCTAGATGAGCTTTATAAACCTCCATCTCATGATGGTAGCCTCCACTAAAAGTGCTCCCTCGGCTCTCCACTACAACCAGAATAAACTCCAAATGCTCTGCAGTGGCCTTGAAGGCTCCAACCTGCTTCCCCTCCTTGCTCACTACTAGGCTGGCCATGTTGGTCTTAACCCTTCCAAGCTGGTTTCTACCTCAGGGCCTTTGCACGTGCTGTTCCCACTGCCTGAAACACTCTTCTCCCAGATCCCCACATAGTGGGTGCCTTTCAGATCTCTGCTCAAATGCCACATCCTCTTAGAGTGCTTTCTAGGAAAATTGCCTCCCAGTCTCTCTATGCCACATCATTCTGTTTTATTGTCTCCATGTATTTCTCAGTATTTATTGTTTGAATATATCATCTGTCTCTCCCACTGGAACACACGCCCTGCTAGGGCAGGGGCCATGCTTCTCATTCTACACTGATGCTCAGAGACTAGACCAGCATCTGGCACCGAGAAGGGGTTCCATAAATACAAAGGAATAAATGAACAAATAAATTAAAGAGTGGAATGAATACACAAATGCACAATTCAAACTCTATGAGGCTCAGTTTTCTAATCTCTAAAATAGAGAGGGCAATCCCAACACCCAAAGGATAGTGAGGAAGATGAGCCCGGATGGACATGGGCCCAAGAGATGCTCAACAAATACTTGCTGGTTAAAGCACTTCAGCCAGCAGAGACAGCAGGAATCTCTTCTCAACCCCTCACTGAATAAAACACACTTAGAAGCCAAAATTCTATAACTGAGATATGGTGGTTCAAGGTACAGTGGAGACCATATATAAGAACACAATTTACTATATTACCCGGTAGCCATGGCAACTGAAATCTTCAAGTACAGTTCTGTTTCGCTTTAACTTCTGATGCAGAAATTTCTAAAGGAATGTTCAGATTCCTTTCTCTGGTGACATTCTACAGAATAGACATCTTCATTTGCAAAATGTCAGATTCCTATGAGATAAACCGGTTTGTAAAGAAAGAAAGATGAATTTCATTTTTTAAAATGTGAGTCTAATTCTAGGAACAAAATCACCATAATAACAAGTACTATTATAAGCAAACAAAAGTTTTGTTTATAATGGAAGGGACCATTACTTTAACCTTTACTCGTTCACTTAGTCATTCAACATTCATTCAAATCCTACTGTGTGCCAGGCCCTGTGCTGGACTCTGAGGATATAGCAGTAGGTGAGACAGATGATGATTCCTGCCTTTCTGGAGCTTGTGGCCCAATGGGATAGACATACAGTGGAACAGCATTCCCAGCAAGGAATTTCTGGCAATGATTAGCAGGCAGCAACATGGTAGAAGAGAAAGGATTCACCCCTGCGCTCATATAGATCCATCATTCATTGGCTGTGTAACCCTAAGCAAGTCACTGCACCTCTCCGAACTTATGATAAATGGCAATAACAATACTGCTTGATGGAGGTTCTGTGTGAACCCAATGAGATAACAGAAAAAGTGCCTTGCATGGCATCTGGTATACAGCAAGCACTCAGTAACTAGTAATTCTTTTTGCTTTATAGAGGAAGAGTCTTACCCAAAGGGGCCTCAGTAAAGTTTTCTGGGTGTGAGGTTTTCCCAAAGGAAGACTGTGCTCTAAAGGACCCAGGGGGTCAGGGGACATCTGAGATTTCAACTTTTAAAACAAATGTGGAGAAAAGGCTGGGGGAAGAGGAAACAGGGTTTAGCCAAGCTGTTAGCTAACTAGCTTCACAGCTACCTGGAAACCCAATGGGGCTGGAGTCCTGAGACTGCTTCAGAGGTTAAAAGCCAGGCTACACTGGCCAAAAATTGGCAGCAGGGGCATGCTAAGAGAGCCCACCACTGTGGGCTTCTCACCGAACTAGCCACGTATGTGGTGAGGCCAGGGCCTTAGAGACAAAGGAGAAAAACCATGCTCTCCCGAATTAGACAGTTTCAGAGCTGAGAGATGCCAAAGCTCACTAAGCCTGGACGCTAATCCTGAGGCCTGAGAGCGGGAAGAGGCCACTGGGCCTGACCCCTTTAGAAGGAACCACCTCCTAGATTCCCATAGCTGGTATAAAACCTGGCAGAAAATGTGGCATTTGAGCATCAGGCTAGAGCCCAGGCATGAGGGGCCAGACAGCATCTGTGTTTTGAGAACGAGCTGCCCTGTTCTTTCCAGCTCCTGTTTCTATACATGCTGTCCTTCATGCCTGAATACTTCTTCATCCGCATTTCCCACTCCTGCCAGCCCCAGCCCATCTGGAAAACCCTATTCAACCTTCAAATGACCCAACAAGTCCATAGCATAGCTACTTGTTTCTCCTGCAGACGCAGCACACAAGACGTTTGCACAGGGATGTTCACTGCAGCGTTGTTTATGGTGCACAAAACTAGAAATAACCTACATATCCATCTGGAGGGGACTAGTTCAGTAAATTACAGTGCAAGGGAAAATATAAACCATCAGAAAGAATGAGATATACGTATTGTGCTGATAAGGAAAGATCTCATCATTATGAGAAAAAGAAAAATCCAGACATAGAACACTACATATGGCAAGATCAGATCTGTGTTAAAAAATAATGTGTGTGTGTATATGGAAGAACACAGATATGAACACAGATATAGTCTT
Source organism: Eidolon dupreanum (assembly GCA_028627145.1). NCBI lineage: Eukaryota > Metazoa > Chordata > Mammalia > Chiroptera > Pteropodidae > Eidolon > Eidolon dupreanum. Next base: position 90,420,565 of record CM053510.1, on the reverse strand, counting down.
ATGTGTGCGGAGACTATGTCTAAAAGGAGACACATGAAATTGTCACCAGATTCTGGGGAGGGGACAGCAGGTTGGAGGTGGCAGGGAAACAAGTGTTTCTTTAGAATACTGTTTTATACTGTTGGAAACATTTACCAAGACTATGTATTACTTCTTCAATTAAAAAAATAAATCACTTATTTTTAATGTTTGGACAATACCTTTGTTAAATTTCCTCCTCCTAAAAGCAGAACTAATCTCCCCTCCAGGGTTCGGAGACATTCTGGGTGTCATAAACATTTCTGTGTGTCACTCCCTCCTTGGAGGTCAGGAATGCCACATCTCTGCATCTACTCGGAGAGCCTGGCAACTCGTGGGAACTCAGTAAGTGCTAGAGGAACAAATGACATCATTAACACTCATATATCCACTTCTATTTTTAAGAGCTTTCCATTTTTACCAAGTTACTATTTATTAAGCACCGACTGCTCCATGCTAGCCAATTTATACCCAGCATCTCACTAGACTGAGTCAACAACCCTCTCGCCTGGCTGACTGTAGTTGATGCTGTTGGTGCCCTGCCCAGGCCCCCTGTACTGGCTGGGGTATCCATCCTCCAGGTTTTGGGGGTGCTGGTTGCTACAGCTCACAACCACCTTGTCTCCAACAACAGACCTTGGCCACTGGAGGAAAAGCTGCCTGGCTGCTCCATGGTGGGACTTATTTTGTGGTTTACCCTCCAAACTCTCCAGGGATCAGGCTGATTCAAATTCTCCATCACTAAATCACACACACATGAGTTCTCATCTCAGGCTCTGCTTCTACGGGGCTAAGCCTGAAACACTGCCTCTCAAATCAACTGGGGCATACAATTCCATAAATGCAGCGGCTGAGAATCTACCAATATCATACCTTGGGGAGTGGGCAGCCCCAGCAGAGAAGCCTGCAAAAGCAACAGACATATAGACAAGACTGGGAAATGGGTTCCTGAAAGAAAGGTTTATTACACCCATTTTATAGATGAGAGAACTGAGGCTCAAGTTAAAGTCACAGAGGGAGATTTGAACCCTGCTCTCTCAGACCCCAAAGTCTTGAGTTTTTGTCTGTGCCTGCTACTCAGTTGTTAGGGAGTTAACAGGCCTGGCCAGCATCAAAATGAGGTGATTTTAAGAGCTGGTTCTGAGTAGAACACTCTCCCAAGCTTCCTTTGCCTGGTGCAAGCTGCTCAGCTGGTTTTAAAATAGAACTGCTAATATAGTTAGGAAGAGGGGTCCCTGGGGGCTACTGTTCCACAGCCAGACAGCGCTGGGGCTCGGCCTGGCGCCTTGGTCCCACTCAAGGCCAGTTCAGCATGAAAAAAAATATGAAAAGCAGCTCTGGTCGGGCCTTCATGGATTTCCTGTCCACCTGTGCAGACGGGAACAACAGGAAAAGTCTGCAGCGGGGCCCGGCTGGCGGGGCAGAGGGGAATCAAGATGGGCGAGGTCCACCCAGCTGGGCTTCCCTCGTCAATTCAATCTCAGAAATGGACATGCCTACAAAGGCCAAGGCAGTGCAGGAAGCCTGCGCTAAGCACCTGCTGTATTCCTGGACCTGAGGAAAGAAATGAATAAGATACAGGCACTACCCTCCAAAAGTTTTATTCATTCACTCATTCATCCTTTTTTTTTTTTTTACTTCAACATACATTGATTGAGCACTTACTGTGTGCCATGCCTTGTTCTAGGAAATGGAGACACAAATAAACAAGACATGTCCCTATCCTCAAAAAATGTCACCTTCCATTCACTTATTCATTCAGTTTAAGATTTAATGAGCACCTACTATGTGTAAGACTTTATGCCAAGAACTAGAGAGACAGGGATGAATAAGACAGGGTCCCTGATGGTAAGAAGTTTCATTTACTTGATCATTCTTTTCATTCACACTTTCATTCACTCCTATAAATAATTCTTGAGCATTTGCTGTGTGCCTGGCCCTCTGCTATGCACTGTGAATATAGATGTAAAGTAAGAGACATCTGGTGAAATTGACTTTGGTGACTCCTTCATTCATTCAGCTTAACATTCATTGATGGAATGAACAGGTGTCAAGTACGGTGCTACGTGACAAGAATACAAATACATAGCACAATGTCACTCATCCATTCATTTGGCACAATGAACATTTATCGAGTGCCTATTGTGTGCCAAGTACACAGAAGCGCATAAGAGAGAATCTCTGCACTTAATAGCCAGCCTTCCTTCATCGTTTATGGGTTCGGTTCACCAGACATACATTAGGCACCTGTTGTATGTCAGTCCCTGGGGAAGCAGATGAATGAACCCAGACCTGGCCCTGGAGGAAGAGTAAAACCAGCACATCCAGGGGTGCATAATAGCTTGGTTCCTCAGTCAGGACCATGAGGCTCCACCTGATGCTTCTTTAAAAGCTCAGACAGAGGCAGGAGGTTGGGAAGTTTGCAGTGCCCCCTTCCCAGAGACTGCACAGTGGAGAAGGGGTTCTGGGGGTTGGGGGGACACTCAGCACGTGGAGGGAGAAGCTGCTGATAACAAACACTGAAGGGAAGAACTGGGAGTGAGGAGGAGATGAATCAGATATCTGAGTGAGAATTTTCAAGAACTCAAGGAATATTCTAAGTTTAGAGGAGGAAGGGGGGAAAAATCAGCCCACAACTTCCGACTGTGGCATGTCCAACACCAAACTGCCAGCAGCCCCACTGCTTTCACTCAGTTCCTCTACCTTCTCAGGCCAAATGCTTGTCAGGAAAATAACAGGCTCTGAATCCATCGTCTCCTGGGGCTGTGGGGAAGATTACGTAGGTTCATCCATGTGAATCCCTTGGCACAGTGCCTGGCACATAGTAGGTGCTCAATAACTGTTACCCAGTATCATTTTCTTTTACTTCTAGCTGTGGTGGTTTTCAAACATGGCTTCTTTGGCACTCTTCCCATTGAGAGGCAGGGCCCACGTCCCCTCTCCTTGAATCTGTGGGCTATGACTACTTCAGTCAACAGAAAACAGCAGAAGTGACGCGATGTGACTTCTGAGACTGTGTAGCCTCTGCCTTCTCGGCCACGACACTCATGCTGGGTACTCCAAGCCATGTTGTGGGGAAGCCCATGCTATAGCAGTGGCCACACTTATGTGCCTGGTCAACAGAGATGTCCAGCCTCCAAGTCATCACAGGCACCACACAGGAAGGTAAAGAAGCCTCTGGATGATCCCAGCCCTCAGCCATTCAGGGCTCCCAGCAAATACCCCAAAGATCACAAAACAGCTGTCCCACTGGGCCCTGCCCAATTTCCTGACCCATCAAAAATTATGAGCATAGTAAAGTGGATGGTTTACACCTGTATGTTTTGGAGTGGTTCCTTGTGACAACTGACACCCGCTTCCCCAAGTTTCCGGCCTGTACACTCTGTACGATATGAGAGGATCTGCTAAACCAGAAAACATGAAACAACTTTATAAACTGTGAAGTTTGTGCACGCAGGAGCCCCAGGCATCATCACTCAGGACACGGTATGGCTCTGCTGCTTTCCTGACCCCATCTAACTGTGCAGCCCCATAACCAAGGCCACCCCCCTCTCCTGTTAGCCTGGGAGACTCTGCAGGCTGCTGGGGCTGACCTGAACTCACGTGGCAGGTCGCCCCTTTGTTCCCAAGACGGGACTTAGGTCATCCCTCCCCGAGGAATGAACTGGAGGACAAAGGCTGCTTTCACTGGGCCCAGGCTGCTCTCGGCAAACACGGGCATTCAGGGGCAGAGCAGGCAGCAGGCAGCCCGCTGGCACGCCCCCCTGGGAAGGTGGCCAATGGGCCGGGCGGGGCCCAGGCAAGCTGGGGCAGTACTGGGGTCTGGCAAGGGCCTTCCTTCCCCCATCTGGGTCTTTTCTAAGCACACCTAAAAGAAAGCACAGAGTACAGAGAGGCAATGAGGAAACATTTTGTAAATTTAATAGAATGTGAAAGGTTAAAAAAAAAAAAAGGCATCAAAGTCAAATGAAAGCGTAAATGAACATGGTGAGGGCTCCAGGGCAAGAACAGCATGGGAGCAAACCCCAGCTCCACAGCTGACCAGCTGTGTGATCTTCTGCGAGTGACTTAACCTTCCACTGAGCCTCAGTTTTATCATCTGTAAAATGGGAGCAGGAATAGCATCTCCCTCCCAGGACTGCTGCGAGGATAAAATGAAGCAATATAAAGGGCTTTGCCTAGAGCTTGGCTGCTATGGGCTGAGTTGTGTTTCCCCCAAATTTATATGATGTACCCTAATCCCAGTACCTCAGAATGAGACTGTATTTGGAGAGAGGCCCTCTAAAGAGGTGACTGAGGTAAAATGAGGCCATTAAGGTAGGCCCTAATCCAATATGACCGGTGTCCTTACAAGAAGAGGAAATTTGGACACACAGAGACAGCGTGTGCATGTGCACAGAGGCTACGTGAGGGCACAGTGAGAAGGCAGCCCTCCCTCCACAAGCCAAGGAGAGCGGCCCCAGGAGAACCCAAACCTGCAGACACCTCGATCTTGGCTTTCACGCTTCCAGAACTGTGAGAAAATTAATTTCTGTTGTTTAAGCCATTCCATCTGTGGTATTTTGCTATGGCAGCCCTTGCAAATACATACACTCACACATAGGAAGAGGCAGATGAAGATCTGCAATTACTGTAGTAGTAGATTTATAACTGAAATAATACTCTATTAACGTGACTGTGCTTATATTTTATTAGTATGAGCACATTTAACACAAAATGTTAATATAACACAAAATGGAATACAGTTGCAAACAAATTGTCCCTCCCTACCTCAAAATTTCTACATTAAACATCGGGTTTCCTAAAAAGAAAGCAAAGAATCTTCCTAAACTAATAACTTGGACCAAATTCCTTGACAATCTTCTCATCCATGTGCTACTTCACCTTTGAGGAAACATTTACACTGTGTCCTTCAGGCTCCAAACAAGGACACTCTTAACTCTCCACCTCTTCCAGCTCCGAACACGCTAGTCCTGCCACCTGAATGTCCTTCCCCTCTTGTCCTTCTCAGGCCTTAAGAAGCAGCCCAGGGCCCAGCCTAGAGCAGGCGAGCCAACTTTCAGATAAGCCAGTGACTGCATTTCAAAGATGAAGATGCTGGGTCCAGAGAGGGGCGGTGACTGGCACAAGGTCACACAGCCAGGACTAGACCCCAGTGTCCTGGCTCCCTATTCTGTGACGCTCTCCTGCTAGCCCAGGTAGCCTTCCCACTCATCAGTTCTCGAATATGAAAACCATATGTTCATTCAAGTCCCTTTTCAGCTCTGGAAAATCCTTTTGGCCACCGGTGACAAAAGTGGGTGGCAGAACGGGCACTGGATTGCACCAAGCTTTTCAGTCCTCCATTGCCAATGGTCTGAGGCCAGATTTGCTACCAAAAAAAAAAAAAGAAAAGAAAAAAAAAAGTGCAGCTTCTCTCTAAACACAGACTAGGATTCAGCAAAAATTAGCAAAACTCCTGCCATCTTGATACTCCACACCATATCCTTCCCAATGTCGGATTTTCCAGCTGAAACAGCTTGAGGACAGGGGCTGGCCTAGTTGCCCCACCAAGACTAATCTTGGTGGCAACACAGCTTTTGTGGCTCGTCAGTCTTCACTGGCCTTAGATCTCAGGGGACAGGGGGATCTGAGGGACAGATAGAGACCATGGGCTCCAGCGTATAAAAGCCCTGCCCCAGAAACCCAGTTCTAACACCTCCTTGCTGTGAGGCTCTGGGCCAGTCCGGTTTCCCTCAGTGTCCCCATCTGTAAAATGGGGAAAATCAGTGCACCTGCCTCACTGGAGAGGGATACACATGCTCAAGTGTGTCAGCGGTGTAAGCCGGAGCCTGCTTTAAAGGTAGGCTCTGATCAAGGCAATTTGTTGGAACAGGAGTGCCCTCTAGTGCCTCAATCGGGAAATCACTCTGCCTGCCAGGCGGCCAGCCAACACCTTGCACCAGGTCCCTACTGGTTTCCACAATGAGATGCCGACATAATCCTCACTTGAAAAGGAAGGGAGATGTCTCATCCCCAGATGAGAAAACTGAGGCTCAGAGACATGAAGCCACTTGCTCATGGTCACACAGTAGAAAAGGCTGGACTTGTATCCAGGTCTGTCTGACCCCAAAGCTCCATTCATTCCTGGACCCTTAGAATTGGATGATTATGTACAGTAAATAACCTTAGGGAGAATCCAGTACAATACTTCATTGTACTAATAGAGAAACTGAGGCATAGAGAAGGCAAGCAACTGCCTCAGGGTCACATAGCAATTACACCCCGAACTCCTGGCTCCCAGAAGTGTTTTGCTCACATATCCATTTCCTTCCCTCTAGAACTTTCTTCTACCCTTCCTTTATCATTCCTTTCAGCAGTCACAGGATTGGCATGTCCCTTCTTTACTGCTCTAAGCCCTGGAATGTCTGAAACTTAGCAATGGCTCCTTTGGGACAGCGAGGGCTACCAGCCTGAAAGACCTCCATCTGAGAGCGGGATTCATTTCAGCTTGTCAGCGTGAAGTTCTCAGTGGCACAGGAGGACGGCCAAGGCCTACCGAGGACCAGCGGGTGGACTTTCAGGACTGGGGAGCTGTCAGCATCCCCAGATTCTCTTTTCATTTTATGTCAAGGATTCTATGGACTAATGGGGGCAGTGGTCCTCCTGCAAGGGCCCATAACAGGTTGACGATGGGTCAGAAATTGTCACAGCGAGGGACACGCCAAGGGGAGCTGGCTTTGGTCCAGCTGAATTCTCATAAACCCTACTGTGGAAGTTAGTGGGGCCTGCCAGTGCTTAAAAGGCTCTGTGTGCCTCTTCCTGGGGGCTCAGAAATGCTGGGAAATATCTAAGGGGTAAAGAATCTCATGAGATGAGAGACACAAGCTTAGTGTTTTGATCTTCATGAGAGATCCTTTGAAATTCCCACCCAAGCATTTCAACAGGCCCATTGTCGATTGCCTGAGCCCCCACTAAAATGTTAGTCCCCATTGTACAAACGGGGAAAGCGAGGGTGGGAAAGGACAGGAAATGTGTGATGATACGGGTGTCTGATAGACATTTCAAACTCGACAACTCCAGAGCCAAATCCTGATAGCACCGAAGTCCCTCTCCCCCTAACAGAAGCCAATGGCAGCTCCATCCTTCCCACTGCCAGGCCCAGAACCCTAGGTGTCTTCCTGGCTCTTTTCTTTCTCTCCAACCCCATATCCAGTCTGTCACTAAATCTGTGGCTCAACCTTCAAAACAGATCCGGAACCTTCCCACTTCTCGCCACCTCCTCTGCTGCCCCTGGCCTGAGCCACTGCCATCTTCCACCTGGACGTCTACAGCGGTTCCTCGCTGGTCTCCCTGATTCTGCCTTTGTCCTGCTTTAGCTTGTTCCCTGCATGGCAACCAGAAGGATCTGTTCAAAACTCAAGTCGGATTGTTCAGTTCTGCTCAAAGTAATATCCCTCCATGGCTCTGTCGAATTCAGAGCACGAGGCAAAGTCCTTCGAGTGGCCTCGAGGGGAATGCACCCCATTCCCCTCCCCTCACTCACTCTGCTGTAGCGGCTCCGGCCTCCTTCTAGTTCCCCAAAAGTCGCTGTGCATACTGGAACCTCAGGATCTTTGCACTGGCTGCCGTCTCTTCCCCCAAGTTCCCCTGGCCTATTCCCTCCATATTTCCAAAGTCTCTGTTCAAATGTCACCTTCTCAGGGAGGCTCCCTGGCCCCTGAGCCTTCTCACCTGCTTCCTTCCCTCCTCTCACAGCATGCCCTGCCTCCTAGCTCCATACAGCGTTCTTATGCATCTGTCAATTGCCTGAGCCCCCACTAAAATGTTAGACCCTGAGGCAAGAATTTTTGACCATCTTGTTTATTGACGTGTCCCAGGTGCTTAGAACAGGGCCGAGCACATGTGTTTAACTGAACTAAATTGAGGGGCTATCACATGTCTATATCGGCATGACCTGCTAACATTTATTCAGGGCCTACTATGTGCCAGCTTTGTTTGTACTGCTTCACTGAGTCCTCAGGATGTCCCACGAGGGAGATGCTATCTTTATTCCCTTTCTACAGATGGCAAAACTGACTTTCTGAGGTGTTCAGAGATTTACCCAAGGCCCCACATTCCATTAGTGAGTGGCTTGGTGGAGAACAGAAGCCAGCAGATCCTGACTCTCAAGACCCTGTTCTTCACTCTGTAGTCAGATTCAAAAAGGCACCCACAGCTTGAGTCAGATACAAATGTCTTGTGACACAGCTGTCCTGTGGCCCAAAACTCAGGCCTAACTAAACAGCACAAAAATAGCCAGTTCTTCCATTAAGCCACAGACACTACAAAGCCAAACCAGACCCTCAGCACAAACCAAAGGCACCAAGATCTGAGACTCAGGAGCTAGCAATAAAAATAGCGATAATGGCAAGGGCAGCACACTAAAGCTCACAGTCATTTAACCCCTACACCTTCAACACACCAAGTCCATCCAGCAGGCCATCAGCCCGCATCTGCTGAACACCTACTATGTGCCAGGCACTGTGGTAGGGGCTGGGGACTCGGCAGTGAACAAGACAACCCTCCCACCTAGGGGAAGCTGTGTGCCATAACCAAGCACATTAGATTTAGCGCCAGACTCCTCAGGTTCAAAACCCAGCTCTGCCCCTTACCAGCTGTTTAATATCGGTGAGTATGTAACCTCTTGGAGTTTCAGTTTTCTCACCTATAAAATAATAACATCCACCTCCTGGGGTTGTTGTGAGGATTATTCACAATGCCACATGTAGAAATGCTTGGAGAAAAAGAGAACCAAACTTGCTGTTACCTCGTGACTAGTATTATTATTCCTGGAAGTGACAGGCTGAGTGAGGGCTAAAGCTAAATAAACAAGTAGCAAGAAAGTCTGAGGGAGAGAATAGCCAATCTAACCATATTTAGACATTTGGACATTTTTTCCATAAAAAAAAATAATAAATCTGGTCATTGAGTTGAACATAGGGAGATGAAGCTTACCAACCACACTAGAAAACAAAGTGGTTTTCCCATCATTCCATGAAAACCAAGCCATTAACCCACAGACCCTGGCAAGGAGGTGTCTGAAAGAAAGTAGGCAAGGGACCCACAACCAATAAATACCACGGGGGACCATGTCTGGTCTCAGTCTCCACTGCACAAAGCCTCTTCCTTGAAGAAGGCGTCAGAAGTGACACTCTAGCAACCTCCTTAGCTGCAGATGACATGGAGTAGAGGGAGGTGGCCGGCCACAGTTGGCCTCCCAGGCTCCCTGGAACCTAGGAAAGTCTGGGGGGTGGGGGTATCTCTGTCATTATATCAGAGCTCTGCCCACCCCAGAAAGACTATCTAGATATTGAGTGACCACTCTAAGTCCAGCCCTGTGTCAAGGACACCAGTGTCCCTTATCTAATGCTAACCTTCAGCACAGTCCTACAGACTGGAAACTGAGGCTCAGAGAGGTGATGTGACCTGCTTTTCACGGAGCTGGGATTCTAAGCCAGAGCCCAGCTTGGCTCAGGGCGACATCCTTCTATAACCCTCCACCTGGCAAAGCTTGACGTGAAAAAAAAAGCCTTCCTGTAGGCTGACAAGTCACCTCCACCCCGTGGGCCTCGGTTTCTTCATTTAAGGAACCAGAAGATCAGACTCAATGAAGTAGTTAAAATGACACAGAGAGAGACCCGTGTTCAAATACAGGCTCTGACATTTCCTGGCTGGAGGACCTTAGATGACCTGCTTAACCTCTCTGGGCCTTAGGTTTCCTAACTACAAAAATGGGAATAATCATGAGATCTACCCACAGGGTTCTCAGGGGGATGTGATGAGACACCCATGAGAGGCACTTAGCCCAGGCCCAGGATTTTGTAAGTGCTCAGCCAGCAGGAATGGTGGCAGCGATGGCGGCCATCATCATTATTTTTACTGCAACTATAGTTGTAATTGGCAACCACAAGCAACCAGCTCGATGCAAGTGTCCAGACAAGGCCACTGGCCTTCGAACTGTCTGGCTAGGTTATCTCAGCAACAAAGGAGATTAAGTAACTCACATCAGCCATGGCACTGGTGGCCATCAGCTACAATTACTAATGATTTGAAAAAGAAACTTAATCTTCTTCCCCCACTTCCTGGCTGATGCCCGGCCTATGACAGGCCTGAGAGTGTGGGCGGGCAGTTTCTCACCCCCATAACAGAATTGCAGCTACACAGTGAATTCGGGCCATCAACAGGAAGCCACCGACATCGCACCAAAAAATAATAATTTTGCACAAACCTGCTGTAGCCTACACTTGGTCCACTTCTAAGAAGGGGACTTGGAAAGTGACATAAAAAGTGAAAAAAAATTTCAGACTGAGAAGGATCATCACTAAGTTATGCATATAGTGAACGCTTGGGAACAAGCCTGAGGGTTCAACCACAGGAGAACGGCTACTAAATCAAGGCTGATGATGAGTGGGACTATTAAGCAGCCATTAAACATGTTTACAAAGTGTTTTTAAGTAACATGGCAAATGCTCGTGTTATCGTTGGGCACGCACAAAGAGATGCATGTACCCAGCAGCATTCATTCACTCTCAAGCAGGTAGTAAGGCCCTGCTACGGATGGAACTTAGAGAGGCAAAACACACCTGGGCTCCCGGAGAGGTCCCAGGACAGAGGAAAATCTGGTAAAATCTGAATCAAGAGCTGTTTCTCAACCTCGCTGCTATTGACATTTTGGGCCAAATCATTCCTTTGTTTGGGATGGGGGTGGCTATATACACTGTAGGATTTTTAGCAGCATCTCCAGCCTCCACCCACCAGACACCAGCAGCATCCTCACCACCCTAGTTGTGACAATCAAAGAATGTCACCAGATGTTGCCCAATGTCCCTTGAGGGTTGCCCCCAAGTGAGAACCACTGGAATAAAGACTACGGTTTACTTAATAGTGTTGCACCAATGTTAATACACTGGTTATGATAAGTTGCCAACATGAGGGGAAGCTGTGTGGAGGGAGTAAAGGAACTCCTTCTACTGTCTTTGCAACTTTTCTGTAAATCTAAATTATTCATAAATAAAGTTTTATTTAAACAATTAGGGCAATGAAACAAAGAATGTGGGGTCGCTGTTTTAGACAAAGGGGTCAGGGAAGAGATAACATTGAGCAGAAACCTGAGAGCATTGAGGAGGGACCAGGGCTGAAGGAATGACAGGTGAATGCATGTTCCTCACCATTTTAAGCTGCAGCTGGGATGGGAAGGGCCACCCGACCCCCAACCCCCACCTGGACCTGTGCAATAGTCCGTGGTTAGCTGGTCACTCTCATTCTGATGGTGGCTTCCTGGGAAAGAGGACAAGCTAACGTTTGTTGGGGAGTAGCTTCCAGGTTTCACAGGAATGGTCTCAACCCACAAAGGAGGAAGGCAGCGTGTTCCCACTTTGCAGATGAGGAAGCTGAGGACCAGGGAGGTGAAGTGGCCTGCTCAAGGCCACCTAATGTCATTATGATCCGAAGCCTGTGGATTTTCCACATTCCCAAGCTTCCTCGGGAGCTCAACGAGCAAGAGTTTCCAGGTTAACATTCCAGACCTGGGGCTAACCCTATCATACATGTGTTGGGCTGTCTTCAGTGACGTGGAGGGGCAGGAAAACTGCAGATCAGCTGCAAAACCAGTGGCAAGCCCGCATGCTCCTCCATATTCCAGGACCTGGTCACCCACAGGAGGCAGGTGACCGAGTGGAGGTCTTTTTCAGCTTCACACCTGGGAAAGACCTTCTAAACCACCTCACCCCACTTCTTCATGGTTCAGGCAGGGAAACTGAGGCCCAAAGAAGCAAAGATGTGACCCCGAGGGTTGAGGCAAAGCCAGGTGAGGAGCTGCATCTCTGACCACCCCCAACGCTGACCCTGTGAGGCTGAGAGCACCCTCCACCCTCCCACCTCTCACCAGCCAGGCTGAGTCTATGCTGGTACCTAGGACGCACCACAAGCATGCCGACTGGTCTTGCTCTTTCTTACTCCCACCCTAGCCTTGTGCATATGTCTGCCCGGCACACCCTGCCCCTCCCCCACCACAGCATCACTTGCCAGCTCCCACATACCCTCCTGTGCTCAGGTTTCTCAGGAGGTTCTCCTGGACACCCCCACCCCCGATGAGACCATGTCCCCACAGCTCTGCGCACGACCCCATCCTAATACACGTGTGGTCTTTGTTCTAAATCCTTGTGCAGGGTCCATGTCAACACCAAACAATAAGTTCCACAAGGTCAGGGATCACGTCTGTCTTGCTCACCCTTGCATTCTGAGTGTCTGACCCCAGCTCTGAACTGCTGCTGTTAAGTGTGTGCTGAATGAATGTATGATGGTAGCTGTCTGTTGACATGCCCAGCGCCCACACCGAGCTCCAAGCTCCTGGAGATGGCAGACTGAATTTCATTCATCTCTGCATCTCTCATTCTGACACCAATTTCAACGTGTGTGTGTGTGTTTTCCAACACCACCAAGTAATTCTCTGATATTAGCAGAATATCCTATAAGTTAACTCAATTCTGACACCATCTGCCTGGAAATGGTGTAAGATTCCATAGGTTATGGGCTCAGTCCTGCAAGACTGCCCCCTCCCACACACACGCGCACGCACGCACACACACACTTCAAACACCAGTGGCAAGTCCAGGCTGTCACCTGTGCTTCTGACCAACTGGCTAAAAACCAGAGGTTCCCATGACCCCCTCCTTGGGTTTGATGAATTTGCTAGAGCAGTTCACAGAACTCAGAGAAACATTTTGCTTACTAGATCACTGATTTATAATAAAAGGATGTGACTCAGGAACAGCCAGATGGAAGAGACACATAGGACAAGGTATGCAGGAAGGGGTAAGGAGCTTCCATTCTCTCTGAATACACCTTTCCCCAAACATCCAGGTGTTCACCAACCCGGAAGCTCCCTGAACCCCATCCTTTTGGATTTTCAAGGGGGCTTTATTACACAGGCATAATTGATTGAATCATCGGCCATTGGCGACTGATGCAACCTCCAACCCTTCTCCTCCCCTGGAGATGAGGGGGTATAGAATTGAAAGCTGGTACCTTCTAATCAAGTTACTGGTTTCCTTGGCAATCAGCTCTCTTCCTTGGGTACTTTAACTCAGGTGCGGTTGAAAGGGGTTTGTCATGAATATCAAGACTTCTTTATTGCTCTTATTACCCAGGAAATTTCAAGAACTTCAGTGGCTCCTAGGTTTTCAGGCACAAAGACATCTGTGCCTGAGAGGCAACAAAGACCAAATATATATTTCCTATTATAAATCACAATAATGGCCTCCCTATCCCTAAGCCCAGAGCCTGCCACATAGCTGGGCACATCAAGGTCATCAGGACAGCAGACAGCAGATTCAAGGCCACAGACGATTATGTTCTTCTTTATACTCTTCAGGATTTTCCAAGTTTTCTATCATGTCTACACATTATTTTCGTAATAAACATCAAAACTAAGGTAAGTTCATCCATGTCACCTTACAGGTACAATGTGGCAATGTTGCAATGTCAATAATCAAAGGATAAGGGTAAGGAGCAGGAGGGGCTTCTGTTTTCAGCGGCTTCCCTGTTTTCAGGGAAGAGGTGGCTAAAGGACAATGTTTCTTAAACTTGTATTTTTAGGCGCTCCGGAAAATTCCCTGGGTGAGAAGGCATCTGAAGTATTTGCAAACACTCAGCAGGGGGAAAAATAATATTTCCTAAATCTTTCCCTTTAGAGCATTCTCAACCCAGTGGCAAATGTTCTGGAAAATTCTGAGACCCACCCGCGATGATCTACTGCTTTGACCCTCTCTCTGTTCAAAGAGCCCTGATAAATGTCACATAACCCACCATCACCTACCGTGCACCACCCACCCCCCACTATTTCAGAGATGAGGAACTAGAAGACCAGAGAGAGGAAGCAACTTGCCCAAAGGATACACAGCAGGTCAGTTCTCAGTCTAAACGAGATTTAAAAAACACTTTATACCCCCAAAAGCACTTCCACACAGGTTCCCTGACTTTGGCATCTCGCCAGAAAAAGTTTCAGGTTTTTTTTTTTTTTTTTTTTTTTCTCCTGTGTTATATAAAGGGAAGAACACAAGGCAAGGGTTTCTTTCAACTTTTTACTTTTGCTTGGTAAGTTCATTTAAAGAGAAACAAAATCTATCCTTTCCATCTCAAAAAAGACAGCATTTTACAGGCACAAAAAGGCGAGAGGGATATAATTTCAGAATGAAGAACAGCCCTTTAAGTCAAAGAAATGTCGCTTTCTGGACAACTCACTGACACTGCCCATGTTTTCCTGTTCTTCTGAGGCCACTTGTGACTGGTCCTGAACCACCGATCCCCACTAGAGTTAGAACTCCATGCTCCTCTACAAGTCCCCATCCCTTTCTCCAACATCCCCTCCTCCTCGAAACAACCACCATTTCTTAAAGAAATCAGAGATGCTGCCAGCCAGGCAGAGCCAAAAAGCAAACTTGGCATGAGGTGAGCGGAGAAGAAAAAGAAGACACCAGTCTGGCTGGCCACACTCACCCAGAGGTACCGTAAGAACTTCAATAAGCCGGGGCAGTAATAATACTCCATCTCTGGTGCCCGGGATTATGCCGCAAGCATTGTGTGAGCCTCCAGTTTTCTTCTGGAGGGGGCGGCTCTTCCCACTGGGCTTGTCACACTGGAGTCAAGTTCAAGGCAGCATGAATCATTCAGAGGCCGGCCGGCAGCCAGGGGACCAGCTGGATGCTGCGTTAATGGTCAGGCTGCCTCTGGGGCGGGGAAGCCACAGATCAGGTCTCGTCAGCCCTGCCTGGAGCATCTCTGGTGGCTTGTCCAACAGGGCGGGTCCAAGGGCAGCTCCTCCCAAAGCTGATGGAGTTGTCTGGACCCTCAGCCCTCCCTGTGAGGAGGGGGGTGCTCTGGGTATGGGGGTGGTTTCAGCTGTGTAGCAGGAAGAGCGAAGGGGTGTGTGTACGTGTGTGCACCTCTCTGTGTATGACAGTGTGATTGTGTGTATTTTTTATGCTTGTGCGTGAATGTGTGTGTTAGTGTGTAAGTCTGCGCAAGTGCAGCATGAGTGAACGTGTGCATACAAGTGTTTGTGGTTCCTCTCTCCTACCCCAAACCACACACGGAAGAGGAGGCCCCTGACCCCTTACACGAAGAGGAAATAAATCAGTTAGGGATCTCGTTGGTTCACACAATCCCTCCTGGCTTCAGTCAAGTTCCTTCTAACTCGGCTAGGCTTCTGGGCAGCTTGGTTGTCTCCATTTTACAGAGGGAGGAGCTCAAGACCCTGAGAGGGCTAGGGACTTGGTCAAGGCCACACGGCAAGTTAGAAACTGCGCCAAGGCTGGACTGCAGGTCTCCCAAACACGAGTCCTGGGTTCTGTCCACTCCTGTGGGGGCGGGGGGTGCTGAGGAAGGGGGAGACCAGCTGCCGGGGTTACTGTCTGCCAGCTGCACGATGTGGGGGTTAGGGGAGCACCCATACTCAGAGACTAACAGCGCAAGTTATAGGCCACCTTTCTTGGATGCTTCCTTCAAAAGAGCGTGATCTTGGCAAGTCGCTTCAGCCCTCTAAGCCTCGGTTACCCCTCCTGAACAATGGGATAGAATACCCCTGAGGTTCAAGGTTTTGTGGATCAGAGGAGGCGGCGTTAACTGATGAGGAAGCTGCAGCTCAGAGAGGCAGAGTGGTGAGCAGCTACTAAGTGGCAGGGCAGCCCTGGAGCCCCTTGTCAAGGCCACCTCTCCGTCAGCCCAGGTCGGAACCGGAGGCCGAACACTGAGGCAGGGCCGGGCCCTCGCTGTCAAGGGGGTTGAAGAGAGAGGGCTGCAGGCACTTGGCAGAGGTGCCAGCTCTCACCCCGCAGGCCCCTGGCCCATCAGGGCCGCACACTTCAGCCCTAAACCTAGCACCGATGGAGCAACTGACGAGAAACCGGCAGGAACACCACAGGGGAGAGCTGAGCTCAGCAGCTAAAGAAACCACAGGGGAACTTCAAAGCTCTTCAAACACAGGCCTGTGGCTTCCTCGAGTCTCAGCACCCACATCCGCAGACAAGGGGCCCAGCCGCTCACTGCCTGACTGATGGCCAGTTGAGGGCACAGCTGAAGGTCCAGGTGACGGTCCAGCCAGGGCCCCTGTTTACTGACTGGCTGGTGGTACAATCAGAGGACCAAGCCCTGCTTGCTAACTGACTGGCTGATGGTGCAATCAGAGGGTAGCCCCAGGGGATGGTACAGCCAGAGGGCCAGGTCTTGAAAGCACAGCGGAAGGATCGAGCCCCACTCACTGGCTGACGGCATAGCTCTAAGGCTGATCCTTACTAGCTGGCTGTGTAGCCGGGGTACATGTGGGGGGTGTACGCTGACTAAATGACAGTCAAGTCCAGGAGGTGGGCCCTGAGAAGCTAACAGAACAGCGGCCGAGATGGTCCTTGCCGGCTGACACACTGAATACCTGTCTACGGCCACTGTGAGCAAGGAGGCTGCTGAGGACCAACTACTCAGTTCCCTGGTGCTCTGCTGAGGGGCAGGACAGGGAAATGGGCTGGCAGGGGCAGAGCGGATGACAGAGACAGAGGGACAGGAGGGGATGAGAGCGTGGTCACTGAGAGTGAAACTCGTCTGATGAAAAAGAGCCAAGACGGAGAGAGACACAGGCAGGAAAAGGGATGAACCCAAAGAAAGTCAGAGGAAGCAAGGAAACAGATGGCCCGAGAAGCAGTCAGGGACATAGAGAACAGAGCACAGTTGGGGAGAGAGCTGGAGAGCAGAGAAGAGGGGTGGGGGTGGAGATGGAGAGACCACCTGGCGAGATGGAGACAGAGCCAAACCAAGATGAGGCAGGCGGGGGTGGGCAGGCTCCAGTGATGGAGACCCCTCCAAGTCCTCACCCTCCCATCCTGGAGGGGGTCAAAGTCACCGGGGGGCATGCCCGCAAGAGCGGCACTACCCCACCCCACTGCACCCCTCACCTCAGGCTGGAAGTAAGCCCTAGTCTGGGTTGTCTCACTCTGGCTGACTGGCCAGCCCTACCCTGCCCTGTGGCACTCTTCTCCGCTTGGCCAGGGGAACCACCTGCATGCACAAATGTGACAAAGGCACATCCCCCCCCCACACACACACACGCTGGAAGCCTTCCCTGGCTCCCCAGCCCCATGCCCCTCAAGCCTGGTGCCCCCAGGACCTTTGCACATGCTGGTCCTTGAATGGTGGCCTCCAGAAAGCTGTATCTACCCAGAACCCGTAAACCTGTGACCTTATTTGGAAAAAGGTTTTTGCAGATGTAACTAAGTTAAGGATCTTGAAATGAGATCATCCTGGATTACTCAGGTAGGCCCTAAATCCAGTAAGTATCCTTATAAGAGACAGAACGGAAAACTCAAACACAAAAACTGCCACATGAGGGCTGTGGCAGGGGCTCGAGAAATGTGGCTGCAAGCCAAAGAACGCCTAGAGACACCAGACGCTGGAAGAGGCAGGATGGATCCTCCCCTAGAATCTTTGGAAGGGCCATGGCCCTGCTGACACCTGGATTTCAGACTTCTGGCCTCCAGAACTGTGAGGGCATGAATATGTGTTGTTTTAAATGTGTGACAATTCATTACGGCAGCCCTGAAAAATAATAAGCTCCCCCTTCCTCTTCACCTGGTTTGCTCCTAGTCATGTTGAGATCTCCAGCTTAAGGTCAAACTCTCCCACCTCCTGTAGCAGCCTCCAGCCAGGCTAAAGGGGCCCCCAGCCATGGGGTCCCTGAGCACCCTTTCTAGGGGAACATCCTGCCTCTTCGCAATTCCTCATTTAAGCTCCTTTCCCAAGGGCCCATCCCCCCGTCACTTAAGCTCCCTCAGCCCTAATTCTAACTCTGGCCACAGCAGGTCCTCCAGCAATTCTTATTAATATCATTGATTCATTCCAAAAAAGACTGTGCAGGCAATCGTGTAAATACATAGACTCAGAGTGCTTAGTGTTGAGCAGAAACTCCTGCCTATAAAAAAAGATGGGAGGTTGTTAAAATTGACATTGGCATTCAGGACAGAAAACAGATTGAAAACTAGCAGCCCCCCAGGCGTGATTTTGTTTGGGTGCTGTTTTGGGGGTTTTGGAGGGTTATCTTGAGATGGAGAAGGAAAGTAGGCACGCTATTTTGTTTTTTTTTAGTCAGGTGCCAACATTTGAGCATAGGAACTATGTGTAGCAATGCAGATTTCTGGCTTCTCTAGAAATGCAAGATGGCCTCGCACAGGGGCCCGCATTCCAGTGTGGGGACAGGGACAGAAAACTGCACGGTGCCCTCTGGGGACTGGATCCGCCACATTCCTCCCGCTCCCCACGGCCCTGGCCCAGACCATGTGCTGGCCCTCACAGGCATTTGAATTTATGACCTTCTAGGAATCCAGGCAGCCCACTCATTTGTCATACACTACCTGTATACCACGGTATCCAGGAGCTGGACAGAGATGGCACCCACATGGCCCCCACCCAAGAACGCTGGAGGAGCCTGCTCTATCCCACGTGCCTATTATCCATCAGGGTGCACCCTGCTTCTTGGCTCAGCCCTCAGTGCCCTTTGCCATATGGCCTCCATGTACTGTCACAGCCACTCTATTCCTCAGCTGTACACGGACCCTCAGCCTCCCAGCCTTGGGTCAGGCAGAGCCCTCTGCCAGGAATGCCCTTTCCATCTGTGGAAATTCAACCACCTTTCAGGCCCAATGCAAAAAGCACGTCCCCAGGAAGCCCTCTGAACAAGCATGAGTCACTGAGTCCCTCTTCGGGTATATTAAGGTGCTTGGTGTGATGACAGCCTGTCTTCCCGACAGGGCTGTGAGCTCCCTATGGGCAGAGCCTGGGTCACCTCAGAGGTCCCAGGGCCTGGCATGCAGACCAGCACTCAGTAGGTGCTCTTTAACTATTTCCTGAAGGACAGAGAATTTCCAGCAACATTTAAATCTGTACATCAATAACACGCCAAGGGCAGATCTACTGTGTGCATGGTGCAGGTAGTGAGTGTCAACCACCAAAAGGGGCCCACAGAAGCCATTCGCATGCCCCTGTCTTCTAGCAGTTGACAACTCCCTGAAGATTCAGAGCACAGACAGAGCAGAAGGCTGTCGGAGGGGGAAACTGAGATCTCAGGAGAGGGTAGCATGTCTCGCAGAGGCAGCCTAGGGCACTAGGGGGGAGTATGGACATCAAAGGCAGACTGCCTGGCTTTGACTCCTCATCCCAGCACTAGCTAGCTGTGTGATATTAGGCCAGTTGTTTAACCTCTCTGTGCCCCAGTTCTCTCCAGGAAGTTAGGAGTGATGACAGTGACTGCCCCACAGGAACACCAGGAAGGGAAATGAGGTCATATATGTTAAGCACTCAGAGCCCAGAGCTTGGTAAGCATTCAGAACATCTTGGCCATGAGTGCCTCGTGTCATTTATCAGTTCACCACCCTGGATGGCAGGGCAACTAGGAGGATCCTGAGCTGGGGTCAGCCCATCAGGACCAGGGCTTATCTACCCCCAATAAGGCACCTCTGGGCTCATCCCACAAGGGCAGAGACAATCCACCAGGTGTTATCAGCTGCAGGATGTTTGAAATCACTTAAAACACAGAGCTGAGGAAGTGGGGAAGCTGAACATTCTTCATTCCCTCTTGCCCAGCCTGACCCAGCAGCCGCCCCTTGGGCCCCAGTCACTTTTCTTGATTATGCAGAGGGTAAGTGGGACAGGGAAGTGACCCAAGGACAAGAAGGAACCAGCTCAACACAGAGGACTGACCGAAACACTGAGGCATGCTACACGTGGCTGCATCGAGAACACTGTGCTCAGAGAAAGAGCCAGCCGCAAAGACCACAGGTTATGTGATTCCAGTGACAGGAAATGCCCAGGAATGGCAAAATGACAGAGGGCAGATTGGAGGTGGCCAGGGCCTGGGGGCAGGAGGAGTGGGGAAGGATTGCTAACGGGTATGGGGTTTCTTTCTGGGGTGATGAAAGGGTTCTGGAATTAGACAGGGGTGATGGTTGTGCAATTCTGTAAATTTACAAAAGAAATATTAAATTTTATATTTAAAATGAGTGAATTTTATAGTGTGTAAATTATAAACTGTAAGCTTTTGGAGAAAGAGGGGAAGGAAGAAGAAAGAGGAAGAGAAGGAGGGGAAGAAGGAGGAGACATCAGTGAAGACAGACGGGGGGGACATGGCCAAGGCTGTGCAGGCTGCAGAATGTCCCCAGGTCAGCCCAGTGGCTCTGATGTCAGGCTTGAAAAATGGAAACTGACAAGAGGCCTAATGAGTAATGGTGCTGAGTGACACGTGTGCCAAAATCAGTGGCATGCATTAAAATAAAATCAAAATGGTCATGAAAACTGTGTCTTTTTCAGGTTTAGGATGAATGCAGAAGGCGTTAAAAACTAATAAAATGAAATGTTGAAAATAGATCACCTCCATCCTGACCCCTGGTGGTCATTTCGGAACACTGCACAAGGAACCTTGTGCCTTCTTTAATCTGGAAGGAGGAATGGAATTGGGGGCCGGGCGGGGTGGGGGGCGAGTTAAACTGCAGCTAGAACACCTCCTGGAGGACATCAGGTCATTTTAGAACATGGAGGCATCCGAGTCCAACAGCTCTGGAATGAGATGTCACCTGCCCACTGTATGAGCCTAGGCCAAGTCACTTCACTTCCCTAGGCCTCAGTTTCCCCATAAATTGTGTCAAGGATTCACAGAGATAGTGTGTGTGAAACAAGACTGCCAATACCCCATGCGTTAGTTGAAGGCAGATGGGTATGGCTAAATTTTTTTTTAAAAATTAATTTTTTGCTCCAACATATAAAAACGGTGAGATTTCACATTAAGATCATCAGTTTTGCTTGAAACACGAATAGTCCAGCAACTCTGGGCAGGGACAGGCTGAAATGCCACAGTGTCCTTCCCCCCTTGCTCCCCCCCAGCCCCTTCTCCCTCCTTTTTGTCACAAAATCCTCATCCCTGCCTGGCTTGGCTTCTGCATGGAGCTCCCAGCACAGAATCTTGAGGGAAAGTGCCGCAAACCTGGATTCAGAAGCCCTGAGGGGACCTGATGCTTCTGTAGGAGGCCGGGCATTTAGGAATTACCAAGTCAGATTATTGAGGCAGATGCAGTGGAACTTTGTCTGTGGAACTCTGGTCCCCCTGAATAAATTCTCCATTTTCCTCTAAACCCTCCTTTCTGTTCAGTGATGAGGGGCCACCCTGAGAGCATGGGGGGGGGGGTTCCCCTCCCAGGAACTGTGTGTCAGGGACAACAAATCACTGTTGCAACACAAGCTATCAAGCCTCCGGGCCTTGCTCAGGCTGAGCCTTCTGCCCAAGTGGCCCTTCCTGCCTCTCTCTATCTGGCCAACTTCTACTTACCCGTCAAGACCCAGCTTCAGTTGTAACTGGAGCCTTCTGGCTCCCCCACAACCAAGTCAGGGGAGACTAATCACTTGCTCCTTCATCAAGTTAGTTAGTCATACACATGTCTGTCTGCCCTGCTGAGCTGTTAACTCACCAACCCACTCATTCACTCACTCATTCAACAAACATTCATTGAACATCAACTCTGTATTTACACACATGAGGGAGTCAAGAAGCCTCCAACCCTGCAATTATCATTTGGGGCAGAGAGACAAAATCAGAAAACAAATTAATAATAAGTATAGATAGAGGTTAGAATTGTAAAAAAAATTAAACCAGTACAATGGGACTATAAAAACAATAGGAGTGTTCAAGAGAGACAAAAAGTGGATGAAAAACCAAATGTCTATCTACTGACAAATGGGTAACCAAAATGTAGTACATTCACAAGGGACTATTATTCAGCCATAAAAAGGAAGTACTGACATACGCTACAACATGGGAGAACCCTGAAAACACTATAGGAAATGAAAGAAGCCAGACACAAAAGGACAAATATTGTACAATTCCATTTATATGAGGCACCTAGAATAGATGAATTTAGAGAGACAGAAAGTAGAATAGAGATTGCCTAAGGCTGGAAGGAGGTAGGATTAGGGGTGGCAGAAAATGGGAATGACTTTCTTTGGGGGATGAGGAAAATATTCTAAAGGTAATTGTGGTGATGTTTATACAATTCTATGAATATACTACAAACCACTGAATTGTACCCTTTAAATGAGTGAATAGTATGGTATGTGAGTTACACCTCAATAAAGCTGTTATATTAAAAAAGTGAGTACAGTTCAAAAATAACATTAACTAAATAGAAGCCTCGGTGGTTCATAAACATGCAAAGTTCTCAAGGTGTTACGAGAATGATTAGAGTTTGGGAAACTTCAAATTCATGTGTTAGATCCTCTAAGCACAGGCTCAGCGTGGGTTCAAATCCCAGGTCCACCACTTCCTAGCTGAGTGATGTCGGCAAGTGGCTCCACCTCCCTGGGCCTCAGCTTTGTCATCTGGAAAATGGGAACAAGAATAGTCCCCACCTCATAGGGTCACCATGACAATGAACCAAGTGCAGTGTCTGGCACATCTGAGGGGGTCGATAAATGACAGCATTAGCAAGAAGGAGGTCGGGAATTGATTGCTAAGAGGCACTGGGTTTCTTTTGGGATTAATGAAAATTTTATAAAATTGATTATCTGATGGGTATACAATTGTGTGAGTATGCTAAAAACCACTGAACTGTACACTTAAAAAATGATAGGGTACAAAATTGAACATACTCTAACCATATGATCCAGCAGTCACCTTGAAAACACTAAGATCCCCAAAGGAGCTGAGTACTTAGGCCCACGCGAGAAACTGCACACAGGTGTTTCTAGCAGTGTTATTCAAAACCTGGAAGAAACCAAGATGTCCTTCAGTAGGTGGATAGATAAAAAAAAAAAAACATGGTACATCTGGACAATGGAATGGAATATTATTCAGAGCTAAAAAGAAATGAGCTATCAAGCCATGAAAAAAAAAACATGAAGGAAACTTAACTGCATATTGCTAAGTGAAAGAAGCCAATCTAAAAAAGTTACATACTGGATAGTTCCAACTATATGACATTTCTAGAAAAGACTATGTGACAGGAAAAAGATCAGTGGTTGCCAGGGCTTGGAGGGGAAGGATGAATAGGCAGAGAACAGGCTTTTTAGGGCAATGAGACTATTCTGTATGATACTATGATGATGGATAAATGTTGTTATACATTTGTCTAAACCCATAGAATGTACAACACCAAAAGTGAACCCAAATGTAAACTATGGACTTAGGGTGACGATGTGTCAGTGTGGGTTCACTAATTATATCAAATATACCACTCTGGTGGGGTATGATGATAATAGGGGAGGCTGTTCGTGTGTGGGGGAGGGGGACACATGGAACTCTCTATACCTTCCTCTCAATTTTGGTGTGATTCTAAAGCTGCTCTAAAAAATAAAATGTTAAAAAATGTGGAGGGCTGCTACTTCATTCATTCATTCCATGCTCACTACATGTCAGGTACTGTGCTCGGTGTCCCTGCCTCTTAGAGCCTCTACTCTGATGGGGGAGGCAGATACCAGGTGATGGGAGAACACTGATATGACAATGGGTGTGCTGAGAGAAAAGAGTGGGGGCCAGGGTCCTTCTATAGACATGCCGCCTGTGAAGGCCACACTGAAGGGTATTATTTGAGCTCAGAGATGCTCTGAGAAGAAGGGAGTAGAGAAGGAATGTGGAGGAGAACAAACGGCATGTGTCAAAGCCCTGGGGTCGAAACATGCCCAGTGTGTTACGGGAACATTCTGAAGGCCAGTGTGACTTCAGTGGAGTGAGCAAAGGACGTGCGCTAAGACAGGAGGTCCCATGGGTAGTCAGGGGCCAGGCTACACACAGTCTTGTAGGCCATTGTGTAGACACTGGATTGGATCTTGAGTGCAAATGGAATTTTATCCCAGAAGAGATGTGAATTTGACTTCTCTCTAGTGCATAGTAGGTATCAAGGAATGTTTCTGGAATGGATTATAAAGTCTACCTAGGACCTCGACTACTGCTCAGCAGTTTACAGCTTCCCAGTGTCTTTCTCATCTACTCACGACAGCCTGTGAGAGGCATGGGATGGGCT
Organism: Eidolon dupreanum; assembly: GCA_028627145.1. Taxonomy (NCBI): domain Eukaryota; kingdom Metazoa; phylum Chordata; class Mammalia; order Chiroptera; family Pteropodidae; genus Eidolon; species Eidolon dupreanum. Next base: position 90,396,485 of record CM053510.1, on the reverse strand, counting down.
TCTCTCACCCACTTCACAGGTGAGGAAATTGAGGCTCAGGTAGGCGTCCAAAGCCACAAACTGGCAGCTGAAAGAGATTAATTTGGATATAGTGGGGCTCGTTCCTGGTTCCCGAGTGTGTGTGTGTGTGTGTGTGTGTGTGTGTGTGTGTGTGTGTACACATATGCACAAAAATGCACTGTGGGCACCCTGGCAGGTAGAAACAATTGTAGACTGCAGCAACTTTGCCAGGGTGTGGTGGCCTTCTGGTGTGTCTCAATCAGTTGTGACAGGTGAAGTAAGTAATTGTGACTATTAGCAGATGAAAGTGTATCTGTTTGTTAATGATTTACTTTGTACAAAAAAATGAGTCAAATCAAGATTATCCCATTCCTAGCATCATTCACACACAAGGGCATTTCAACACACTTTCTCAAGGAGGAGAAACAAAAGGACTAGGTCATTGTCATGCCTCTGGGCCTCTGTTTCCTCACCTGTAAAATGGCGGCAAGGCATTGTGGGATGGAATGGGTTAACTCAAGGACAAGGTTACTAAGCTCCAGGATCTCTCATGTGCCAGGGTACACCAGTACATACAATCCCACGAAGCTCCATGGGGGGCACGCACGCACCAAGTTGCCTGCTCCCCCCCAGAAGGGGGGAGGGCTTTGTAAGATGAGCAGGTGTTCCCATCATTCATCAGCCTCCTGGGGCCTGTTGGCACCCAGCTTGGGGACCTCTGTGGCCTGGGTCTTGGGAGCCCAGGGAGCCCCAGGAGCTCCAGTGGCACAAATGAAACAGATTCCAGCCCAGCAGGATGTCATCCTTTTTTCACGTGGGGACCTTACCCTCAAGACACCTCTACCTGTCTACACTGCTGCAGTAGATGAGTCCACTGGCTAGGTTTCAATCCAGGTGTTACTGTTTCTTCACTGTGTGCCCTTGGGCCAGTCACCTCCCCTCTCAGCCTCAGGTTCAAAGTCTCTAAAATGGGTATCCTCCTAGTACCTCAGGATATAGGGAGGTCGCTTAGGCAGAAAGTGCTAGGAAATGGCACTGGAAAGCCTCATAAAGGCCTCAGTTTCCTCATCTACAACATGGGGACAATGAGGTTTGTGAGGATTAAACAGAATAATGGAATAATATTTGTATGGTGCTTAGCACAGTGTCTGCCATGCAGAAACTCAATATATGTATGTAGTCATAGTAATAACAATGCACACTTATAAAGTGACACCTATGATTCATAGTGTCTTACGTACATTAATTCATCTAATTCACTGCATTTCTAACAAGTAAGCTCTATCAGTATTTCTGTTTTACAGATGGAGAAACAGAGGCTTGGCGATATTAACTTACCCAAGGTCACATAGCTGGTAAGTAGCAGAATTGGAATTTAAACCCAGGCCATCTGGCTTAAGATATGTGTTCTTTTCTGTATGCATATTATATTTCAATTAAAAAAATTATTTCCCAGGCAACAAAAGAGAAAGCAGATAAATTGGTTTTCGCTGAAATTAAAATTCTTTGTCCATCAAAGAACCCTATCAAGAGAGTGAAAAGACAACCAACAGAATGGGAGGAAATATTTTCAAATCATGTATCTGATAAGGAATATATATGTCATACTCCTACAACTCAGCAACAGAAAAACAAACAACGTGATTCAAAAATGGGCAAAGAAGATGTACAACTAGCCAGTGAGTACATGAAAAGATGCTCAACATCATAGTCATTAGGGAAATGCAAATCAAAACCACAATGAGATACAATTCACACTCATTAGGATGGCCATTATATATAAAAAAAAAATAATGAAAAACAAAAAACAGAACATAAGTATTGGCGAGGGTGTGGAGAAATTAGGACACTTGTGCATTGCTGGTGAGAATATAAAATAGTGAAGCCACTGTGAAAAACAGTTTGGTAGTTCCTCAAAAAGTTAAGGATAGAAATATTATATATTTTTTCAACAATTCCACTCCCTTGTATATACTCAAAATAACTGATAACAGAGACTCAAACAGATACTTGTACACCAATGTTCCTAGCAGTATTGTTCACAAAAATCAAAAGGTGGAAACAACCCAGTGTCCATCAACAAATGAATGAATAAACAAAATACATAAAATGGAATATTATTCAGCCTTAAAAAGGAATGAAGTAATGACACTTGCTACAACATGAATGAGCCTTAAAGACATGTTACATGAAGTAAGCCAGACACCAAAGGACAAATATTGTATGATTTCGTTTATATGAAGTATCTAGAATAGGTAAGTTCATAAAGACAAAAAGTAGGAAAGAGGTTACCAGGGGCTTGTGAGAGGGAGGAATGGGGAGCTAGTGCTTAATGGTGCAGAGTTTCTGTTCCAGATGATGAAAAAGTTATGGAACTAAAGAGTGAACTGAATAGTACGCTTAAAAACGGTTAAAATGATATATTTGATGTTATGTATATTTAACTACGATAATTTTCTTTAAATGATCTTGCCCAGATTGCTGCAATAGCCTTTTTTTTAAATTGATCTAATAAGTTTATTTAAAATAACAACAATGTGTTTGGTGATTATAGCTTATGAATAAATGAATGACAGCAACGTTATAAGGGAAGTGAGGAAGAAAATGAAAATACTCTGTTAAATGCATTTGTATTACCCATTAAGCAATATGGTATTATTTGAAAGTGAATTTGCAGTAGTTTTAAATATATACTGCCAATTCTAGGGCAAGTATGGACTATTTACATGGTTTAACTCACATCATTCATTCAATTCTGCAACAGCCTTTTAACTGGTCTGCTTCCAGCCTACCCTCTCCAGCCCCTCTGCAATGTCCATTAGAGGGTGCTCCAAGCCACACCTCTGATGGTGCCCTGGTCATAATTTTCCCCAGCTCTTGGCAGGCCAACTCCAAGACCCTTATTCTGACCCTCAAGGTCCTTCTCATCCTGGGCCTTGTCAACCTTTTCCTGCCTCATCCTCACCACTCCTCAGGCCCCAGGTAACCCCTCTCGCAGTTCCTGGAAAACTCCACGTTCTCCCATGCTTCTTTATGTATGTACATGCCATTCCCCTTACCTGATTCCCTTCCTCTTGGCAAATTCCTTCTTCCATTGAGTCTGGCTCTGACATCGTTCTGGATTCCTCCAGATGCTATGATACCTCCCTCTTCTGCGCTCACCAAAGCAGCATGCACTTACCCCAAAGTAGCCTCTTTATAGTGTGATCTGACTCCTGCCAACTCCCTCACTCCTCATTCTCTGCTCCCTAGCCTCAGTGACATCATCATCATTATTACCATTATTAGTAGACTACTAGACACAATAAGCCCCAGGACCTTTGTGCTTGCTGTTTCCACTGCTCAATGCTCTCCCTCTAATTCTTCTACATGACTGGGTCCTCCTCCTTCAGGTCTCAGCTCAAATGACACCTCCTCAAAGAAGCCCTCCCAGACTCCTAATATGGAATAGCCCCCAACCAACCTCTTCCTTAGTCATTCGATTCTCAACACCCTATTTTGTTTTCTTCATTGCACTTGGGACCATCTGAAAGTCTCTTGCTTTTGAGTCTGGCTACTTGTTTAATGTCTGTCTCCCCACTCTAGACCATGAGCTCCAGGAGAGCAGGCACCAGACATACCTGCTGAACCTGAAGGGCCAAGAACAACACATGACACACAGTAGGTGCTCAATAAATATCTGCTGAATAAGTGAAAGGGTGAATAAATGAAGGAAAGACTACTTTTATTACCTCAGACTATAAAATTACTTGTTTATAGTCTATGAATGTGAGCAATTTGAGGACAGAAAGTAACTTATTCATCTTTATATCCTTAGAGCTTTGTACGTATTAATAACTGGGTAGAGGATGGATAAATGGATGGATGGATGGATGGATGGATGGATGGATGGATGGATGGATGGGTGGGTGGATGGATGGGTGGGTGGGTGGAGAGACAGCTGGGTAAATGGATAAATACAAAATCCTCTCAATACAAAATCTTCAGCACAACTGGTTGTTTGCATTTGAAAACCTAGGAAACAAAAATTTTTTGGTCTGGCTGATTTTCATCCACAAAAGGAGCTTTAATCAGCTGAAATAAAAGTTACTTGGTCTTCTCCAGCCCTTCCAACCCAGCAGGGAAAGACAAGAAGCAATTAACAAATGGAATTAGCCATGTGTCAGGATTCCCAGACCTAAGAGCCCTGCTCACTGTCCAGTGTCTCACCATTCAGCTCCACACTTACACTCTTAAAGCTGGTGCACCATCCTGACTTGCCCAGGAAGAGAGGATCACTCTGGTCTCTGAGCCAGCTTCTACCAGACCTGTTGCTTGTACCTCAACCTTCCCTCCTGTCTCTGAGCCCTGCTCCCTAGAAGACGAGGGGCCTTGGTGGGCAAGGATTGTATCTTCCCAACCCAGAAGCCCAGTGCCTAGCACATATATCATGTGACAACATACAGACATTAGGAGGATTTTCTCTTGTCCCATATCCTGGTTTGGAGGCCCAAGGCTTCCTTTTCTAGGACCTGACAATCCCCATTTTCTTTCAGATTAAAATAAACAAATGCTGCTTATGGAATGACCAATGGCCATTTCCAATTTGGCCAACTTCTACAACAGAGGCTAGAAGGCTTAAACACTGACTTTCCCAGACTCTCTTGCTACTAGGAGTGGCCATGTGACCCAAGTCTGTCCCATGATAGGTAAGTGCAAGTCTCCTGATGGCTGCTCTGTGGAAAGCTTTTGCTTTCTTGATTAAAAGGGAAGACTCAGCTACTACAGCCCTTCTGGCTTCCCACTTCTTCCTGCTTGGAAGTAGAACTAGTACCTGACAGAGGTAGCTACTTTGGGACCATGATGCATGAAACATGAGGGCAAGTCCAAGAGACTTTCGGCGATGCTGAGCTAAGCCAGCAGTCTCCCACCTCTGAACATCTGACTCCACAAGGCAAATTAGCCCTTTCGATTAAGCCAGTGAGCCACTTTCCTGGTACACGTTCAATTCAACATGACAGGAACACAGGCCCAACATATGTGTGGGAATGCCAAACGACACAAGATGGGAAAAAGTGTCCATATCCTAGACAAAGAAAAAAACCACAAAATCTTTATTTACAACTTGTCTTTTAAGCTTTTAAGCACAATCTTTGATGAGTTCTTTCTAGCAGTTCATAATATGTGGTCTTTCATTTTGATCTTTTCCTCCTCATTTGAACACCTGGTCAAACCAAACAGAATTCAAAGAAAATCTCTAACCAGGTCCATTAGGGAAGACCTCAAGAGTTCCTTCTTATCTCAGGTTGACTGCATTCACCAGAATTACTAGTCTTGGCATTAGAATCCAACTATTTCCCCCTAATTCTCCAATCATTATAAGAAAGTCATCAGCTCCAAATGCTTTCAAACCTTCAATAATTCTCCTGGCAGATCCTTGTACAAAGATGGTAGCATGCTGCCAGGAGGTGGCATCACTCCTCAAAAACAAGGACCCCAGATTGATCAGCAAGAGATGTGGGGAAAAAAGTCTAAACCCAGCGTTAAAATGCACACCAGGGGTATCCAGGAAGGATGCATCAGAATATAGAAGAGCTCCAGCCCATCAGCTGGACTCTGGAATATATTCATTGTACAGAGTACAATTTCACACCCCTCAAACTTTGCCCAAGCTGTTTCCTCCACCTGTGCAAACAACTTCTCCCCAAGGTCATACCCATCTGGCAAACAAGTGTTCATCCTTCAAGACTTACCACGTTTCCTTTCTCTGTGAAACCTCCCCCAGATGGAGGCATGCCTACCTTTCCTCTGGGGAGGCTTTGAACCTTGAACAAATTAAATGAAGCGATGCAGATAAAGTACATGACACGATACCTGGCACATAGTAAGTGCTCAGTGAACAGTAGCCATTAGAACCCATTGAAATTATTTATCTCCCTTCTTATTTTCTATGTCTTGTTAATAACTGTAGTCTAGTGGCTGGCACAGCACCTAGGATATGCAGATAAATATCTGTCAAAAGACAAACTAAAACCCCCCAAACACTCCAGCTCAGTCAAAGTGGGCTATTCACTGTCCCCAAACATGCATCTTGCAACACCCCACCTCCACCCCTTTTCATATGCTATTCTTCCTTCTTGAATGTCCTCCTCTTCTCCTCTTTCACCCAGCTAGATCATCTTGGGTCATCCTCAGGGTCCCTGGACTGTGGATGCTAGTGGAGCTGAATGAGAAAATCTCTAGGGTCCCCCTGCTCAGGGTCTGGTGCATAGTAGGCCCACGGGGAATGAACTCATCACTAAATGAGCCAGCAAATGCCAACTGCCAGGTTTGGAGATGTGGGAGAATGCTCTGGAGTTTACCAGAAGCCCACCAACCTGCCCTATTATAAAGAACCCCTACAGCTGGTAACGCTGTGCCTTCTAGTCATGGGAGGAGCTTCGGGGGTGAACTGTCACCCCAGTTCATGGTCCACAACTGAATCACCATGTTTTATGATCCCTGCATGAGTGCAGACCAAAGGCTCACTTTATAGGGAAAGGATGGTGCATCCACCTGTAGATGGGGGCAGGGGGAAGGCCCAGCATGGGGCTCAGATCTGCCACATGAACCCAAGGATCTAAGGGCACCCTGAAAGGAACGGGGGAGGGGGAGATCAGTGAGCACTGGCCAGGGAATCAGAAAGGTGAAATTCCAGTCCCAAATCTGCCTCTAGCTACTGTAGGACCCTGGACAACCCCCTCACCAGGCATGGGTTTCCTCAGCTGCACAAAACTCCTAAGACTGGGGACGACTTCCTGTCCCATTAGTATCTCTTCAAAAGAACACAGAAAAAGACACGGACAGCAAATGATAATTAATAATATAATAATAGCAGGTAACATTTATCAGGCAGATACACTTCAGCAGGCACTAAGTACTTAATAAGCATCGCCTCATTTCAGCTCCACCCTCCCACCCGGGAAGCAGAGTAGCAGGAAGTTCAACCGATAGGAGTATGGACTCCAGACTCAGACTTTGGGAGAGGAAGTTAATGGCCCTGAGCCTCACTTTTCCCCTCTGTAAAACAGGAATGAAACCAGTATCTCGACCACACAGAAAGCACTGTATTAGGCATTACTATTACTATGAGTTTCCGTTTTACAGAGGATCAAAAGAGAGGCCTTGATTGATAACTCACTCGTTCACCTCTGCGAAGCGACCAGAACAAACCACAGGACCTCACGCTCAGGTCTGACCAGCCTGGGATTCAGCAAGCAGTGGGTGGGGCTATGCAAATCAGCCCTGCCAGGTCTCAGGTGCCCTTCAGAGGGTGGCCAACCCTGGGCTGGACAAATATCACTTTCTCAGCCATACAGCCCAGGGTGTCTTGTTTCCTCATGGGCTAATGCATACCAAGCGCTGTAGGCTCAAGGGAAGAGAGGGGGCGTCAAGGGTTGGTGACAGGCCAAAAGCACAGCCCCAAGGCAGAAAGGGCCCACGTCCAAGGCTGAAAGTAAAACAGGCTCCATTTCCATTCCAGCTCCCTACTTGCTAACTCTGTGTCCTTGGACAAACAGCTTAATCTTTCTGAGCCTCAGTTTCCTCATCTGCAAAATGAGATTCATATTCCTTAAGATGCGGGTAAACTGGAGACTGACAAGGCCTGAGACCCAAGCTCAAAAAATGGGGGTAAACTTGAACGTAAATTGAAAATCAACAGCACCATGTCATTAATCAAAACAGTCGCGTGAACCCCCTCAAACACTTCATGAAGTACAAAACACAGAGGAGTAGGGGCAGCCAGCAGGGCCAAGGGCTCAGGACCTCAGGCCCTACCTGCAGGGTCACCACCAGGCTAAGTCAGGGCCTCTCTCTGGGCCTCAGTTTCCCCATTTATAATGACAGAGTCAGACCAGGTGAGAAAAAAGGGAGAGGAGAGGGAAAGGGGGAGTGAGGAGGAAGGGAAGGTAGAAGAGGAGAGGATAAAGAAAAAGGAACGGGACGGAAAGAGAGAAGGAAAAGCGCCTACTGCGGTCAAAGCATTAATTGAGGATTTTCTCTTGCCCAGGGAACGTGAATCCACTTCTTTCTTTCAGCCTCCAAAGCCCAATGCTAAGGTTCCCCCTAGTCAGGCTTCAGAGCCATCACAAACTGAGAGAGACACCACCATCCCCTGGCGGCCACTCCCCAGAATTGCAGACATGAGTCCTAAAAATAGAGAAATGAGGTCTTCCTCCCCAGCCCCAACCTGTTCAGGCCTCACTCCTCCACCTCCGGATGGGTGAGGAAATCAAGCAGGAAGTAATGGGGCAGGGGCCTCGGGGGATAGACGGAGAGAGCCCAGGCAAGCCACTCCAAGGACAAAGACTTCTCAATGACAGAGAGTGAAAGAGGAGGAGCCAGGCAATCGGAGGGTGCCAGCAAGCAGAGACTATAAAAAGACCGGTTTTAAATGCTTTTCTCTCCATAACCTTTGTCTTCACACACACACACAAAAGTTCAAGTATAATCAGATAAGCTGAGCCGGTGCCACCAGAGAGCAAATTGAGAAAAGGGTAAGAAAGAAATCAGGGGAAGGGAACATTTAATGAAAACACCAAGCAGGCTTTAAAGGTGTGTGTTTGTGGCTGAGATCTGAACACGTGGGGAAATTTTCAAGGCTGCTCAGCAGCTGTCTGGCCCAGGCTCACGGTCAGGTTCTTTAATTCTGTTGTTGCCATTCTTCCATCAGGTCCCAGCACAAACCCAGCCAGGGGCATCTTCTTCATCCCATTTTACATGGGAGGAAACTAAGGTTCGGGGAAGCAAAGTTCTTTTTCTGTGGCCATAAAGTTAGAAGGAACAGACCTAGGATTTAAATGCTGGAGGGTCCCATGTATGTCTCTGAGACATGAGAGCAGGCACAAATACACTCAAAAAAGGACCTGTGTCTAGGACTAGTGTCTCCTCACTAAAGAAACAGCTATCTGAGATTCCCCCACGTGGGGCCTGAGGCCTGGAAGGGACTTCATGAGCAAGTGTAGAACTCGGCAGATATCCAAGTATCATGGAACAAAATTTAAAAAAAAAAAGAAAAGAAAATCACAGAATATCGGAAGTGGCAAAGCCGTGGGACTCACTTGGGGACACTGAAGCTCCAGGGGTGGAGGTTCCTCCAGGGTCCAGCTGCATCATTTACCCGCCTCCTTTTACAAGGAAGGAAATAGGCTGAGAGAGAGGGAGTGCTGACCCAAGACGACAGAACTGACCCAAGTAACAGCCAAACAGAGACTCAAAAACAAGAATAAGGGTAAGCAAAACACTTATTAAAGTGTTTGCTGTGTACCTGGGACCATGTTAAACACTGCCCGCATTACCCTATCCGAGCCAAGCCACACACAAGCCCTGTGAAGCAGATGCTATTATTATCCTCATTTTACAGATGAGGAAACAAGACAGAGGCCTGTCTGCATACAAAGCTAGATCTGAACCCAGGCAATATGGCTCCGGAACCAGCTTAGCATGCTGCCCATGGTGACCACAACTGTCAGCTATTGTGTGCAAATTATATACCATACTAGACCCTGCACACACTCTCTCCATCCTCCCAATGGCGTGTGAGAATTAGGAATCATGATCTCGCTGTCCAGGCAAAGAAACTAAAGCACAGAGGAATTAAGTGAATTGCTCAAAGAGGCTGAGAGAGAACAGGGCTGGGACTTGAACCCAGGACCTTCAGACCTCAGTGCCCATTCTCCTGACTGCCCCATGCCAGGCAGCTGGGCCAGAATCCCACAAGGAAGGAAGCCCTTCTCAGCAGAGCCACCAAATCCTCTCCCCATCGAGAACCACAGCAGAACCAGTCAGGCAGCACCAGATTACCACACAGGCGCCTGCCCACCCTTGGCCCGCTCAGGCTGCTGGGTCAGCCGTGACTCTCCCTACAGCCACATTCCCAAGGCTGTCCAATGACCAACAACGCTTGCGAGTTCCACGCCAGCCACGCCGGTATCACTCACCACAAAGGCTCCGGTCTTCTTGTCCTTGCAGAAGCTGTGGCTTCTCCGGGGCCCCAAGGCCGCAGGGGACACCTGCTGGAGTGGCCGCTCGTTGTCCCGGAGGGCATCCTCCCTTCCTAGGTCCCGCCGTGGCACCTGAGACACAGAACACAAGAAAAAGATTTTACTGGGCTTTGCCATTTTCAAGAAGAATATGTCACACCACAAGAGTTCATTCTACACCTAAAAGGACAAAGAAGAAAATTAAAGCACTAAAAACCACCCCTCCCCACAGCTGCCTGCCTCAATTATGGGAGGTAATCGGCAAGACTGAGTTCGGCTCGGCTTCAACCACTTAACTGTGTGACTTCGGGTGAGTCCCTTAACCTCTCTGAGCCTTGGCCCTGTGGGAAAAGACCAATAATAATAGTACTCAGCTTCCAGGTTCATCAGAGAACCAAATAAGGAACAGCACACAAGGTATATGACACAGTGCTGCCACCAGGGGGAGGACGTGCACGAGTCCTGGGCACCTGGCTTGCCTCATACTAGTCTCCCCAACGCCTGGCAAGAGGGAGCCCTCCATAAATGTTTGCCGGCCTCATTACTGCCACTGGTAACTTTTGGCGACTTCATTTTAGACATCTCTCCATACACCAAACGCACTTGCACATATTCAGAGATACACAGTGAAATGGTATGTGAATAGTACATACTATATACAGTATAGTCTGAATCCTGTCATTTTCTTTCCATTCCATTATATACTGGGGATTTAGGTACAATCCAGTAAATGTGGGACTCCAGAATTTGGATTTTACATCTCACACTCCCCTCACACAGACAAGGAAAGGAAGGCTCAGAGAGGGAAAGCACACCTACTCAAGAACACACAGCATCAATGAAGAGTAAGGCTGGATGCCTGATCCTTGCCTCGTAGCCTCTTTTTGATGCCTTATGAGACTCTCTGGCTCCCCTTCTACCTCCCTGGCTGGTTCTACTCAGCCTTTCCACATTGTACAGGGTTGAGAGGGCTGTCTACATGTAAGCATGTCCCAGGCCAGCCGCAGAGCCTTCTCTTGCTATATCACTCCCTTGGTGATCTCTCAAAATGTTCCAGGACATTAAATAAATCCCCTCTATGCACAGACAACTCCTGATTCTGCCTCCATGTCAGGACTCTAGATTGCCCAGTCAACATCTACACTCACTGCTCATGCTCATCTTAGATTTTACATGCTCAAAACAGGCCTCTCGATTCCCTCCCCGCAAAACTCCTAAGACCCAGGGCTGCCCTCGATTTCTCTCCCTCTCCCCACCCCATCAACAAAGCTAAGACTCTTCCTTTAAAACATGTTGTAAACCTCACATCGTATACCAAAATCAACTCAAAATAGATCAAAGACCGAAATGTCAGAGCTAAAACTAGAAAACTCTTAGAAGAAAAATAGGCATAAATCTTCCCAACCCTGGATTAGGAAAGTTTCTTGGATGACACCAGAAACACAAGCAACAAAAGAAAAATCAACTGGACTTCATAAAAATGAAAAACATTTACACCTCAAAGGGCACCATTAAGAAAGTGAAGACAATCCACAGAATGGGAGAAAATTTCTACAAATCATAAAATTACATCTGATAAGAGACTCGTGTCCAGAATATATAAAGAATAATTACAACTTTGTAATAAAAAGACAAATAACCCAATTTAAAAATGGACAAAGGATCTGAATAGGCATTACTCCAAAGAATGCATACAAATGGCCAATAAGTAAACGAAAAGATGCTCAACAGGAAATCCAAATCAAAACTACAATGAGATTTCACTTCATACCCACTGGGATGGCTACCATCCAAAAGAGAGATGTTAACAAGTGGTGAGGATGTGGAGAAATTAGAACCTTCATACATTGCTGGTGGGAATGTAAAATGGTACAGTTGCTTTGGAAAACAGTCTGGCAGTTCCTAAAGGTATCTACTATGCCTTTCATATAAGGGACTTGAGCATCTGTGGATTCTGGTATCTGCAGGGGGTCCTGGAACCAATCCTCCATGGATATAGAGGGATGACTATATATTTCTGTAAAGCTGTTAGCCGCCCCCCCCCACTCCGCCAAATGCTGCAAACCCCTCCACAGCCACTACCCTGGTACAAGCCCTGTCACCTCTCATCTGAGGACCACAGCAGCCTCACCAGCTCAGTCCAAACCCTGCTCACCTCTCCATCTCAGCTCCAGCTAGCAGCCCTTATGCCCACTGGGGTCTCTCCAGAATCTGCAGGACCCGCTCATCCCCATGCTGGGGCATCTTTACCTGGTGCTCCTGCCTCCCCCTGCAGATCTTGGCCTGTCTGGGTCCCTTCCATCACTCAGATGGTACTTGTCATCCCCTAAAATGACCCCCTTAGAGTAACCTACCCGTCACCCCATCTTTTCTATCTCCCCAGGACTTAAGACTCACTGAATGATCCTACTCACTCACCTGCTTGCCTCCTAGGTCTGTTTGCCTCCTAGATCACTGCCAACCACTAGGACATTCACTCACCATTAGCCACATGTGGCTTTTGAGTGCTTGAATGTGGCTAGTACATTTGAGAACCTGAATATTCAATCTTACTTTATTTTAACTCATTTAAATTTAAATAATCACATGTGGTTAGTGGCTGACTGATTCAGTGGGCCAGTCCTTCCCAGCGGCCCCTAGAACAGGGCCTACCCTGGGGTTAGTACATTTATTAGAAGTAGTAAGTGAGGGGAGGGGTGAAGGCTAACCAGGAAATGTAACCCCTGACTTCCTCGAGCCTCCCGCATCAGCCCCTGGGCCAGGGGCTTGACTACACATTATTTTGTGATATGTCCCCAACAGGTCCAAGAAGCAGGCAGCATTCCTATTATACGAATGAGGGAACTGACACTCAGAGATGTCTGATGAGGTGCCCAGAGCCACACAGCTAGTAAGTCACAAAGCCAGGACCTGATCTCAGGTCTGCCCAATTTGCAGTCCAGAGCTAGTCCCAGAAAGAAATCAAATCACAAAAGTACAAAGCGTTCATCTCCCTAATAAAGAACTGTGAGAATTCAATGAGAAAAGGACCAAGGTTCCAAAAGAAAAGCGGGTAGAACATTAACAAGTGGGTTACAAGGAAACTCACGTGACCTCACCCGTGTGACAAGATGAGGGACACTCATCAGGAACATGAGCTCCAGAGTCTGATGACACACCTGGCTGTCAAGGCTGAGGGAAATGGGGCCTATCATTGCTGGTGAGGATGTAAACTGGTACAGCCCAAGGCAGGGCAAACAGACAGGGTTTTGCAAAATGACAACCGCGTGCAATCTCAGACAGGCGATCGTCACCCCAAACCCATGGATCTACAGAAATTCCTCTCCTAACATGGCCATGGGTTCATGGGAACTGCAACTTCAAGCAAAATGACATAACGAAACCAATACTCCCACTGTATAATTGATATAAACAAGAGTTAAGGTCCTATGGCATACAACTGGTCACAAAGCATCACCCAACTTCTATATAAAGACCCAAAACACATCTAATATTAAAGACTAAAATAAATGTGAGCTATACATACATTGAAGAAAGATGAACAAAAACAGGTAAGATAATGATTTTTCAACCCGCTTACTCTAATTTGGAGTCTCCTGGTAGCTCAGGGCGCAAGGCAGGAAGCCAGTGTGGACAGCGTGGGCAAGGAAGCCATCCCAGGGCATGCACACGTGCATGTTCACACCCACACATGCACACACACTCAGACTCAGATGGCACAATGCAGACACACAAATTCACCCAATGTGCACATCTTTGGGACGTGGGAGGAAACCCGAGTCCCCGGAGAAAACCCATGCAGGCACTGGGGAGAACCTGCAAACTCCACACGGATCGTAGCCCCAACCGAGAAGCTATTTTTCTCTCTCATTAACATTATAACCAAATAACGTCGAACAAAACGATGTTATTCAGTGACCCGCTGTACCTGCCCAGGTGCAAAATGATGTACGTGCGTACGAGGTTTGTAAATAGCAAAAGGTGGGAACTAGTATCCATCCACCTCTGCTGTGCAGCAATCAGAGAGAAGGAGGCTACTCCTGAGGGCCCCAAACTCTCCAAGATGCATTTATGAAAAAAAATGCAGATGGCAGATCTTTGGGTTCAGCAGACATCCTCAACCCAAGAATTCTGGAGGGAGCTTTTAAAACTAAGAAAGTTGGGTCCCATCCCAGAGGTCTCAAAAACAAAACGGTCTGGTTCGAGGTCCCTGTGTTCCTATCTTTTAGGATTCCTGGGGTTACTTCCATAGACAACCGAAGTTTTAACCACTTGTACAGAGCTCTCTCTTTTATGAAAAATGGAGGCATAAACAAGAATATGAATTCATATTTGCTTGTATTTTTAGAAAGAAACTCTAAAAGAATTTGGACAAAAAGAATCTAAGTAGGGAGGAATGGGAGGATGGAGAGTGAGAGGTGGGGAAATTTTTACTCTATATCTTTAAGTATTTTTAGAGCCATGTGAAAACGTTCTCTCTTCTGAAACTAAAACAAGTAATTTAATTAGATGAAATACGATAACTGGGCCTAGGACAAAGTTTTGATGTTTGTTAAGTGAAAAAGAAAGAACGAAGAGAGAGGAAGGGAGCAGGGGGTCACTTTAATTACAGTTCGGGGTACATGAGCAGAACTGGCTGTAAATCAAGAAATCCTCGCCCAAGGAAGCAAAGAGGCATCAAGATGTTCACTGATGCCCTGTTTCTAACCGCAAAACTCAAACCAACCTAAATATCTACCAACAGGAGTCCAGATTAAAAAAAAAAAAAACTGAGGGTCGGTCATATAATAAAATACTTTGCAGCCATTCACAAATAACAAGGAGATTATGTACACTGTTTTGTTTTTTGTTGTTTTTTGTTTTTGTTTTTGTTTTTTGTTTGTTTGCAAGTTGTAAGACTTTCTGTAAAATATTTCCATGTCTCATAAAACAGGACAGACTTACCTGTATCTCTATTTGTCTAGACAGGGTTTCTTATCCTTGGAGCTACATGCACTTGGGGCGGGATGATTTCTGGCTGTCCTGTGCATTGTAGGGTATAGAGTAAGCATCCCTGGCCTCTATCCACTCGATGCCAGGAGCACACTCTTCCCCCAGGTTATGACAACAATGTCTCAAACTTTGCCAAATGGGGCACTGAGGGCAAACTGCCTAAGGCAGCAGTCCTCAACCTTTTTGGCACCAGGGATGGTGCTCCTGAGAATCTAAGGCCTGATAACCTGAGGTGGAGCTGAGGCAATGATGCTAGCACTGGGGAGCGGCTGCAAATAAAGATGAATCTTCGTTCGCTGCCACTCATCTCCTGCTGGGCAGCCTGGCTCCTAACAGACCACCATGGACCAGTACCGGTCCAGGCCTAGGGGTTAAGGACCCCTGGCCGAAGGGGCCCAGATAGGTGTGCCCCAGTTTATGCACCAGGCTCATCATTTGGGGAAGATTTTCTTACTAAACCTTAGGTTTCTGTAATATTTTAAATTTACACAAGTATTCACTACCTTTTACTATAAGGAAAATATAACAACATATATAAATAAATAGATATGATTGAAAAGCAACTCTGTAGTGTAGGAGAATACCAAAGGTTATCAAAAACTGTAACACCTGGTGGATGAAAAAAGGAAGGGATTCAAGGGGGTCACTTTTTTATGCACTCTTGTAAGGTTTGAATTTCATCAACCAACATTTTCTACTCCTGTATTGCTTTTGTTTGTTTGTTTGTTTTAAGATGAAGCAGCAAAGATGTTTGAGAGAAGAGAAACAGGTAGCTGGTCCAAGTCTCCCAATCCTTAGTAAAGAAACAGATCCCCTGACGACAGCAGTGCAGGGGCCTGTGCTCCCCAGGCAGGCGTCCAAGGCCCGGCTGGGGCCCCCTCCACAACACCCTGACTCCCCGCCTGCCGCAGGGCCCCTGAGCCAGACGCTGGCAAACAGCTTAAGTGTCACGTTTCCATGGCCTCTTCCCTCTCCCATCGTTCCCACAACAAGAGCCTGGAGGTGGGGAGAGTTGAAACCCTTCTTGAGAAGCACACAGGCAAAAACCACCCGCTGACCCTACGGGTGTCCAGCCCATGCCAGGTGCTTTATCTCCATTCAGCCTAGGAAGGGTGCTTTGAAGCAGGGATAGCTGTTAACTCTGATGGGGAAACGGAGACTCAGGGAGGCCAAGTGACTGCTTTACACACCCCTGGTAAGTGGCCAAGCGGAGACTTAAATCTAAGTCTGAACGTGGTGATGGGAAGAGATAAAGGTCCAAAGCCAGACTCCAAACTTATCCACCCTTACTTAACCTTGGGCGAACCTTCACCTTATGATCTCTATGGGTATAACCTGATTATTTCATTTCCGCAACATCCCCTTCCAGGTTGAACTCCTACTTTCTTTTTACAGATGAAGAAACTGAGGCTCGGGCCCTCAGTGAAAGGGTTTGCCTTTAATCACACCCTCTGTAAGTGGCAGGTAAGGATTTGGGCCCTAGTTTGCTGATGCCACATTATATGGGTGGGTAGGTTTTGGGGAACTAAGTCAGTTTCCAAACTGCTCCCCAGAGCATGCCATTTGTTGTCCCATCTCCAAACCTTTGCATATCCTATGCTCCTGCAAGAACACTCCACCTCCCTAACCAGTCCATCCAAGTTCATAT
Organism: Eidolon dupreanum; assembly: GCA_028627145.1. NCBI lineage: Eukaryota > Metazoa > Chordata > Mammalia > Chiroptera > Pteropodidae > Eidolon > Eidolon dupreanum. The sequence goes on along the minus strand of CM053510.1, from coordinate 90,379,844 downwards.
CCATTCCTCAAGGGGTGGGCACGAGCCAGCACTTCCTCTAGAATGCCTTCCTGGGCCTCATGTCCAGAGTCTCACTCTGCACCATATCATTTCCTGACCATGGGTCGCTGTGTCCCTTCTCCCCATAGAGATCAAAAGCTTCCTGAGAGTGGGCTTCATGACTCAGATTTCTTTCCCACTTTCATGGTTTCTCATTTGCCACCAGGTGACCTACTTGAAAGCTTGAGTATCAGGCTAGACCGGGGTTCAAATACTGGCTTTGCCACTTGGTGCTGTGTGACCTGGGACAATCTCTCTGAGCCTCGGTTTTTTCCATCTCTACAAGATGATCATCACCGCAGCGTATGTTATGGGCACCCTGCCCAACACTTAAGAACAAGCCAATGGCAATGGTGCCCTGCTTTGTGATATTTTTCTCTCCGCCCTAGAGCATGGCACCAGCCAGGATTTCGAGTCTGAATGTTAATAGCCCCAGAAACAGCCTCAGGCAAGGACAGAAGTGAACTGGCAAAATACTCCGAGTTCCTGGCCCCTTTGACAGGAAAACTCAGAGGTGTCCTCTGCTTCTTCCCAGAAGTCTCTGGTGACAATGAGATTCAGTTGCCCAGAGTGGCACCTTTATCACCTGCCTTCTCTCCTCTGCCTCACTTCACTCCCCCATTAGTTCCCCTGGGGATCACCTCCCAAAACAACTCTGTGGAAGGGTCTGCTCATTTGGGAAGCCACACCACAAAAGAGGGACTGTCACAAGGCTCACATTCAGATGGCTCATTCACACATTCGACAAATATTTCTTGAATGTTCACACAATGTCAAGCAGGATGCTGAATGCCGAGATACAGTAATGAACTTGATACAACAAACCGGACTACCGGTATCAATATATGATACCTATTATTATCATCATTCTAGGCCAGAGGTTTCAAACTGGTGGCCCACAGGCTAAAAGGAGCCAGCAGACACATTTTTTTTTCAGATTGAACAGCACTTTTTAATAAGCTGTCCTCATTTCACCATAGGGGGATTACACATGGAAATCTAGAATTTTTTCAGATTCTCTTGACAAATCGGATCTACCACCATTCCCAGTTGTCAAGAACCAATAGGAACTGAGCAGCAGTTGCTCCTTCAAATAAGGCATGAGCTCGCCATCTGCCACAATCCTCATCACTCCCCAGAATCTCACACCCAGACCGAATCTACTCATTTACATACCCACCTGGCCAACACAGGTTTTGAGTTTGATACCCCTGCCCTACATGTTTAACCAACATTTGACAAACGGCCTTCATACTCACCTTCTGACTGTCTTGGGCCCCTGAGTCCCGCCGACAGGGCCCCATTTTGGTCTCCTTGGCCTCCAAACTCTCCCCGGGGAGGCTGAGCCTCCCTTTGGGCTTCTCTCGCCTCCTCTCTCTGGCTTCCTGCATGATGAATAGGCCCTCTCGGACTTTGGCAGGAGGGCCCTTCTCCGAATAGGCCCTCTTGACATCCAGTGGTGACCTTCCACAGTCTGGGGGGTGGTCACCCCACTGGGCCACACAGCCTTCCTCTCCCCTCCCAGTGGATTTCCTTGGGGTCCCTTTCTTCTGGTCAGCTGGGGACGATTTGGGTGACACACTGACTCCACTGCCCGGATCCTCATAGGAAGTGGACCTTGACTTGACTGGATAATTCTGAAACTTTGCACTGTGATGTTTACTAGCAACAGCCTTTGTTTCATCCTCATCAATTCCTGTGATCTTCTTCCTGGGACCCCCCGAGCCAGAAGAGGGGCCCTCTGGATATTTTTCAGAAGGCGCCGCATGTGGCAGAGCCCACAGAGGAGAGCTGAGTTTGGTGTTTGTGGCTGCCTCCAGAGTCTCTGCCGGCTGC
>CM053510.1:90235731-90377469 GCA_028627145.1 Eidolon dupreanum | reverse complement strand
GAACCTTGGAAACATTACGCAAAGTGAAAGAAGCCAGTCATAACAAGCTGTATGTTGCACGATCCCACTTATATAGGATATCCAGAACACGCAAATGTATAGAGACAGAAAATAGATTCGTGGCTGCCAGGGGCCGGAGGTTCGGGATGGGGATTGACTGGATAAGAGGTTTCCATCGGGGTGATGGAAAAGTCTGGAACTAGACAGTGATGATGGTTACATAACATTAAGAATATACTTAATGCCACTTAACTGTTCACTTTTAAACAGATATAATGAAGGTAAGGCTAATCGCTCTCTAGATGATGGAATGCCATCGAAGAATTTTGTTTATATTTTATTAAATCCATTCTCATTGTGAAGGAATCTAAACAATATAGACAAAGTGCAAGTCCTTTAGTTTCCTCATTCAAATATTCAAATACCAGTCCCATTCCCAGATAACAACTGCTATCAGTGGAGAGTGTATCCTGGAAGAACTTTCCAGAACTTTCTCCTTGTATCAGTGTGTGCATGTGTGCATGTATATACATATATGTGTGTATTTTAGTTTTTGTTTTTTAAATTTAAAAATATATTTATTGGGGTTTTTTTTGAAATTTTATAAGAGTTTATTTGAACCAAACTGACAACATGCCTGGAAGCAAGATCTCAAATGCTCTCTATTGTCCTTAAAAAATAGTTAAACTGGTATATTTTGTTATATGAATTTTACCACAATAAAAAAAAATCATCAAAAGAAAAATCTGTTTATTGAGTTGAAATCTCATTACATTTAAAACAAGGGTTTCTTTATTAACTTTTCGTTCTTTGAAAGTTTTCAAATATATACAAAGTTACAAATAAAATAATAAATTTTCCTCAACCCAGCCCCTAAATTCAATGACAACATTTCACCCAACTTGCTTCACACAACCCTTTCAATTCTTGCTATTGTTGCCACTATAGTATTTAATGCAAATATGAGGGGCTTACCTTAAAACTGACCCCTTCCCAAACCATTTTTGAAGAAATAATTCAGACAATCTGAGGATTAAAAAAAAAAAAAAAAAAAAAACCAGAGCAAATCACCAACTCCAAGAGTAGTGGGCACTGACATTTAGAGCTGGCTCACCTTTTTTTGAGGATTTACAATGGGAAGGTACAAATGGGCTTGGAACCAAGCTCTGGTGTTTAAAACTCAGCTTAAGTTTCTTAAAAATGAAACCTATGCTTATCATACAATCCAGCCATTCCACTCCTAGGTATTAACCCCAGAGAAAAGAAAATAGATATCCCTACAAAGTCTTGCACAAATGTTCATAGCAGCTTTACTTGCAATGGCCCCCAAACTGGAAACACCCCAAATGTCCATCAAAGGGTGAATGGATAAACAAACTGTGGTCTACCAATACAATGGAATACTACTCAGCAATGAAAAGGGAACTAGTAATACACAATACAGTGTGATGGATCTCAAAATAATTACTCTGAGTGAAAGAAAGCCAAAAAAAAAAGCAGTTTCCATTTATTGAAAAATCTAGGCAATGCAAACTAATCTATAGTAACAGAAAATAGATCAGTGGTTGCTCAAGGGAGGAGGACATGGCGGGGGGGAGGTTACAAAGAGGAAGCTTGCATGTGCTGGAGAGGTTCTTATCTTGACTGTAGTAACAGTTTCACAGGTATGCACATATGTATGTCAAAGTCATCAACTTGTTACACTTTAAATATGTGCAGTTCACTGTATGTCAATTATACCTCGATAAAGCTCTTTTTAAACAATTAACACTCTTTAGAAAGCATTAACCACAAACCAGTTATACCTAGGAGCTGTTTTGTGAGCTTTTTCTTATGAAATGAACTAAATAAAAATACTTTTGGAGCAATTTAATTGCTGGTCATTTCCTTCCTTCTGCTGCTAGGTGATGAGTCAGAGCGGGGAAGGAAGCAGGGACCATAATTAGGAAAACTTAGGGGGTTTCTAGTAACATTTTTAACCTTTATTAATTTTTTAATAAAGCAGGCATTCTTACATAGGAAAGCCACGTCCTTCCTCCTCTTTGCATGGAAAAAATAAATGCTTGGCAGTTACATTTGTAAACAGCATTTAATACCAAGGAACAGCAAATCACAATCCATCATGCCAGAAGGGACTTTCAAAGTCCCAGTATTAAAGGAAAAACTGTTTTATTGTTCATGAGAGGCTTCTGATTCTTGCCTTGGTCTCATAAATCATAAAAGCTCTTTTCCAGTAAGTATAACCACCCACTGGAAAAGAAGATATGCCAAATACAGCTGCTCCTTACCTTTTTACTTAGTTCCTTAGCAAGCTCATCACCCAGCTCTGAATGCTTCTCATACTTGACTTCATTGCTTGAAGCTGAACTTGAAAACCTGGAACAGAGATCCAAGTTACTTGTATGGGGCCAGTAGCTGTGACTCCTTCCAGCTCACACCCCGTAACTGCTCAGGGACCCAGGGGTGAAATCCGTACTGAGTTCACAAAAGCAACACTGCCTGATTTGCTTGGCGAAAAGACCTTTCCTTTCCGGTCACCAAACTGAGAAAGGCGGGGTGGGAAAAGCCTACCTTAAACACAGCATCATCAGGCTAGCAGGAGCCCTGGGCTTGGGTGAAGAGACCTGGGTGCCAGTGACAGCTCTACCACCTCCCCACTGCAGCAGCGTGGGTCAGGCTTGTGACCTCACCTGAGCCTGTCTCTTCATCTATAAAACAGCGATAATTAACACCTCCCCATTGTCTTTTGTAGGGCAGATAAGAGGCTACCCAAGGTCCTAATAGCTACACGAAGGCGTTTAGGAAACACTGAGGATGCCCCTGAAATGATAATTAATGGTTGTTGTTAGCAACCACAAGCACAACAGCAGCCCCACAGCAGACTGGTCAAGGAACTCAGGGGCAATGGGCTGTCATGGAATGTGTGGGGGCATGGGCCTATCTCTGCTTCTCCAGGTGACTTTGGCCAAGTCACTGTCCCTCTCTGGGCTTGTTTACCCACTTGTGAAGGGGAAGAGGAAGAAAGGGAAATTCTGGGGCTAGAATTTTTCCAACTCTGAGAAGTTCCCTGGAGTGCATGCCTAAAGATTAGTTCAGGGCTGGAGGCTGCAGAGAAAAGGGAGGGTAGAGAAAGCAAACCACTTAACCTTGACCCATACTCATCAATCCAGGATCAGCCTCCTGGGAGGTGTGAGGCTGTACATGAGTTATTTTTAAACTGAGAGCCTCCATCTCCCCATCTGTCAGATGGGAATAATCCAAGGCACTGTGAGGATGCGGGGAGAGGAAGTGTGCGGTCCCTGGCATGGGTGCCCCTTTCTCTGTTATCTGAACTCAGGGGTTCTCAGGCCTGCACATGAGAATCACATGGGAAGCTTTTAAAAACTGTCAAGATAGGAGCCCTTCCCAGGACAGACCAACCGAATCAGAATCTCTGAGGGTGGGACCCAGGCATTGGTGTTTTTTCCAGGTGATTCTAAATGCTGAGAGCCACTGGTCTAATCCTGGCCCAGCTGGCTGCCCTAGTTCCCAGGGTGGGGAGGGCAGTCGCCCAGAGGTCCTGCCCCCTGGAAGGAAGCTCCGTCCCCAAGAAGGTATGTCAGTGGCATACATGTCATTACTAAGCTGGTAGACACACCCAGTGGCATCTCCCTGTTGTAGCCCAGAAGCTACTTGTGGCAAAACAAAGGAGCAACAGATGTCAGAGGCCAGGCAAACTTAGAAAATCATTATTAATTAACAGGATTAATAATATCATTTAGAGCTATAATGAATTGCAGACTTCCCATGGGCACAGTGATCCTCAGCATTATGTCTCTGTCTTTACCTTAATGCATTAAGGAAAGTCTTAGCATCACAAGATGAAGAAACTGAGGCCCGAGACGGGAGGTGACTTGCCCAGGTGATCTTGACCCATCTGATTTTATTTTGCAGGCTATTCATGGAGGTTTTGGCCATGTATTAAGTGTCTTCAGACTTTAGGAAAGGAGAGCTTAGCTATGGAGACAGGCTGCCCTGGAAGTACATCAGGTTCCAGGCTTCCTCACGGGCCTTCTCCTTTCCTATCTGTATCTGTGAAATGGGCATGACACCTCCCCCTGCAAAGTGCAAAGGTGAGAAGCGACTAGGAAACCGAGCTCCTGGCCCCACTGCTGGCACACACCTCACCTGAGAAACGGAAGCGAATGCCACTTCCTCTCGGGGCTGTGGGCAAACCCGGAGAGGGGTATAAGGTACCCAGCATGGAGTCTGGCGCCCTGTGGTTCCCCTTCTGAAGGGGCCTCTGCTGGGTAGTTTGAGACAGCTCAGGGACCGAGCGAAGCCCCTGGAACATTCTCACTTACAGTTTGGTCAAATCCGCTGACAGTGGCCGAGCCTGGAACGCCCTTCTCCTGACTTCTGGCTTGGCCTCGGTGTTCTCCACAGCCCAGCCTTTGATCCGCTCCTGGACACTCACTCCCGCTTTTTCTGGCTCTGGCACAGCTGATGGGGACTCAGACGTGGCCAGTGGAGGTTCATACTCCACTGCCAAGGCCAAGGCGCTCTCCTCCCCAAACAGGCTGAGGCGTTTCTTGACACTGCCCCTGGATGTCCACTCTGCCCGCGTCCGGATCTCCCCTTCGGACACTCTGCTCTTGACTTCCGCGGTTTCTTGGCCTTTTCCCAGCCTGGGTGAAGGGGACTTGGGTACCTTCTCTGGCTCCCCGCCCAGTTTGGCTTTCTCTTCCCCAACGTTCTGGTCCTCCGTGGGGGTGACCTTGGCTGGGCTACCAGCAGATCTGAGGCCAGCCTGTTCCACCTGCTTAGAAAGCACCTTCTCCTTCCGTTCTTGGATCTTCCTGGCCACCTCCAGGAAGTCTGAATCTGGGCTGAGAAGGGGAGCCTCTGCTTTGACCAAACACTCCCCACCCACTCTGGGCTCTGGGTTGGACCTCTCAGGCCCCCAATGCTGGGCGGCGGAACCTGTGGTGGTCTCATTAGCCACCTTCTTCGGCAAGGCCTCTCTACTCTCAAAGCGGGCCGTGAGGTCCATGGACAGAGGCCTAGGCCTCCTCACCCACGTCTTCTCAGGAGGGGTGGGGGGTGCTTTCCCCATCGCCGCCACTCCGCCTTGACCGGGCTTCTGGGGCTGAATGGACTCGATGAAGATGGCTGACAAGGGTCTTCTCTTCGGGCGAAGCCTGGGCTCCAGAGCGGGGTCCCTCGTGTCCTCCACGCTGCTGGCTTTTGAGAGAGGCTCCTTTGGGCCTGTCTCCTTTTGGGTGGCAGCCGGCTTTGCGTCCTGCGACAGGGAGGCCGGTCGGGGAAGGGTCTCCCCAGGCTTTCGGGCACACAGAGTGGGCTTGGTGGCCACCTGAGGCCGGGAGACCAACGGGGGCTCCTGAGACACACCCGTGTGGGCCTCCTGAGTCCCGTCACTGACCCCCTTCCCCAGAGCAGGGCCGGCTTTGGTGGTTTCGAAGACAGCCATGGGGCTGGGGCTGGGCCGCAGAAGCGTGGCCTTGTTGAACAGAGACGAGCTCCTCCTCAGGCCCTCCCCGCCCCCTGTCTCCTGCCCCGCCACGCCGGGCATCCTCTCCCCCAGACCCTTTGCCACCACGTCCTGGGATGGCCCACAGGAAGGAGATGGCCTGGTCGGGCTGGACTGCACGGACACAACAGGTGATTTCATGTCTGGGGCCTTCTCCTTGAAGAAGGGCTTAGGGGCGAGTCTCGGCAGAGGGAGCAGGCGGGCCGGGCTCCTAAGGGGACTTTTTCCTTCCAAAAGCCGCACTGAGGGGGCCCCAGAGGTGTCCCCGGCCTGGCAGAAGTAGGTCCGCTTCAAGGTCTCCTCCTTGGTGACCTCACTGAGGCCAGGCACGCCTGTCAGAGAAGCGATGGAGCTGACCTCGACCCGCGTCACCATGGTTATGGTTGTGAATCCATGGGGATTAAAAACATCCAAAATGGAGGAGTGACTGCTTTAAAAAAAAAAAAAAAGTAAATTTAAAATTCAGTCAGTGTCTGAGTTGAAGCAGACCAGAGCCCCGAGTCCTGGGTGACAGCTCCCCACTGCCTTCACCGGGCAAGCCTGGGCCAGTCTCTACCTTTCTGGGCAAGGAAAGTGGACACCATGGCGGTTTCTCGTGTTTGCTCCAAATCAAAGGGTGGGGAGAGATGACCAATATTCTCTAGGATGTTCCCAGACGCAGCTAATCTCAAGGCCAACTTTTAGGGTAAAAAGTGATGATCTCTGCTGTATAGATAAGGAAATTGGCTCAGAGAGGCCAAGTGACCGGACTGAAATAACACAGACAGTAAAAGACAAAGTCGGGATTCAAACCCAGTGGGACTCCCCACTCATGGGGCACGCTCCCAGCATAAGCCCCAGCGACAGCGTCCTCGAATTCCCTCACTCCTGTAACCCTAAGTATTGTCCCATTTCAGAGCCTGCCCCTATCAGGCATCCCAGCTGATCCGTGTCACGGCTCTGTGCTGCCCATGGACAGAGAGAGTAAGTGAGCAGCCCCAACACACACAGCTACCCAAAACCAGGGTCCTTGAGGTCACAAAGTTGGTTCGAGGTCCAGGAACCCAAGCCTCAGCTCACAATCCCACCAGACTGTCCCTTATCTTTCTCCTCCCCGATCCTTCTAGATGCCTTAAAAAAAAAGCCATCTCATTTTTCACTCCACCTGCAGTTGTCATTTGCCTTCTTTTCTGTTGCTGCCTATTTTATTTTGGTTGCCTTCATCGTCTCAATAACAGTAACAGCTAATGGTGAGGGCCTCAAGATAAACCAAGTATGTTTTATAAATCACATCCTCCTTACAACCCTATGAGGGGGGTACAATTATTATCAGACGCTATTTTGCAGTTCAGGAGTAAGCCTCTTGTTCAGTCAGCTATGACCTGCTCGCTCAAGGCAGGAGCCCTCTTTTCTCATTAATCCTCTAAAAACCCCGATGGTACCTCCATTACAGAGGTGACGGGAAATGACCCAGAGAGGTCACTTGACTTGAGAAACTTGACCTCAGGTTCTCAATCCATTCTACTCTGCCTTTTTAAAAATTACGTCTTATTCCCTTCTGGTCTTAAAAAGTGCCAGACAAGTCACTGTTCTTGATTCTTTCCCTACCCTGTCCCCACCTTCATGCCAGTGTTCCCCTTTTCCCCAAAACTGCCCCCAGCCTGCCCCTACCTAGATGGACTAAAAGAAGAAGGTATTTCAGTTCAGTGCTAGCTTCCTGCTTCCCTTCCCGGGCCCAGCACTGCTGCCCCCCAGCTCTGACTCACTCAGCAGCCTGCAGGAAAGAAAGGCAGACAGATTTTGATATTTTTCTCTTCCTTACACGCTCAGATTCCTAACAGATTCCTTCCCCCCAAACCGGAGAACGCTGTCTAGACACGTTAGAGGCAGAAGAGAGGGACAGACATGGAGAATCAGGGAAGCTGAGAATTGGAAGAGTCTGCCTGCAATGACTCCGGGCAGAGTTCTAAGGCACCGTGGAGTCCCTGCCCACATTCAAGGCTGTTCACCTTTAGAGCCCGCCCGTGACCATGAAACTCTGCTCTGGGACACATACATAGCCCAGACACAAGATACAGGACAATAACAGGACTCAAAGGACAGTAGAAAATTCCCTGGCAGGACCCACGGTGCCCTCCACCCCTTGACACTCCAGCCCCACTTACCCAAGGTGACAGGCCCCGGCAGGGGATGTGTGACTGCTAGAGAAAGCCAACGGTGTCACATCTCATTGCAAACAGGGCTGTCCCCACACTCCCATGCAGAAGCTGGCAGGGGAGGGGAGACTCATCCCTGCAGGCTGAATTTCAGCAGGTCTGGAGAGACACAGGACGGCAGCCTCGGTTCTAGAGTTCTAGCAATATGTGCACAGACGGCGCAAAAGCTCTGGAGCTCTAATAGCATCCGCTGGCGTCTCCTCCAGCTTGTCAAACTCACGCTCCTTTTGGCTTTTCAATATTGCAGCCTTATAGATACGTGTGCATAAAGAGTGCTGAGTCCAGTAGGTGCTCAATAAAAATCTCCCCTGTTCTTCCGACACATGCTTATTGAGCACCGAGATGAATAAGAGATATCCCCTGCATTCAGAGAACTCACAATCTTGTGTAAGAAACACACACACAGGAAATTACAACGCTGGGCAATAAACACCATGGTTTATAAAGAGGTCCATGGGAGCGTGGGAATAGGAAGGTTAACTGCCTAGAATTGGGAGTGGTGGTCCTGGAAGACTTCCGCAGCTTAAAGGAGGTGACTTTGAACATTCAGGGTGCTAGCAGATTTGGGAGCTGTTTCTCCCAGTTCTCCCGCTCAGCAGTACTGGGACATGGCATGGCTTGGATGTCCTCTAACGCTCCCTCAGGGCCTTTGCACATGCTGTGCCTGCTCTCTGGGATACCCCTCTCGCTTGTACACAGTTACAGGCCCACCCCTAATATCACAGCTCAGACATCACTGCCCTACTACAACCTAGCACAATCTCCCTTCTACATGTCCACAGAGCCCCGTCAATACCCCACAGATACTCAGCGGGACTCATTATAACTACATAGTAATATGTAGTGCATGATCCTTCACTTCACATCGGCCTTTCCCATCCACTGGTAAGCCCCTAGAAGGTACTCTGAATCCCCAGTACTCAGCACAGAAGCCTGGCATGTTAATAGCACCAGCTACATAATTATTGAGTGAATAAGTAAATGAATGAAGAAATAGTCTCCTGGCCCCACTCCCTACTCTTCTAAGATTCTGAATAAGTGTAGGTGCCATGAGTTTCATGACACTAAACAGTTTCTCTGGCTCAGGTAGGTTTTGGAGTGGCCTTAAGTCAACTGCTACAGGATGACAGAATCAAAGAGCCATGAAGAGCAATCTGGAAGCTTGACTTGCCCACCCCACCAAGAGGCCCTACCAGTTTCACTGGACCACAGGAAGTAGATCCACTGTCTAATACAGGCCACTGTCAAACACTTGCTGTGACCATATTAACCCCACACTGTCACCAGTTCCTCTGCAAAATGTGGAATGAATGCTTCTCTGTATGGCTTTTTCTCTGAAGGGAGTCACCAAGAGCAAATGTTGCTGAATTAGGATCAATGGTACATTAATGCGCCCGCTTTGGGATCCCTGAACCCACCTCAGAAGCCTTGTGGCAGAGAAAGAAAAAGGGAAAGGCAAGAGAAAAAAAGGCTCTTGGTCTGCACCCCTCTGAACCAGAACAGTGTCTCTGTTATCTGTTATCTTAACGTCTTGGGCTTCCCCTCAAGTTTCCATTTAAAATGCCTAGTATGTAAATATGGTTGCGTGAACGAATTCATGACTTAACTAATAAATCAGTGAACAAAAGGAAAAAGGTGTTTTTAAACCACTGTAGTGAATGGCTAAATAATATTTTGAAGTCTTTCCCAAACCTAGAGAAATCCATGATTCTCAGGTTTTCACTTAACCTGTTATAAAATACAAAGAAACCTATTGAAATATATGCTTTAAACCCTTACTTTAAATGCATCACATATGCTATGCTTAGTTTAAGAGATGGTAGTCTCTTCCAAAACATTTTGGAAGCCCACTCACACAGTGGCCAGATGCTATGCTTTCCTGGGGTGGCCTCATTTGCTCTTTTTAAATTTATTAGAACTATGGTCAAAGCTGGATAAACGAGAGCTCCCTGAAGAAAGAAGGGACACCGAGTGTGAGCCTTCTCTGGTTTATCTATATTAATCAGTGAGGTCGGTGTGGAGAACAGACGGGGAACAAGGCTGACCTGGAACATCAGGAAGTTGAAGTGCACCAGGAGACAGAGCTCAAGCAGTGGGGGTATAAATGGGTCTCTCGTCTTGCTAAATACGCCAGCTCCACCGGCTTGTTCCCCTGAATTGATTTGCAAAGTTTGAAATTCCCATTTCCTGCAATTTAATGCAGAGAAAAGCATTTTCTCCTGGGAAATGAGTCACCAAGACCAACAGTTGCTGAAATTAGACAGGCGTCATTCAGGAGCATTCATTCACTCGTCCATCCTTCTGACCTCCCTCTCACAAACCAGGCTCTGGGCTTGATGCTGGGGCTGCAGCCATGGAGCTCACAGTCTCCTGGGAAATCCGAGAGGCGCACAGGGAGAAGGCAAGAGAAGGACTCCCATTCAAATCCAAACAGTTTGGAAGCTTTTCTCTCAGATTCAGGGTTGTTGATTCATTCTAACAGTTGTTGCCAATCTTTCATAATTACACCCTTAAATCCGATCTGTGAGCTCACAAGTCATTCACTCAGCCGTCTCTGGGTGCCATTTCCTAGGAATGCCACCATCTGGTGAGGGGCACAAGCTGGTCCTGACACCTTCCGGCATCTTCCGGAATGTCATCTGGGCTCCCAAGTCTGAAAATCTGTGTGGTGCACTGTGCAAAGAGCCAAGTACGTGCCCGTGTCCTCCCAGAAGAGCTAGGGAGCAGGAAATGCGTGCGGTTCCTTCACCCACGGGCCCCAGGCGGAAAGAGCCCAATGTCTAATGTCACTGGGATGCAGGCATCTTCTCCTCTCCACCCCCATGGCTGCAACCCTAGCTCATTTATTCATTCATTCTTTCATTCATCCCAATATGCAATTACTGTGTACCCACTATGTACAAGACTCTTGGCCAGGTGCTGGGGACAAAACATCTAGAAAGCTCTGTTCCCATGGATCGGACAATCAAAGAAGAGGGGAAAAGACAACAAACAATATAAACAAGCAAGATATACAGAATGTTAGATAAATGATAATAAAGGGAGTGGCCAGGGAAACTGTCACTGAGAAGGGACACTTAATATCTGCTTCCTGGCTGACGCTCCTGTCTCTGCTGGAGCCTCTTCCAGTCTATTCTCCTAACAGCAGCCAAATTAATTCTCTGATATACAAGGGCCACCAGAGCCTGCTCAAAGCCCATGCCTGTCTCCCCACTGCCCTTCAGATAAAAATCAAACTCCTTCCCTGAGGCCCAGCAGGATCCAGGTCCTCTTCAACTCATCAGTTTTGGTCTTAATGGCTGACACCTCCCCAACATCTGTGTCTGTCTCTCATAGGCACCCACATATTTAGTTAAGCACAATGAAAGAGACATGCTGTGCTTTTCCTTGCCTTCATGCCTGTAAACTGCCATATCCTGCTACTTGATGGATCTCTATTCATCCCTCTGTTGTCAGTTCCAAGCTGCCACCTCCTCCAGGAAGCCAACCCTGATTCCCTAGGGCAGGTTCAGGTACCTCCTCCCTGCTCTGGTATCTAACTCCTCACGTTTCTTCTTAGTCCAGCTCTGATCTCACACGTGGTAACTGCCTCTGTTTCCTCCACTAGACTAGGAGCTCCTAGTCAGGAGGATCCCAGATCCAGTTCACAGCTGTATCCCTAGGGTCTGACCACCATACTGGACATAAAGTCAGTGTGTAAAAAATACTAAAAGGGAGAACATCTCTGAGAGAAGAAAATAATAATACCCAGTGCAGGCATGGATGTGGTAAGACTGACATGCTCATCTTTTCCCAGGAACAATGTAAGTTATAAAAACAATTCGGCAATATTCACTTTCAACTGATGTTTTTTCAGACTCCATCAAGAGTCAGGCACCATACTAGGTGACTCTGCGCCTCTGCCTTCTCTGGTTTACTACTCTCAGCCACCCTGTGCTTTTCAAATTATTACCACCACTCTACAGATGAGGAAAACACAGTTCAGAAAATGAGCCAGATCACAAATGAGCCAGAGCTAGGGTTGAATACTTCTGACTACAATTCAGTGGTTTCCCCCCAGTATACCTTATCCCAAAAACATTCATTTATTTTTGACTCGGTAATCTCATTTCAAAAAAATTACCCTCTGGAAGGAATCTTTAAAAAGCCACATACACAAAGATGTCCATTGCAGTGTTATCTATACCAAATGCAGCAATAATACACTCTGGATTTAGGGTTATACCCTTATTTGTAAAAAAATCAAGACTCCTAAGCCATTTGAAAAGTCACAGAAGTTGCAAAGTTGGCAGACATACCAAATCTCCAGTTCCCAGTCTGCCCAGAACACCTCGAGTGACACAAAAAGCCTGTCAAGCCACACATCCCGAGTCTGTGATCAGAAAAGATGGTTGCCATGGCTGTAAAAGGAAAAACCTAGAAATAACCCACACCCTCTACAAGAGGTGAAAGTTTCTCAGCGGCATGTAAGGGGTTATTCTGCAGCAATTAAAGCGAGCACTGGGAGGTCCCGCCTGCTACAGTGGAAAACGCTGCTGGGGGAGGGGGCAGCAGACCGGATATCTTTTTGTATTCAAGCCTGTGACAATAGCAAAGACTGTTTAAGCAATGGTCAAGGTCTGGAAGAGAAAAGGGACCAATAAAAAATAAATAGTGTTTGGGACCTAGAATGAAATAGTTGATACATTTAAAATTGCCTTTTTACTATAAAATTCCTTTTTATTTCCATTAATGTTAGTGTAAATAGAGTCCTTTTTCTGACTTAATACCAGAGATTTCCCTCTGCGTTGTGTTCTCTCCATCAATTCAAAACGCAGAGGTGGTAAGGGGCTCTCCTGCCCACTTTGAGAACTTAGAAAAGCTAAGAATAAAAATAACAGTAATTTATTAAGCATTATGCCAAGTGCTTCACAAGGATTATCTCATTTTGCCCCCTTAACAATCTAGAGAAACAGGTCCTGTTATGACTCCACATTACAGAGGAGGAAACTGAAACTGGAGGAAACTGACCTGACTTGTGGGCGGCTGGAAGTCATGCTGTTCCCACCTCCCCTCCCTGTCAAATTTCTTCCAAGCATCACATGGGCTTAACTACAACAACTGCTTTTTATAATGTTCAAGTGTAAAGGGCACTTTGCAACCATCAGGATGGCTATTATCAAAAAACAGAACACAACTAGTGTAGGTGAGCATGTGAAGAAATCAAAACCTTTGCGTACCCTGAGTGGGAATATAAAATGGTGTGGCCACTGTGGAAAACAGTATGGTGGATCCTCAAAAAATTAAACATAGATTTACCATATGACCCAGCAATTCCACTCCTAGACATAGACTCAAAGAAGTGCAAGCAGGGACTTGAACAGATCCCTGTATGTCCATGTTCCAAGCAACATTATTTACAACAGCCAAATGGTAGAAACAACTCAAATATCTATCAATGGATAGACAAACAAAATGTGGTCTATCCATGCAATGAAATATTATTCAGCCTTAAAAAGAAAGGAAATTCTGACACATGCTGTGACATGGATGAACCCTGAGGACATTATACTAAGTGAAATAAGCCAGTCACGGAGAGACAATACTTATATGGAGAGACAATACTTATATGGGGTACTTAGAGTAGCCAGATTCATAGAGACAGAAAGCGAAATGGTAGCTGCCAGGGGCCGGAAGAATGGGGAGGTAGTATTTCACGGGTACAGAGTTTTAGAATGAGATGATGAAAAATTTCTGGAGACGGATGGTGGTGATGGTTGAGTAACAAAGTGAATAAATTAATGCCACTGAACTGTGTACATTTAAAAATAGTTAAGATGAAAAAATTTATGCTGTGTACATTTTACCACGATAATGAAAAAAAGGAAAAAACTAAAATCAAATGTAAAGGAAACCTAACACTTAAGCTCTAATTACCATTTAACACAGCTCATGGACACTCATGTCCTTTAGGCAAATCTCCATGAAAAACCTCCTGCTCCACACTAGGCTATGTCCCCCATCTCCCACTAGAAATACAGTGGGAATCAAAGGAGACCCCATTCCTGATCACAACAAGTGACACAGTCTAGTGGGGGTGGAGGAAATTAAACACCAAACAATTGGGGAATGGTGCCCTGATGGGGACAGAAAGCAGGGCTATAAAAGCCCAAAGGAGGCGTAGTCAGGGATGCCTTCCTGGAAGAGGTGACATCTCAACTGAGACTGGTAGAAGTCAGCCAAGTGGAAGAGGAGGTCAGCGCCAAGAGCAGAAACAGTATGTGCAAAGGCCCAGAGGTACAGGAGAAACACAATCACAGAGAGTAAGACTGTTCATTTACCCTCCTTGGGGCAATGTGAGGCTGTCTTGACAAAAAGTCCAAGAGCTACAACTTTCTACAAATCATGCTTTTTTTGTTATCTTGAATCAGAATTGCACTGGAGATCACAAAACACTGGGCTGAGAGCCAGACCTGCATGGTCTTGGTCAAGGTGACCACGCAGGCTGGTTTTCCTGAGACAGAACTCTTCCACTCTCAAAAGTGCCCAGCTTCAGATGATAAATTATTCCATCATCCTACTTCTTTTTTAAATTGTGGTGGAAACCATAACATTTCAACCATTTCAAAGTGTACAACACAATGGCATTTAGTGAATTCAGAATATTGTGCAGCCATCACCACTATCTAGTCCCAAATCATTTTCATTGCCCCCAAGGAAATGTCATACCAGGAGGCAGTGGCTGCCCCAGCCCCGGGTGGCCACTCATCTGCTTTTTGTCCCTATGGGTTTGCCATGTCTGGGTATTTCATAAAAATGGAATCACACAAGATGCCCCTCACCCTAGTTTTGGCCTCTGTTCCTCCACTAACTTGCACTGAGACCTTGGACAAGTCTCTCCCTACTCTGGGTCTCAGTTTCTCCACTGGTGAAACAGGGTTGAACAGGGGAGTCACTAAATTTCTGTACTTTTAAAGATTCTGTGATTCCAATTTAGCTCAACCCCAGGCTCGTCGGGTCTGTATTATCCACTTCTCTCTGCCCTTGGCTCATCCTCCATGGAATCCAACTTTGTAGACCCTGAGATGTGTGTTCTAAGTCTCCTGGTCCCCCATGATTTCTTCTAAAAAACTGGAGTTCACTAAAGGATTATGGAGAGACTACATAAAATTCTTACTCCCCTGTGGACAGAATATGGACAGCTAAGTTTCCTATTGAGTGCATGATTTCTGTAGGATTTGCCTTAATTAGCATAGTTTTGACTTCTGTCTAAATTTCAAGTTAAAATGAATTTGAATTTGACACATCTGACATCCTAGACTCTGGAACCAGAGGACAGTTTGAGGGGGTTTCCCCAAACTTCCCTGGACCACCAAATGTGAGGAGGACACATTCACACCCACAAAATGGCATGGTGGCCCATTAAAAGGGTTTGGGGAATTCTGGGTTCAACAATGGCAAACTAATGTCCTTAGAGTAAGACTCTTCAGAGTCTTTAATGTGTTAATTTGCATTTTAGACACTCCACAGCATCACTCAAACTGCTTCATCCCAACACCCCTTGTCCAGGTGCAACTGCTGATCTGGAGAAAGAATGTTACAACTTATCTTTACACTTCTATTTAAACATCCGCCTTTTCAATTTTCATTGGCCTGTTCCTTCCTGCTATTTGTGCTATTTCTGAACTGGCTAAAGCACTCAGAGAAACCATTAATCAAGCTGCTTTTCTGTTTGTTTGTCTTTATCTAGATCAGAGAAGGGCAAACTGTAGTCTGCAGGCCACATCCGGACTACTGCCTGTTTTTGTAAATAAAGTTTTATTGAAACACAGTCATTTACATATATTGTCTATGGCTTCTTCCAAGATATTAAGACAGAGTTGAGTAGTTGCCAGAGAGGCTGTTTAGCCCAGAAAGCCTAAAATATTTACTATCCAGCCTATTACAGAAAGAGTTTATGGACACCTGCTCTGGACTGTGTAAAACTCAGTCCCCTGAGAAACTGGACTCTACCAAGGATGTGATATTCCCTGCTTTAAAATATCCAAAACTCTTACACTATTCTGGCTGCAACCCACGCTGCCACTAGATCTCTTCAGGTGTTCCACATGATAACTAAAGAAAAATTCAAAAACGGATGAGCAAAAATGTTTTTAATAAACTGAAATCCTACCACTCAGAGCCAACAGGCACTATTAACATTCTCACGTACATTATATCAACCTACGCATTTCCAATGTAAATGGGAACTTTCTATCAAAACGAAAATGGAATCAGACCATGCATGCTATTTAGGAACTTGGTGTTTTTTTTCTTTTTGTTATTTAATTTCAAAATATGTCATGAACACCTTGCACATCCATAGCTGCACAACCTATACAGCCATTTTTAATACTTTTGTAGTATTCTGTTACATGGATATCTCATCGTTGGATAATCCATTCCCCACTACTGGAATGTTAGGTTGTCTCCAACTATTGACTGTTAAAACCGGCAATGAACACCCACATACAATTACTTTCCCAGGATAAATTCTGCCTAGAAGTGGGCTGCCTGGGTCAAAGAATATACACTTTTTAAAGAGCTTTTGATATGTGCAGAATGGACCTTCACACCTAAAGGAAATACAGCGTCTTAATTGATGACTTAATTCAAAGCTTCAGAGTCAGGGTTCTCAACCTGTCCCCCAGGACAGACCCAATAAAGATGTCTAACGAGCCATAAACCAGGGCCCCTGGCTGGCCATGCCCTTACTGGGAGCTTTACTGGCTCTCATTTATGGCAGAATCATCACAAATTTGACTGTAAGGTTTGCAAAGGGTAATTAGCATGGCTGGCAAATAGAGATGAGTCTGGGCCGAGTCTGGGCTGAGCCCAGAGGCCATGTCCGGTCTGATGTTGGACGAAGAGGCAGGAAGGAAGACCTGGCCCCGGAACTGATGTTCACAGTAGAGGAAACTCAACCTCAAAGCTCAATTCAACTCAGCACACAGCACAATGCTGGACCAGAAAAAAAACAGGAGCACAACACATTCTCTCTTTAAGGAGGCTGAGAAATACATATTGCATTTCAGAAAAAATAAAAAAAATAAAAAAAAAAAACATTCCCTCCAAGTACAAATAGATTTCTGAAGGAATTTGCTTATTTTGGCCCAAGAGCTGCCTTACATGCAAAGCAAAAACCTTGGGGAAGTCTGATCATGTTGCTGCCAGCATCCTTTGCCTGGAGCAAGGTAAGGCCCCCCCAAAAAAACTCACTAATCTTGTCTACACTGCAAGGCCCTGCCTACAATCCCAGATTCCCAAATGAGTCCCATGACTTGAATGTCTTTTTCACTTATTCTATCTCCATGGAGAGCCTCTTTACCCATAGCACAATTTCCATTTGCCCAAATCCCATCCATCATTTTAGCATTTTAAGGGACACCTCTTCCAGGAAACCTATGCTGAATTCTTAAGCCAAAGTGACTTCCAACCTTTCTTGGCAATTTACCAGATCATAATGCCTTGTATCTGAGATTAGCCTCAGGTTCTCCCCCTTGTAAGACTTACAGTCCTCCTCCCCAGCCCACCCAGGGAACAGACCCCTCTGATCCGGGTTCCCCTTCCTAGAACCTACTTGATGCCTGGCACAGGAAAGGCAGAATGGGATAGTGCTGGATTCCCCAGAGAGGGGAGGCAGCCCATGTGGGACGCGAGATAATTTTATGTAACGCTTAGGATGCTTTGACATCCAGGCACAGCATTAAGCTTCCGTGGATGACATTCTGTAAAAGCTGTTTCCTTTCTGATTCTCATGGGAGCCTTCTCTTCAAGACACTGAGACCGGCTCTGCTTGGTGCCACTATGACTTTAACACCTACATCTCCGTTATCTGCTAATCTCTCAATTTAATAACATAGAAACAACCCCAAGCTCAGACCATCAGCTGCAGCAGTAAATTTTAAAATATATTTTTGTTATCATTACATTTAATTCTCCTGTTACTTTTTATTTAAGACATGTGACACTGGCTTACTATTTATAATAGAGATTTTCATAAAAGTTATTTAAAATTTTTATTTAACTTTTGAAGTTGTACATAGTTTAAAAATAAAATAATGGTACAGAGGTTATGTGGATTTGGCCATAAGCTTGGAAATCACCAGGATAGTTGAAAGAACATGGTGCTGAAGTAAAAAACTACAGATGTAGGCTCTCTGGCAGCTTCCTTTCTTAAGGCTAAGCCTCCTTTGCAGCTAGGATGAGCCATGTGATCTAGCTCTGACCAAAGAGACATAAGGAGAAACAGACATAAGGAAGACGTCTAGGGAGGCTTTTGCTTTACTGATGAAACAGGCAGATACAGCTTGTGGTGCTCCTTCCTTTTTTCCTGCCTGGAACAAAGATGTGATGCCTGGAGCGAAGGCAACCATCTTGCGATCACGAGATGTCAAGAGATACTTTAAGGATAGTGTCATGGAAAAGACCTCGATGACATAGCTGAGCCATTACACTAACTGTAAACTGTTCTCTGGATTGTTGTTGTTGTTGTGATGTAAAAATTAATATTACACTGTTTAAGCCACTGTTAGATAAGATTTCCATTACATGAAGGCAAAAGCATTCCTTTTGGACACAGGCAGGGAGTTTGAGGCAGATAGGTTAAGTGGACAAATGTCTTCTAAGTAAACTAAGTGCCTTTGAAAGCCTGGTTTCTTCATAGGTAAATTAAGTTCAGCGATACCCACCTCAAAGGATTCTGAGGATTAAAGAAGATGGTGCATATAAAATACCTATCAGTGGACTTGGCACATAGTAGGTTTCTGAAAGTGCAGATAAGTAAATAAGCAAAGAAATAAACAGAACATGCAGCCTAATGGATTCGTGGGTTGGTGAGATATTTCGGGGGGATAGGGGGAACCTAAAGGAACAGCTCTCTGATGAAGAAATTTGGGAGAGACAGTGATTCAAGGGAGTCTATCTTTACCTACTCTCAAACTGTACCCCAATGTCATAGCTGGAGAAAGGGGAAGGAAGGGTAACTGGCTAAGTGGATACTGTTCAAAAGGCTGGCCTAAGATCCAATACCACCTGTCATCTACATAAGCCTTGATAAAAATTGGGGGCAATTGCCAATGAATGTAAACACCAAACAGCATCCCTCACACCAGGGTGCAAGCAAAGCCTAGAGGATGGTTGAAACTGAACCCGTGTCTCAGAGATGTCAGCAATCTCAGGTCTATCTCTGGCCGCTGCACGGCACCCACCCTACCCCCCACCAGCCATTCCCACTGGCACCACGTCCGTGGCAATAACCCAGCAGTAACAGCTGACATGTCCTCTCCCAGTTTTCCCAGGAGGATAACTGTGCCTCCCACACCCTTCAGGCAACTAGTTCCTCCTGGACCAGCTTCCTAGCACCCCTGTAAACCTGTCAGGGTCTGGTGCTGCCAGCCTCGGGGCATGACAGCCAGGCCTTGCTTCTGGCACAGAACCCAGGCTTCTGCTGAAGAAATATACCTGGCCCAGCTACCAAAAGGAGACTCCAGTGAGACGTTCCAAGTTGTTAGTTTAGTCAATTGCTTTGTCCTCTGACCTATTAAGTGCTGGGCTCTGGGAAAGCCTGGTATTAATAATAACCATCATCAGATCACTGAATGCTGTTTTTGTGCCAAATGGCACATTAAATGGATTTCCCTCTGAGGCGGGTTGTAGGATTAGACCCATTTGATGAAGACAAGGCCTGGAGAGGTTTAGCAATCTGCTCAAGAGGTAGAGTCAGGACTTGAACTCAAGCAGCCTCACTCTCCATCCCACCCTGTTCCTCTCAGCAACAACAGCTGGCTGTGTTATCAGTTACTACCCATATGCTGGGCACTGTGCCAAGGGCTCTACATGTGATTAATTTAATTAAATCATTTTAATTTAATTCATTGAAGGGATTAATTTATTTTAAAGAAATGAAAAATTAATTTCTTTTAATCCATTCAATAAATGACTTCCTGGGGTTGGTACTATTATTATCCCCATTTTACAGGTAGGTAAACTGAGGGTGCAAAAGGCAGAGATTTGCTGAGGTCAGTTGCTTAGTAAGTTAGCAGACTTGGGATTTCACTCAGGCAATCTCTCAACTACATGGGCTCTGCCATTTTGTCATTCACCCCCACCACCTTGCACAGGGCCAGCCCAGCTCAGAGCAGGTTTTCAGGTGAGTTTTGGGGCAGAATGTACTTGTTCTTGAAGCACAGTGTACTGGAGGAAGCAGACATGGCCACAGATGGCAACCACACAGTGAGGTGAGACTGAGGCCCTCGGGAAGAAAAACTTACGGTTGACAGAATAATGTCCTCCAAAGATGCCCAGGTCCTAACCCCAAAACCTGTGGCAGTGACCTTATCGGCTAAAGGCCTTTTCATATGTGATTGAGTGAAGGCCCTTGAGATAAGATTATCCTATATTATCTGTGTGGGCCCAAGGTCATCACAAGGGTCCTTATATGAAGGAGGCAAGAGGGTCAGAATCAGAGAGAGAAACCATGATGAAGGCAACAGAGACCAGAGTGATGTGGGGCCACAGCCAAGGGACGCAGCAGCCTCCAGAAGCTGGAAAAGGCAAAGAAATTGATTCTCCTCGAGAGGCTCTGGAAGGAATGTACCCTGATAACCATAGTAGATGTCTGACCTCCAGAGCTGTAAGGAAATAAACCTGTATTATTGAACCACTAAATTGTGGTAATGTATCACAGCAGCAATAGGAAATTTATAGAGTTCACCTTGGCTGAGGAAAAAGGAAGGGGAGGGCTTCTTGAAGGAGGTGGCACGGAGCTGAATGGCTGCCTGAATAACCCCAAAGCTCAGCCCTTGAGGGCCACCAAAAGCCTTAATCCTCCATCTTCCAATCCTACTCTTTAGGGCCTTTCATAGCATCAGGTCATGAAAGATAGGTCCTGGTACCACATTTTCCATGTAGCTACTAAAATTTAAATGTCAATGAATTAAAGTTAAATAAAAATTGAAATTCAGTGTCTCAGTTGAACTAGCCCTATGTTAAGGGATCAACAGGCTCGTGAGGTTAGGTACCTTACCGGACAGCCCAGAAAGTTCTACTGGACAGCACTGTACAGTCTGAATATACAAACAGGTAAACTGAGGCTCAGAGAGACAGAGTCACATGGGCGGGAAGGGGCAAGTGCACTCAATTCCAAGATCTTCAAAGTTCATTCTCAGCCTTTTTAATACGGGAAGGCATAGACCACTGGGTTGGCTGCCCCGACCCTAGGCCCAACCTGATTTAACTGAACCACAAATTACTAAACTGCTGTAAAAAGTTATAACCTCTAGCATCACTGAGAACTATTTATTTTGATCTTGTTGTCCCTTTGCCTTAAACACAGGTGGGGAGAGGACAGGCTTCAGTTAATGAAAGGTTCTGCTTGATGGAGGCTCCAGGAAATAAAGCCACTTATTCAGAGCACAGAGAATTTGTGGTTTAGACTCTGAGGAGTGCCACATGTCCGAGTGATCAATCCTTGCCCCCTTGGTCCCCAAGTCTACCCATCATTATTTACTGGAATACAGGGCACTGACAAAATCTCTATCTACAGGGCCAGAATTCTATGATAAATGCATTAGGACAACAAGGACCTAAAGCGGGTATTATGCTAAGTGAAATGTCAGATAGAGAAAGACAAATATCATATGATTTTGTTTGTATGTGGAATTTAAAAAACAAAATAAAACAGAAACAGACTCACAGATACAGAGAACAAAATGATGGTTGCCAGACTAGGGTGGGGGGCTGGATGAAAAATGGAAAGGGGTTAAGAAGTACAAATTGGTAGTTACAAAATAGTCATGGGCAATGTAAAGTACAGCATAGGGAATATAGTCAGTAATATTCTAATAACTACGTATGGTACCGAATGGGGACTAGAATTATCAGGGTGGTCAGTTCGTTATATAAACGTCTGATCACTATGTTGTAGTGCTGAAATTAATATAATATTGTATGTCAACTGTAATTGAGAAATAAAAGATATTTTTAAAAAATTTCTAAGGTAACCTTTGCCAGTTACAAGAAATTCTCTCAGGATTTGCTGAGTGATATATAATGAGTTATAATGAGTATTAACAAATCTTTTAGGTAAAGGCAGTTACAAAGAATTGGGGGGGTGGGGGGAATATAGTTAAAAATAAGTTTTAAATTAATCCCCTTTGGGGCAGGGAAAGGGGTAGACAGGGGACAGAGAAAGAATGGAGATTTCTCATTGTCTGTACTTTGTTAACTTTCCATTCTGAATCTTGTGAAAGTATTTTATTAGCCACCCAAATAAATAAGAGCTAAAATTTAAAATCTTTTGGTATAATATAAACCAAGAAGATCTCATTTCTTATTTGATATAGATGTACTTGGATGGATATATAAATATTAATATATAGATACTTAGAGAAAGTATTAGAAGAATATATAGGAAATGTTCACAGAATTTAACTCAGGTGTGGGATGATGAGACTACAGGTGATTTTAAACATTTTGCTTAGTTATAATTTATAAATTTTATAGAATAATAATAACAAAAGTAGATTCTATTTATTGAATGTATAGCTTGTTTTGTGTGAAACATTACATAGGCAAAAGGTCATTTCTGCCAGCAACCTCTGGGGCGGGAAGTATTTTACGCCCGTTTTACAGATGAGAAAACTGAGGCTCAGAGACTTCAAGATCATGAAGCCCACCCTCCTGATTCCTTTGCTGTGCTGCCTTCTGATAAAATGAATGTGACTGAAATAAATAAAACTTTAAAAACACTAAGTGAAAGCACGAGGTGAAACATACTGAACTTTTGAATATAATATGAAAGTCATAGCATCCAAGCTTTTCTCAAGGAGGGTGCAGCAGCCACCGTTGGTTGCCCTGCCCTATGCCCTCAGCACTCCCCCCCGAGGTACAGAAGGCTGTCTGCTGAGGGTGCCTGCGATTCTCTGGCTGAGGGCTTGGTTTCTGGTAGGGGGTGGGGGGGAGTGCACTGGGCCAGCACATAGCACAGGCCAGAGAAGCCCGAGGGTGGAGGGCGGCCTTCTACCAAAGGCTGCCAGGAACCGGTGTGTCAATATTCCAGCTCTCGCCCCCTCCAGGGGGAAAACTCTGAGGTTGATGTTGTGCATTGTCTTGCTAACACTCCGTATTAGCTCCTTGCCATACCATCTCACCTCCACATTCACCCAACAGTGCTTCCTGGGGCCACCTCCCCAAAGCGCTGGTGCTCACATCTTTGCCTCAGAGCCCACGGCTGGGGGAGCTGACTGGAAGCACCTAAGGGTGTTCAGCATCTCAACCTCTGCACTGTCGTCTGTCACCAGTGTTAACCAGGAGCAGCCCCCCATCTCCCTCAGGTCACAGTGTGAGCCAAACTGTCAAGCACTCTCCTTAGGTGTTGGGAAAAAAAAAAAAACCCCAAAGTGATTTTCATCTTGATCATTAACAAAGGTGCCTCCATGACAAATGCTGAGTCCAGAAATGAGATGAGCCTACCTGGATTTTTGGACAGGACACTGGGAAAGAGGAGATCCCAGGTGTATGTGTGTCAGAGAGGAGAATGTGTTTCCTAACCCAGAGGCGGGACACAAGCCAGTGAGAATTACGAGAACTTGGGTAGCTTCATTCATGATGCAATTTATACATAACATATATACATATTACTATATAGTTGTATGCATTTATATGTATTATATATTTTATATGTATTGTGTAATTTATATAACATATAACACTTATTATAGACATTCATAATATATACTTATTTATATGATATAAATACAGTATATACTTATTTCTATTAAATAAAGACTGCTTTTGCCTAAGGGTTCTATAAATGTAGGCTCTCTCAACTACAGGAACTCTGTTAGCTGCCAACACAACCACACAGCAAGCATCATCTGAAAACTATCAGCCATTTGTGCCTGCCTAGCTCGGAAGAAAGGTCACATAAGCCCGGCAAGACAGTTCAGTCCAGGGACTCATATGTTAGCACTTTTTAAAACAGAAAGTGCTCTAAATGATTCTACGAGATCATACTCTACATCCAGTCCTGTTCAATCTGCCTCTCACATCTCTCTCCATCGACTTCCTGGGGCCCATCCCCCACCCCAGTATAGACCATCACCCTCTCTTGTCTGGAGGACCCCACCAGCCTCCTTCCTGGCCTCCTCCACACTGCAGCGGGCATGACCTTTCCAAAAGGCTTATCTAAACATTTCATTCTCTACACAAAAACTGTTCAGTGAGGTATAACAATAAAGCTTCTATGGGAAAACATGGCACAAACTGATCTTAAATAAAATGAAGAAAAACTGCTCATCAGGAGATACCATTAAGAAAATGAAAAGGCAAGACATGGACTAGGATAAAAATGTTATATATGTATAAATTATATAATATATATCTCACCTATATTATATTTATGAATATAATTTATAACATTACATAAAATATTATCACATATACACATATATGTACACATGTATATGTACACATGTATATGCACACACACAACACACACACACATACACACAAAGGACTCTATCCAGAATATACAAAGAAATCTAAAGCAATAAGAAAAAGACAATATATTTTGTTTTAGGTCTTTTTTTTTTTTTAAAGACAAAAGACTTCAATGGACACTTTATACACACAGAGAGAAAAAAAATCTCCAAATGATTAAATAAAAACATGAAAAGATGCTCAACTCCACTGGTCATCAGGAAAACACAAGTTAAAATCACAATGAGATACTTCTCCACAATTGCTATAATGGCCAAAATTATAGCGACTGATATTAGCAGGTGCTGACAAGGCTGTGTAAGTGGGACTGGTTTTAAACTGGCACAAATACTTTGAAAAACTGTTTGGTAAACCCTTCTAACGCTGATCTACACCTAACCCATGACCCATCAATTCCACGGCTGAGGAATTACCCAACAGAAATGAGTAGTTGGGTCCACAAAAGGTGTGTATACAATTATTCATCGCAGCTTCATTCAAAATAGCCAAAACCTGGGAACCACCTCACCATTCATTAACAGTAGATTGGATAAATGCGGCATATTCATATGATGGAATATAAGATGGAAATGAAAATAACCGAACTGCTGTGACATGTAAGCAAAAACATGGCTAAATAACACAGACATTATAGTGAGCAGAACAAGGAGGATCTATAAATGTATGCACTGTAAAACTGTAATTATATGAAGTTCAGGAAATAGCTGACACTACTCTGTGGTGACAGAAGGTAGAACAGGTCAATTTGGGGATTATTGACTGGGAGAGGTACAAGGAAGCTTTCCGGGGGCCTATGAATGTTCTATATCCTGATATGGGTGTAGTTACACGCTGTGTACCTATGCAAACGTGGATCTAGTTTACACTTAAGCTTTGCGTACTTAACTATATGTAAGTTATATCTAAGAATACAGAAACCTACAATTTTCAGTGGCCTCCAGGTGCTTATGAAATAAAGCCACATGCCTCACCCTCAGCGGGGAAAGAGACCTACAGGGAATTGCCAATCACCTTCTCTCTCTTCTGAATGATGTCAGTGGCCACGTGCGTTATTGCAGCAACAGCACCCTGACTAGATGTCTCTTCCTCCAGGAAGGTTTCTCAGACCCCACCGCAAGCAGGATCTGGTTCACACGACTGCTTCTTTGTGACACTGACCCCACTGTTTTAAGCCTGTTTACTTGTCTGCCTTGCCCCTGTGAGGGCTGAGATCCTCTCTGTCCTGTTTCCCATTTTATCATTAGAGCCTAGCAAGGCGCCTGGCATATAGTGGGTACACAGTAAACATTTGTTGAAACGAATATGTAGATGAGAAAATGAGTCAAGTGATGGAGGATAAGAATAGGACGGAACCAGTAGTGATTCTGTGAAAACCCCCTCAGTGTATAGAAGGTGAAATTGGGGCCCAAAGAGGGTAAGAGACTTGCATAAGGTCACACAGCCAATTTGGGACAAATGTAGCATAGCACCTCCAGAAGTTGCTGCTGTACCCTCCGCCCACAGATACCCATTCCTGGTGCTGCACCCTTACCCCAGCTGCACCCTTCACAGGTACAAACTTTTCCAGGAGAGCTGTCCACCAACAGGCTGGCAAAAGACCCCTACCCCTCCCTGTAGAATCACCCCCCACAAACCAGGGCACCCACAACTGATATGGGACACAAAAGGCTGCTTACTCCTGACTCAAGGCAGAATTTACTCTGTGGCTCTAGAGCTGCCCACCAACCCACCACTTGCCCCATGGGGTCAAGCTGAAGCTAGACTCAGCTGAGACCACACCCCCTCCCTGTCCCCTCCTGCTTCCCTCACTCCCCACTCCTGAGATCGTGCCCTAATCAATCACTTCCACAGCATGCCCATCTCGAGGTCTGCTTCTTGGGAACCCTACCTAAGACAGAACCCAAGGCTCTCAACTACTCACCTGGACACCAGGCGAATGCACTGCCTCCAGAATGTAAGTCTAAAATGAATGACAATCACAGTGATGAACTCAGGACATGCCAGGAGCCCAGCCCTAAGGGCAGGCATTGTCCATAAGGTATGTGTGCATGCTGGGGAAAGGTCTACACTTTGCTCCAAAATCCTTTCACTTTTATCTCTAAATGATATGTAGAAGGACCCCACTGAAACATCCTTGCTTTTCAGTCACCGGCACTGAGGCTCTAAAACGTCCCTCTGAGTCCAGAGAGGGCCCTCCACAGAGACACCTGCCCCATCATTAGTTCTCAGAATAGCCGCCAAGGCAGACAGGGGTCAGTTCCCCATGAGTCATTGCGAGCCCCTCCCCTGAAGGCAACTTACCCAGCCAGGTTACAGAAAACACTATACAATCTCCTAAATTTGGATAAACACTACATGTTCTCAGTTTTCCCAGACCCTAATTTTGCCCAGCATAATCACCAGTTATTAAGAGTGCAGAAGATGCAGTGTTTTGGGGGTAGCACGTAGAACTGGTGGCCGGGAGCCCCTGGTCCCCTTGCGCTGTCTGTGTTCCGCTGTAGGACCATGTAGAGCAGGGACTTCCAGAGTCTACCAGCTGGGCGTCCAATCCCATCTAGACCTCTACCAGCTGTGTGACCTTAGGCACATCACTCCACCTCTCTCTCTGAGCCTCAGCTTCTTCATTCATATATAGTCACATACTTTCGTGAAGAATAAAGATTACATATGCGAAGTGCTTAGTACAATGCCTGTGTTTGCCATGTGCATCAATTACTGTTCTCATCAATAGTAGTATTATCAGTCATTTAGAGGACTGGGATGAGGTGGGAGCCTGTGGAGTTAGACTGGTCAGCTTTTTCTGCACATGAGCAGGTAAAAGGAATGAAACAGAAGGAGAGACAGGCTACATCTGGCATCCCAAACAACACAAAGAACCAAAGAGGCCTGGGAAGTGTATACAGCAGGCACTCATTATACAGGAGCTGTGCTTTATTATAAAATTCTTCCTCCGAGAGTGAGCCCAAGAAAACGATCTCTCTAGGTTCAAAGATCCTTTCATGTCCAATGCAGCAGTTCTGTGCAAACAGCCCCAGATATTGGGCAAAGGCAGGAACAGGTGACCTCTCCTGGTTATAGCCTCTGAGCTCTGTTTCACCTGAGCCACAGTCGCGCTCTGCCCATTGGAGGCAGCAGGTCCTCCCCAGAGCTTGCCACTTGTTAGCCATTAGAGGAAGAGCCTGCCCCTTAGCAAACACTGTCAGAGCCCCACCCAAACCCTCTTGGCACAGGTGGACAACTTTCTACTGCTGGTAAGACAATTTAGAGGTGTGTTCTACAGTCTCCCCAAGGTTTGCAACACACTTACAACCCAAGTACCCCTAGAGGGAACCTGCACACCCTAATGGTATACCACTACCCAAATAAACCACTTGCCCTGCACCGTTGATTCAGACTGTGCTTCTGCGGGAGCCCAACCTAAGACACCCCTCTTTCTTAGAATCACCCACTTGCTCAGAACACTCATTCTACCCTAGGGTGTTGTGACACAATGGTGAGACAGACGTCATTGTGAAATGATTCTGCAACACACTGAACACCAAGTCTATGTGAGGTTCCAACGTCTGCACTGGCTGAATTTTTTAAAGTTTCTCTTTTACCAATTTATTCAGAAGATTTATTGACCCACTATGTGTCAGCCCTGTGTTTAGTGATGGGGAGAGACTGATAACTTCAAAAGTCAAGGTCCCTATTTACATAGAGTTTAGAGTCAGGGAGTTAAAAAGACAGAATGGATAAGGTACCATGCCAGGACAAAGATGGCAGCCTGTGACAAGGCAGGTGAAGGGAACCGGTCTGTGATGTGAATCACAGTTGGGCCCCATGGACTGAGTGATCAAAGAAGGCTTCCTGAAGGAGGTAAATTGCAGCTGCATAGCCTAAAGGACCAAAGGGAGCCAGCCAAGGAAAGACCATGAGGTCTGTAGTTAGAAAAAAAAGCTTAGGGCACTGAAGGACCAGAAATTTCTGCAAGGTTGGCTGGAATGGAGTGCAGAAAAGTGACACAGGTTGAGTCTGCAGAGGTGGCAAGGGGCAGATCTTGCTCTGAGGCCACCTACAAGGGTGCACCTAGGGCTCTCCCAGAACTACCTTCTTCTCCCTGCCTCCCTTGCATTCTGATCTGCTTACCTGAGTGAGAGAGGGTGGAGTTACTGCCTGCCTGCCAGGAGCTTCAGTGAGTCCCCTCAGTCCCAGAGGAGGGCATCTCACATGTCAGCACCCTCTGTCCTGGTCCCGGTGAGAACTGCTGGCTTCAAGGTAAAGGGAGAGGCAGAGAAAGCTGCTTTGAGATCACATCTGACAAGTGGGCATCTGAGTTGGAAGAGAGCTTTGGATAGCAGTTCACAGTGCTTAGACTCAAATTCAAATTCTGCCTTGGTGATTTTAGGCAAATTCCTTAATCATCCTTGGCCTCCGTTTTCTCACCTGTTAAATGGGTTAATATTCCTATTTATTCCCAAAAGCAGCCAAGAGATTTGCTAAAAACATACAGTACATGTAAAAGCACTTAGCACTGTTTATTGATTGGATTTTTACTGGTCTCCTACTATGCGCCAAGCACTGTACTGGGAGCCAGGATACACCTGTGAACAAGGCAGGGCCATCGCTGAGTGGCACAGGGGAGGCATACAATGCTTACATGAGTCAGTAATCACAAAGATAAGATTTTATGAGCACATAGTAGGTATGTTCTTTCGATCTGAGACCCTGTCCCCCACCAAAAATCCAGGGTCTATAGCCACAACATGCTGTTAAGAATCCTGTAGATTCAAAAACTCTTGTCTCCTGACAAAGACCGAAGCATGGGCATCCTTAAAGAATCCAGCTCTTTAGAGGCCAACTCTCAGCTCTAACAGGGTCCAAGCCCTCACCACTACCCCCGCTGACATGTGAGATGCCTTCCCACACACGCAATATCCCTAAACCCCAGAGACAGCCCCTAGGGAGATAAGCTGCTGGTATGATCATTTATGCCCCGGGCAGTGTTCACCAGCACACAGGTATGAATCATGTCCTACCCACTCTTTAGACGATGGGGAGGGGTCCACCAGAACTACATCTGAAAATGCCAAAGAAGTGACAGGCATAGATGGGAGTGGAGGAGAGTGGACAGGGAAAACCCAGGTCCTGACTTCCCACACTGGCAGAAACAACAACCCCAAACATAAAGCTTTTTACTGATGTCACCAGCTCTAAAATAAACTCTGGATCAAGATTAGCTTTTTGATTCTTCACATTTACCCTGTCACTACAGATATTATTTTTCCCACTTGAAAAAGGAAGAAACTTAGGCTTAAGGAGATTAACCGCCTTGTCCAATGACACTTGTCAAATTTCAGAATTCAAAAGGCTGAACCACTCTGCTGGACTGGCAGGAATGAAGAGAAGGGACAATTCTAAATATAAGGAGATGTGGGTCACCAAAGCAGGCCTGAGTGATAGGTGCTGCTTAGGCCAGTCCTGCTGCAAGGTGGTATGTTAGACAGAGGGAGGGGAGACCTGTAGCCCTAGTTGGTGACTCAGGCTGTGGGTCCTGAGCCTGTTTCCTCAGTTGGACAAAAAGGGCTTACCATAGTGCCTGGCACACCCACCAACCCCAAGACCTTCCCACAGATGAGGTGAGAAAACCGGGTATCCCAGCTACAGCTGGAGTCTGAGGCCAGCACTCCTGAAGCTGCACACCGCAAGGCCGGGGACCATCGGGCCCCATGACTCCACCCCTCAAGGAAGAACAAGGCTAGGGAGCCAGCCAGCACCTGCTGTGCCATGCCTGTTAACACCCAGAGGCGGCCTGTTCACACCAGGGCAGGTTAGAGGTGGCGGTCCTGCAGCCCAAACCCAAAACCACGACCCAGGGCTGCTGCTGGTGTGCGTACACAGCTGGCACACATGCGTGTATGTGCGTGTACACGAATTCAGGACCAAGGAAAAGGTTTCTAGGTGGCTGGGTGGGTACGGGATGTATGTGCATATCTGAGGGGTGCCAGTGTTGTGTGGGGGATGCCAGGGATAAGCAGTGACTGCTATAAACGTTCGCTGGGCATGTCTGAGAAGCTGGGGAGTGGCTCATGGGGTGGCTGTGGAGCTGGGCGTCCTGGTGGTTATGAAGGGTGGACGGAGGGAGGCGGCCATGTAACCGTGAGGGACAGGGAGTGGGTAGGAGGATGTGGGGCAGTGTGGGGGCTTGTCAGCAGGTGGGTGGCTGTGAGTCAGAGGGGTTGTTTGTGTGCACAGAGAGGCATGTGTGCGCGCGCGCGCGCGTGTGTGTGTGTGTGTGTGTATGTGGACGGGCAGCACTGTAGTTAAGAGCTCGGACTCTGAAACCATTCTGCCTGGGTTTACATCCTGCCTCAGCCGCTTACAGTTTGTGTGTATTCTCTCTGAGCCTCAGTTTCCTCATCTGTAAAATGGAGATAACAATAGCACCTCTCAGGGGGCTGGCTGTGAGGATTAAATGAGTAAATGCACGAAAAGCACTAGCACAGTGCCTGGTATATACCAAGTTCTCAATAAGGAACAGCTCTTAATAGTATCATGGTGACAATATCATCTGTGTATCTCCGTGGTAATCGTCATCATTATGTGGCCCCATGTGTGTGTGGTATGTCAATGGAGGAACTGGTTGTATTGTCATGTGTCTGTGGGGGTCATTTTTATCTTTTCCTCATGCTTTAGGGACTAAAATAAAAATGTATTTCCCATCCCATCATAAAATGTATTCACTCCCCACTCAGCCAGTCAGAACAGAGGAAGCCAAGGCCTCATATCCACAATTCAAGACTGAACGTCTATGAGGCATGAAACTTAGCAGTCCCCTGACCCCTCCGGACACCTCATGCTAGACCTTGGGTTACAGTAACAA
Organism: Eidolon dupreanum; assembly: GCA_028627145.1. Lineage (NCBI taxonomy): Eukaryota > Metazoa > Chordata > Mammalia > Chiroptera > Pteropodidae > Eidolon > Eidolon dupreanum. The sequence goes on along the minus strand of CM053510.1, from coordinate 90,346,361 downwards.
ATGGCAAGCAGGTAAAACCCCTGTCCTCAAGGCGCTCACAGCCTGGAGTAAGGAGAGGTGAGGCAGAACTCAAAGAGAAGCCCAAAAATTGTTTCAAAACAAATTGTAATGACTGTACAGGGGACACATCAAGAAGGTACAACAGAGGGACATGCAGAGGGAATAGCCTATACAAAGGCCCTGAGGCAGGAGACCCTTGGGGGGAACTAAAAGTGCACAGCACCCCAGAGGCAAAGGATGCCAGGGCCATAAAGCTGGAGAAATGGGCCCAGAAACGTGAAACAATCTAAGTGTCCAATGACGAGATTGGTTCAACAGACGGTGGTATTAAATTCCTTGGCAATTTCATACACTTGTCCCAAATGACGTTTAAAAACACCAGTAATGGGAGAAACCGTTAATGGCATGATGTTAAGTGAAGAAAGAAAACTGGAAAGCTGCATACATCTTGGGTTTTGCCCCCCAAAAAGAAAAATGTAATCAGCATAATCCATCTCCATGAAAAACAAATGCCTCCCCCCCATATACAAATTCCCCTGCCAACGTTTCACAGAGCTTGTCCAATGGTGCTGGGCTTCCGGATGGTAATTCTTCTTCCTGCTGTTTGGCATTTATAATATTCTACCAAGATTTGTTTTTAATGTTTAATAAAGAATGAGAAAAGCTCCCTGCCATCTTCTGTCCAGATCCCCACACCCCAATGAGTTTTCTGGAGCTGTGTTTTTAAGAAGACAGCCTTTTTGGTTGTTGTCCAAATCTCAAATAAACAAAAGCCCATTTGGTAGAGGCCCCAATGCTGGACGTTCACCCCACACACCCTACCGGCACCAACACTGCAGCTAAGACAACAGAACTGTTTCCCCGGGGGGCCGCAGGGAGTGGGGGCTCTGGAGCTCTTGCTAAGCCTCAGGAACTCGTCCCAGATAGTTTCCTCCCCACCCAGGGACCCTCCCTTTCCTGTGGCTCAGGGTCAGCCCTCCTCCTACACTCTTGCCTTGGGCCAGAGCATGCCCCCAGAGTACTGACCAGCCCTGAATTCCTGGGGCCTAGAAGCCCAGAATCTTCCATCTTAAAGACAAAGCAGCCCAAGCTACCTGGTTACACTAGCAAGGAGACTGAGCCTGGAGAGGGCACATGAGTTCCCCATGGATGTCCAGGTCACTGGGGCAAGGTCCATACTTGAAACTGGCTGGACCTCCTCACCAGGACCACTCACTCAACAAATATGCATAAATTAAGCATCTACTCCGTGCCGGGCAATGCTCTAAGCACTGGGGATATAGTCACAAAGCAATCTTACAGGGTCTCTGCTCTGAAGAGTAGAGCTTTCAGTAAACATAAGGACAAACTTGTTTCTGAGCAAACCAGGACTATGAAGGCGATAAAGCAGGATTATGTGATAAAAGTCAGGACTGAGAGGATGGGGAGGATGCTCAGAGGAGGTGACATCTGAGCTGAGACCTAAATGAAGAAAAGCAGCCTGTCATGCAAACAGCTGGGGAAAGAGTATTACAAAACAAAGGCCTGGGAGGCAGGGCCAGGATGGGAAACAGAAAGGAGGAAGATGAGGCCATTTGGAGAGGCAAGGGGGAGCTGTGTCAGGCAGAGCCTCTGCTGAAGACTGTGCATCTGCTCCGTCATGGGACAGAAGGTCACTGGAGGCTTTAGCAGGGCTATGACTGGTCTGGCAGCTCACTCCAGGCACTCAATGGAGATTAAACTGTGGAGAGCAAGAATGGAGTCCAAGAGCCAGTGAGGAGGGCCCTACCATCTCCCATAGAGGAGATAGGGATGGCCTGGACCAGTTAGGTGACAGTGGGGATAAAAAGGGAGACAACATGGCTTTAGATATAGATGACAGGCCCAACTGAAGGACTAAGTAGGAGGGTGAGAGGAAGAGTGAGAACTGTCTTTTCCCCAGTGAAGCCAGAAGAAGTCAGGACCAAGAAGACTCCAAAAATGATCGATTCAAAACGCCCACCATGCAAAGGCAGTGAGCATGCTGGGCCTGCTAATTCAACACCAGTGCAAAGTGCAGGCAGTCAGAGACCTGGGTTCCAATCCCGGCTCCACCACTTACTAGCTGCATGACCTTGAACAAGCTAATCCTCCTCCCCAGCCTCAGTTTCCTTGCATAGGAAGTAGAGATAATGATACCAAGCACAGGTGGACATGGAAGGCCCTAGTGAGGTACTGGTGCAGGGTGGCCCCCTTCCCCTCTCCTCTTCCCTGTCTTCGGGTCCAATACCTAATGTCAATTCTCAGATGAGTTAAATCACCCTGAAGCCCATTTCTGAAGAATTAATATAAATAGTAACTTTCTTCCCAGAGGATCATATGAAGCAGAAATGGGACTCCTTCCCATTGAGGGGATTTGGAACAGAGACACCCTAAAATTAACAAGCACACGCCCAGTTCCAGGCTGGGGCAGCCAAGACAGGAACCTCTACAGTCCTGTGACCTGCAGGTGGAGCTTAGCAGGACTGGGAGAGCCTGGGACACCTACCTCTAGCTGAAGCATGTCCCTCCAACCCTGGGAGGTGTGGAGTGAAGGCAAACATGACTCAGGGTTCAAGGGCTGCGAGGCTCAGATCCAACCTTGGCTTCAGAAAGTCATGTTCCTTCCCCATGCCTCAATTCCCCCACTTATAGAGCAGAAAAAAACAAGCCTAACCTTGCAAGAGGCTATAAGATGAGCTGTCAGGGATTGCCTGCACAGGCTGGGGCTATGCTGAGGTTGTCACATGACGTTGAATCATGGCTCCAAAAAAGATCCAGTCTCTAATTCCCAGAAGTGAGATCCCTATTATCTTACATGAAAAAGGGGTCTTTGCAAATGTGCTTAAGTTAAAGATCTTGAGAAGGAGGGATCATCCTCAATGATTGGGTGGGCCCTAAATGCAATCATGTGTCCTCTTAAGAGGGAGACATGACTACAGAAGAAAAAGGTGATGTGACCACCTCAGCAGAGATACTTGAAGATGCTAAGCTGTTGGCTCTAAAATGGAGGCAGGGGCCTCAAATGCAGCAGCCTCTAGAAGCTAGAAAAGGCAACGAAATGGACTCTCCCCTAGAGTCTCTGAAGGGGCCCAACACTTTGTTTTCTGCTCAATGAAACTGATTTTGGACTTCCAACCTCCAGATTTATAAGAGAATAAACTTGTGCTGTTTTAAGCCACCAGGTTTACGGTGGTATGTTACAGCAGCCACAGGAAACTAACACAGAGGCCTTCACCATTCCAAGTAGAAGGACTAGATCAGTATTTATAGCCAGATGCAGTGCTGGACTGAATTAGAATTTCTATAGGTGCAGCCCAGACATGGGTATTTTTTAAGAGCTCCCAGAATGATGCCAGGGATCATCCTGGGGTGAGAAGCATGGGTCTGGGAGCTGTAGGCCGTGAATGCACGGTCACTTCTACACAGCCTCCTAGCTCTCATCCCCTGAATTGTACCTATCACTTGCCTGCCCCTCCCTCCAGGACTGCGAGCATTTGAGGGCTGGGGTCCAACCTGATTGCCCTTAACTCATAGTCACCGGATATTGTCCCAGCACCCACTATGCACCAAGCTTTGAGGATACAGATGTGAATGAGGCATGGTCCCCACCCAGACCCAGGAGGAATTACACCATCAAGCCCTGAAGCATTAGGACGGGGGTCTGCCTCGGGGCTGCGGGACACTGGAGGAAGGAGGGCCAGGAGCTGCTGGGGGGACATGGGGAAGGCTTCCTGCAGGGCAGACATCTGAGCTAGGTGAAGATGGCACAAAATCCCAGTGCAGCAGACACTGCCAGTGCCCCATCCGCCACCGTGTACACTCTGACAGTCTCTGAAATCCCCCAGCTCCCCCACCCATCAAGGAGGTAACTCGGGTGCATGTTCTATATCGTCTCCAGAGGTCCCCAGTGTGACTGAGTCCCTGCTGCCCACAGAGGTAGCCTGTTTATGAACACTCACTAGTAGCTTCCTTCCCTCCCCTGTCCCACTGGCCCACTCCCTGAGTAGTCTTTCCCGGGACCACCTCCCACATAAACTACTTACACTCAAAACCCTGCCTCTGAGTCTGCTTGGAAGCCCACACCCAAGCAGGTGACATGGTCCATGTAGAAAGCACAAAGGGAGGAGAGGCCTATGACATGAAAGATATCAACACGATCATCCGCACTATTTGTCACCACCACTGCCACCCCCACCATGTGTCAGGCACTTTCTTAAACACTTCTGTCTATTATATTGTTCTCTCATTAATGGAGGAAGGTGCTATGATCATCCTCTTTTATAGATAGGAAAATTGAGGCTGAGAGAGGGGAAGTCTTCATACAAATCTAAAATAGCTCGTGTTCTCATCTCTGTGACCTCACTACCCACCTCGCTCCTCTTCGCTCATTATACTTCAGCCACACAAACTTTTCTGCTCCTTATAATTGCTACTACCCTTCCCCTACCATCAGCAACTTCCTACCTCAGGACTTCTGCTGTTCCCACTGCCTGGACGAGGAGCTACTGCCTCTTCCACCTTCAGTTCTCTGCTTAGATGTCATTTCTTCAAAGGGACTTTCTCTGAACACCAAACAGGAGCACCCCTGTCTCACCACTCTGCTTTATTTTCTGCACGACCCTTTTCATAGACTGAAATTATCTTCTTTATTGGTTTACTTACTTTATTATCTGCCTGGAACAAAGGTTGGCAAACTTTGGGCCATGGGCCAAATCTGGCCCACGGCCTGTTTTTATATGGCCTGTGAGCTAAGGATGGCTTTTGCATTTTTAAATCATTGGGGAGAAAAACTGAAAGAATATTTCATGATACAAGAAAATTGCATGAAAATCAAATTTCAGTGTTCAAAAATAAAATTTGATGGTAGCACAGCCGTGTCCACTTGGTTGCATATTATCTCCGGCTATTCGTGCAGTAAGAAAAAGGAGGTCAGCAGTTGTGATAGGAGTCATATATTCAGAAAAGTCAAAAATATTTACTATCTGGTCCTTTATAGCTGACCCCCTGCCCTAGGGCCTGCGAAGGGCCAGGCACAAGGCAAGTGTTCAAACAAAGGGTGATGATTAACACAAGGACTCAGTCCTAGAAGGGGACCCAGCATCACCTAGGCTTGCAGTAGGTGCATGCATGCTTGCATGAATGAATGAATGAATGAATGCATAGCTACACCTCAAAGGGAAGCTACAGGAATCATCCTTTAGAATCCCTCTAGAGTCCTCCACAAAGTCAGGGTCCGTCATCTCCCAGGCGGGCGAGTATCTCTCCAACAGCACCAGCCTGGCCTTGACATTCATTCCGTGAGTCCAGAACTCTGAAGAGAGGACGTGATTCATTCTACAAGGCCTTTCACCAGAAGAGGAAGGAAACCAGCCCTGGGATTGGGAACCAAATTTAACTCTCCTCCATGCACCCCTTGCCAAACACACACACACACACACACACACACACACACGCACAGCTCCACCTCAATGGGTAGGGTGTCCAGCCCAGCACTCAGGGTGGGGGAGGCCATCCGCCGTTGCTGGCTCGCTTTCTCCAGAAGGAGCACCCACAACTCTCGCAAAGCACAGAAAAATCCTTAACGGAAAGGCAGTATTCCAGAGCAATCCCTTCCTCTCCCTCTCATTCTTCCCCTTTCTTTCTCCCCCTCCCTCTCTCAACACCCAAAGAGGGAACTAAGGGAACAAAAGACTGAGCAGGAAATAAGGACCTTGTACTACACTGGGAACTTCAGATTCAGCAAATAAGCTGGTCTCTTAGGAAGATATTACCATCCTCAGTACCTGGGAGACAGTATCTAATTTAAGTTCCAGTGGGAAGAATTTAAAAAATTGTTATGTTCATACTTTGGAACGTTTCACCTAAATCGATAGGTATTTTTATTTCCCAAGAAGAAGAAAGTTATTTTCCATGTGGATATACATCAGCTTAAAGGTTCTGGAACTTGCCATTTCCTCTGGGTCTCCGCCCAAGATTTTATCACAATTTTCCAAAATGTTCCTGCACAGACGGGACAGTGCTTACTGTTCTTTGCCTGCTCTTTCTCCTCTGGAACTCTGTTCTGGGTGGGCAGGATCACAGCAGCTCACAGAAAAAAGACAATTAATGCCATGCTCACTAACTTGCTATAACACAGCACAGGCAGGAGTAAAAATCAATGCTCCCTGTTCAGCTTTCTTTAAAGATGAACCTTCAAGGTTTCAAGGACCTTCACTTCCAGATACACTGAGTGTTCACGTGACAAGGCATTGACCCTGAGTGCTCTTCATCCAAGCTGTGTGATCCTGGGAAAACTGCTTACCTTCTCTGGGCCTCCATTTCCTCAGGGCCTATTAGTACTCTCCTACCTACCTGCCAGGGCTCTGAAGATTAAAACACCCAAGGGAAGTAAATGTGCTTAGGGTTGAACCTTACAGCATGTGCACAGCTAGTCACTGCCATGCTCCTGCCCAGTCTGTAGTTAAAATGACCTTTTTCCAAAAGAGACTCCAATCACAGCATGCCCCTGCTTAAATCCCCCAGAGGCGCTTAGAATTAAATCCATCCCCTTTCCATGTCTCTGTGCCCCTAGCCCCCAGTCTACCTGCCCTCAGCCTCCACCGGCTTCCCCTGGCCTTGGCTGCACTACCACAGGGAAGCCTTTGCACATGCTATTCCCTCTGTCTGGAACGCCCTTCCCCCCACTTTCCCACCCCTTCAGCAAACACACATCCTTTAGGTATCAGTTTTAACGGCCCTTCCTCAGTATAGTGGGTTGAACAGTATTCCCTCAAAATTCATGTCCATCTGGAATCTAAGAATGTGACCTCATTTAGTCTTTGTAGATGTCTCAATAAGGTCATACTGGATTAAGGTGGGCCCTAAGAGAAGAATATGGAAACTCAGAAAAGCCTGAGTCGACCTCTCAGTTAAAGTATGTCCCCCATACTTTCTTCAAAGCATCTTGCTCCTCTTCCTTTCATTGCAATTTCTTCTTCCTCTCTGGCCCATAAACTCCAAGAGAGGGGGCTTCGCCTACCAGGCTCCCTGCAGCAATCAGCTCAGAGCCTGGCCCACAGTAGGCATCAAATAATATTTGTTAAATGAATTCATTTGAAAGACGCACTAAGGGAAGCTCAGAGAGGTCAAGGGACTCACCCAAGGTCACATACCAGGAAGAGGCAGGATCCAGCCCCTGAACTACTGGCCTCCCCATGGGTGACCCAGGAGCCAGGGTGCTGATGTCCACCCTGCAAGCACTCGGGCCCTGCAAAGGAGCCTCCTTCTCCCTCCTGACTCCCAGCTGTCACACTCGTGCCTTCTAGGCTCTGAACCTGACCAAGAGCTTGACTTTGGCAGGGACCCATCTCAGCTCAGTGAAACTGTAGATAACCTCTGAGGTTCTGGGACTGCCATGGGGCAAGGGATGCCCTGGACTCGGGTTACCCTGACTCCCACAGAGCAGTAGTTCCAGCCATGGTCATGTAAGAAAGTGCACCTTGCCCATGGGACCCACTCTTCCTCTCACGCCCCCCCCCCACCCTGGCTCCTCCCTCCTTCATTGCCTAATTGCATTTCTGAAGCATTTATGAAGGCACACAGTCCAAGGGCGGGACGTTAAATAGCACTAGCTCATGGAAGACAAGGAGAAAGTGTCCACTGGGTGCCAGTCCGTCCTTAACACTTCCCTAATGCTTGTTAATCACCCCTTTTTAACAAAGTGAGAGCAAGGCCTCAGGCTCAAACCCTGCAGAGATGGCAGCATGCATTTAGTTGGAACCTGATGCTACTGTTTCACTTTCCTGGCTTGTATTTTTAAAGTAAACTTCTGTTTATGGCCAGAGATACTGTTTTTTGTTTGTTTGTTTGTTTTTTAATATACAGTAATGATACATAGATTTGTATTAAAATATTAGGTAATAATATTGGAGGTATACAGACATGGCAAAAATCAGGAAGTGGATGTGTGAATGGCAGTGCTTGGAGAACTCTGCATTCATTCATTCATTCATTCATTCACTCACCCACTCATTCATTTACTCATTCACTCCAGCAGAGGCAGACATACACCATATCCCTCGGGTAGTTCTGTGATAAATGCCTCAGCTTTAACCTGAATTGAGTATCTGTTAAATGTACAGAATCACCTGGGGAGATTTCTTTTTTAATACAGATGCTCAGGCCCTACCCCAGACCCACTGAATCTGAGCCTCCTGATGGGGGTCCCAGTACCTGCATTATTTTAAAGCTCCAAGGGGGACCCGTCTGAGTAGCCAGTGCCTGGGTACCGAGCTGCTGTTTCTTCCCCAGTAAGCAATCAGCTGGGTCTGTGGTGTCTAGAGAGCATCCTGGAAGAATCACATCAGGTTTCTGTGTTGCTCCCAAAAAAGACGTGTGCCAGGACATGCCCTGGGTCAGTAAGAAGTGGTTCTTCAGTATTTCCTCAGCATCTAACCCAGACCAGCCCTCTGTGGTGCCCTAGGGTACATGCCAAGAAAGTTCATGGTTGGGTAGAGAGGCCAAAATGGTTCCAGAAAACATATCATGATGCAACAGATGTTCTAAAATGAACTGAGGCCCAACAAATATAGATTCCAAGAATCTCCCACAAAAATTAGGTGCCAGCCACACCTATTAGGATGGCTGGTATGAAAAAACAGACAATAACAAGTGTTGGTGGGGATGTAGAGAAACTGGAGCATTGTACATTGCTAATAGGAATGGAAAAAGGGGCAGCTGATGTGGAAAACAGTATGGCAGTTCCTCAGATAATTAAAAATAGGATTATCAAATCATCCAGCAATTCCAGTTTTGGGTATATACCCAAAAGAACTGAAAGGAGGGTATCAAAGAGATATTTATACACCCATGTTCATAGCAGCATTATAATAGCAAAAAACATGAGAGCAACCCAAGTGTCCACTGAAAGGCAAATAAATAAAATGTGCCATATACATACAGTGGAATATTATTGAACCTTACAAAGCAAGAAAATTATGACACATGCTACAACATGGATGAACTCTGAGGACATGCCAAGTAAAATAAGCCAGTCACAAAAAGACAAATACTGTATGAGTCCACTTATATGAGGTCTGTAAAGCAGTCAGATTCATGGAGACAGAAAGTAGAATGGGAGGTGTCAGGGGCTTAGGGAGGAAGAATGGGGAACTAGTGTTTAACGGGTGCAGAGTTTTAGCTTTGCAAGGTGAAAAATTTCTGGAGATGGATGGTGGTGATGGTAGCCCAACAATATGAACGTACTTGATGCCACTTTTACACTTAAACATAGTTAAGATGGTAAAGTACGTTATGCATATTTCGCAATTTAAAAATAAATAATTTTTAGTTTAAAGCCAGTGAGAGGGCATGGGCTTAGAACCAGCTGCCTGGGTTCAAATCCCAGTTCTACCATGTGGTAGTTTGGTGGCCTTGGGCAAGTTACTTTGTTTCTCTGTACCTCAGTTTCCTCATCTGCAAAATGGGTATAAAATTAATAATATCCGCCTCATGGGGCCACTGGGAGGATGCAGTGAGTTAAAAGGATGTAGTAAGTGTTTAGCAGAGCGCCCAGTTTACATGTGTTCAAGACGGCAATGGTGACATTATTAGAGTGGTTATTATCACCATCCTCCTTCATAAGCCTGCTGGAGTGCTGAGGTTTTAGAGGACACCCACATAAAGAATATGAGGGCCCGCCAGGATGGGTTTTGGCCTTCTGGTTTGTTTAATACCAAGTGCCACTTATGAGTAAGGAATAAAGACTTCCCTGCAGTTCAGCGATAATTTAGATGTCGCTGCCCAAGGCCAGGGCCAGGACCAGGAGCCTCTGCCCTGGTTGATGCAGGCCAAGACCCTGTCCTCTCTGGGCTTCAGCAACCCCTGCTTCTCCGTCCCCCCCCTGCCACTATAAATTGAGGGGTGAGAAGCCAGTCCATAGCCTCAACCATCAGCACATCAAGACCCCCGGACCCCACCAGAATTCCAGGGGTGGGGTGACGGAAAGCAGATGGCCCCAGGTGGCCACAGGATCAAAGGGTCTTAGGCACATTCAGGCCTTTCTGCTCCTGACCCTAGGCTCCTTAAGGCCAGAACCTGAGAACTGCTCCTCAGGAGGAAGTTGGGGGTGGAACCCACCTACTGTCTGTCCACTAGCCTTACCCAGGCCACCAGTCCCATTTATTAAGTGCCCAGAGGGGCAGAACACAGAGTTCCTGGCCTTGGACCAAACATTTTATCCAAAATCCTTGGGCAGGAAGGCCCCAAAGGGGTCACATTGTTCATCCCCCATCTCCATTGCCCTGTCAGTCTTCCATTTTTGAAAGAAAACCATCCCCAATGTTGCAAGGTTACCCAATAAACACACATGGAAGCATCTGATGCTGACACTGTGGAAATATTATTGTTACATTAATAGTAATCATAATAAGAGCTGCCATAGACATGCCCAGCACCGAGCTAATAAGAACTTCAGCGTTCCAGTTAGTCCTCACAGCAGCCAGCTATGTGGTAGTTCTAGTATCACTCCCATTGCACAGACAGGAAAACTGAGGCTGAGGACTAAACTTGCTCAGCATCACACAAGCAGCAGGTAGCAAAGCCAACAATTCGAACCCTGGCTTACCGGTCATGAGAGCGGACCTGCTCAGCTATATCCTCCCCGCATAACATGGCCATTTATGGAGCACGTACTCCATGCCTAATCCTAAAGAGCCCATTATGACAGCCATTTTGCAGATAAGTAAGCCGAAGTAGGGAGGTGACGTGACCTGTCCAGAGGCAAGATTGGAACTCAGGTCCGTCTCTTTGTGAGGCCCTGGTCATCCTCACTGGGCTGTGACTCAAGAGAGTCCAGTTGTCCTGTTTCTGCCTTCCCCACCTCTTGCTGGCAGGATCCCCATAAGGATTTGTCTAACCAGGGCAGGGAAGGCCAAGGTGGCATTTCTTCTACAAAGCCCAGCAGACTCAGGCAGGCCCAGAGGTAGGTGGCCCATAGGCTGAGCAGGGAGTGGGCCCCAACATTTGGGACCAGGCAGGGAAAGAACCCAAACCTGTTCCTCCACCTGCTGGGGTGCAGGGTGCTGGAGCATCTTTATGTCACGACCTGCCCTTTGGGCTCTCTGTGTCACCCCTGGGAGTGCCTAAGTCTGGCAGTGGCCAGAGGGTGTGCAAGCTCCACCTAGATAGCTAGGGAGCTCCAGTGCCCCTGAGCCAGCTCACATTTGCTGGGGGGTGGGGGGCGCAGCAAGGACAGGTCCCTCCAACAACAGGGCACAAAGGTGTCACGTGGGAAGGAGCTGGAATTGGGAAGCGGGAATCCTGACATCTTGTGTCCGCTCGGCGCCCACTGGCTGCGTGATCTTGAATGAAACACTCATCCTCTTCAAGGCTTTTGTCCCCTTCCTTGGAAAGGAAAGATTCCAAAGGAAAGGCACAAAAATCCAGACAGTCTTGTTAGGGCTGCAATCCAATGCCTGCCCCCTAGGGATTCTGTAGTCCTGCTCCTCAGACCAGGAGCTGCAGAATGTGAAGCAATCCTCCCCAGGGGCATGCACCTGGCACAGTGTCCACAACTGCAACAGGGCCAAGAGCATCGAGTCGCTGTCCTAGGTCAGTGAGAGAGAGGACCAGGCTGTTGAGGGCCCTAGAGACCAGGGATTAGTGAACTTGCTCAAAGCCCCAGCCAGCTCTCACCGATGCTGGCCACTAGCTACAGGGCAGGCCACGCAGAGAGCCCACTGTAACGCCAGGGGAGTGTGGCTGGTGCAGTGAAAACCATCCTTGCTGCTGACAAATGATCCAGACAGAGCTCCCAACCTCTGTAGGTGAGTGCAGTGTCATCGCCAAGCCAAGCGTCAAGGGAGGCCAGATGAAATGGGTGAGGACTTCGGATCCCAGATCTGCCCATCCTGGCTGCGTTTCCTGATTCACCTTCCTTTCTGAGGCTCAGTTTTCTCATCTGGAAAAAGGGATCAATGCTGCCTACTCAGTAGGGTCATCCCGAAGTTGTACTAGATGAATTTACAATGTTCCACCACTGCTGATCTACAAAGACAGCACTTTCATATGCCTCAACCCAAGAGGGGGATGGGTACAGTGGCACCCAGCATGAGGCCAATAAAGGCTGGTCACCACTGAATGCTGAGGCAAAATGAATGCTCTGAAGAGGCAGCAGGAGCCAAACTGAGAAATCTCTCCTCTGTTCCAGCAGAGGAATGTGTTTCTCATTTTCGGGACAAAACGTAAAATATCTTGTTGCACACACCCCCAAACATAACAACCATACAACAACAGCTCACCTGTGGATGATCTGTTAGTTTGTAAAGTAAGGTTCCCAGTACATCAGAGCACGGGAGGGTGTATGGACCATGGTACTACACAGATAAATATGCTGTATTTTAGGTGATGTATTTCCTGTGTATTAAATCAAATATAAAACTCGCCCATCGAACATCTTGTAAGATGTTAAGTTTTTAAAAATGAGTTAAAATGTAGTCTATCCATATAATGGAATATTATCAACTATTGTCAGTATGCTGTATACATTACATCCCCAAAACCTAATGATTTTATAACTGGAAATTTGTATCTTTTGACCCCCTTCACCCATTTATCTCACCTCCTACTCCCCACTTCCTGTAATCACCAACCTAAGAACCTATGAGCTTGGTTTTTTGTCGGTTTTTCAGTTTTTTGTTTTTAAGATTCTACATATAAGTGAGATCATATGTCATTTGTCTTTCTCTGACTTATTTCATTTATCATATCAAATGCCTCAAGATCCATCCATGTTGTCACAATTGGCATATTTCATTTTTTATGGCTGAATAATATTCCATTCATCTATCGATGAACGGTTGTTTCCATATTTTGGCTATTTTAAACAATGCTGCAATGAACACAGAGGTGCACAGCCTTTTCAAATTAGTATTTTCATTTTCTTTGAGTAAATACCCAGAAGTGGAATTCCTGGATCATATGGTAGCTCTATTTTTAACTGTAGTTTGAATTGTACACTTTAAATGGATAATATGTATGGTACATAAATTATATCTCAATAAAGCTGTTGTTTTAAAAATAGTGAATCAAGTTCAAGAAAAAGGTTAACTAAATTAACACTCCTGGTGGTACATAAATATGAAAAATTTTCAAGATAATACAAGAATGACTGGAGTCTGGGAAACACCAGATTGATGTGTTAGATCCCCAAAGCACAGGCTCTAAGTGGATTAAGATCCCACCTCCTAAGTGACCATGAGTTACTGACTTCACCTCTCTGGACTTCAGTTTCCTCATCTGGAAAATGGGAACAAGAAGAGTTCCTGCCTCGAGAAGTCACACAATGCGTTAGCACAAGATCTGGCACATACTAAAAGGTAGATAAACGGTAACATTTCTACTTGTTGACATTATCGCTTTGTACACAAACTGAGGCTCATGGAGGGGATGGGACTTGCCCAAGGTCACAGGCTGAGAAAAGCAGGGCTTGAAATCTGAACCTTGGTCTTCAACTGCACAGAAGTTCCACCTCCTACAGGTGCAGAGGCCTCACCCAGACCTGCCCTACCCAGACCCAAGTCCAGCTGATAAGTCCTTTGCTGAAAGTGATCACAACATGAAAACTAGCCAGGGATTTGCTGAGGACCTACCAGGTGACAAATGTCCACAATACGGCCCAGCAAAGGAGATGCAGGTGGGCAGAGAGTGGGCTGAGGGCCAGGCAGGAGTTAGCACAGCATATTCATCACAGGCTTGCTGCTGTTTTTTTGGGTCTTCACTATTACCCATTCTCATCATTTTCACCCAGATTTTCTTCGGGACTCACTGGCCATTGATTGGACAATTATTTATTGAGTGTGCCTGTAATATGCCAGGCACTGTACTGGGGACACAACAGTGAAAAGGACAAAGTCCCCACCCTCCTGGAGCTCATAGTCCCATAAAAGAGAAATATTAGAGAAATAAATAATCATATGATTATGATTGGGGGTATGTACTAAGGACCAGGAAAGTCCTCATCACCTGCCACCATCCTCTCTGCCTTCTTAACTGCAGGCTCCTCACTGCTTTCCAGGCTTCTACTCCTGCTTGACCTCAACTCCAAACTCTGCTCAGCAGCCAGAAGGATTTTTTTAAAACCCAAACCAGATCCTGTCGCAAAGGCCACTGCAGTGACCAGAAACTCCACGTTGCCCATGACACCCAAAACAGTCCTGCACCTTCTTCTCGTTCCCTCAACCCCTTCCCTCCTTCCAGCCTTCCCAGCTTGCTCCTGCCTCATGGCCTTTGAACTTGGCACCTCTCTCTCTCTAGAATGATCTTGGGTTTCAAATAGGAGAACCCAGTGATCGGCTGGGGTGTGGCCTGTTCCAGCCACCTACCCTACTCCCAGCCCCATTCTAGACACACTCTGAAAGTTGAGATCCCCCAGGATCATTCTCCCGTTGGAAAAACTATTAAAGAAACCTCTTAAGAAACAGTGGCCTGTGAAGAGTCCAGCCTGGTCAAGGAGGTCCCCAGGCCACAGTCCAAGCCAGTGGCTAACAAGAAGCCCAATCACCCTCCTAAATCTCTGCCTACAAGCCAAACTCCTTCCACCATGATCCACACCCCAAACATACAGTTTCTGGGTACAACACCCCACATCGGCCAGATTGGTTGCCTCCAAATTTGGGAGAGACATCTGGGATGTACTGTGCTGTGGATACAATATTCAATCTGGAGGACCCTCAGGGTAACCCCAAGATTTGGTGGGCATCTTTCAGAACAACTGAAATGGATGAATAGGCCCTGGCGGACCCCAAATGGGGGGCAACCTGGCATCGCATTGAGACATCATGGACAAGCAGTAGTTTTCAAGGTCAACTCCAAAAAAGACTCACAGGGGCGAACACTCCAAATAACAGGCATTGGACTGGTGAGAGAGCTGCTTCTTGCACAAACGGCTCTGTGCATCACCAGCAAAAATAACACTAGTAACTACTGCGGCTGCCTTTCCTTGATCTCCTACTGTGTGCTGGGTGTTTCATCACACACTCAAGTGTGAGGTCATGGTTAAACATACTGGCAATGTAGAATCAGAAAGCAAGACAGGATCATTAGTAATAGCAATCACAATTTATTACAAGGGTTTAGTGAAAGGATGCACAGCGAGTACTTGGCATAAGGTCTGCTCAGTGAGTGTTACTGTTATGTGATGGAGGAGGAGGAGGCACTAACTGTCTGGTTGGGCTAGGAGCCTTTTTGTATTGTGGCACAACCTTGTAAGGTAAAACCTGCTATTAGTTCCATTTTATAGACAAGAAAATAGGGTGGATGAGGTTATGTAACTTATCCATGGTCACAGAGCTAGTAAAGGGCAGCATTGCTTCCTCCCATGGATGTCACCAACCTCAAACTCACTTTGAAAACTAAGCTCCATTAACTCCTTCCTCTCTCTGGCCCTCTGGGTCCCCACTGGTGTCCAGGTAACTTTCTGGTTTACAGACTTTCTTAGAGTTGGCCGGCTGACCCCATCCCTCATCTCAGGTGTGACAGAGCCCATCCTCCCGAAGCCACTGCTATAGCCAGGGGAGGAAAAGGAAGGGTTCCCAGTGAGCTCATCTTAGAGGAGCCACCTCCAGCCCACTGGGACGGTCCAGCAGCTTTAACTTG
The DNA here is from genome assembly GCA_028627145.1 of Eidolon dupreanum. NCBI lineage: Eukaryota > Metazoa > Chordata > Mammalia > Chiroptera > Pteropodidae > Eidolon > Eidolon dupreanum. The sequence continues at coordinate 90,330,728 of CM053510.1, read as the reverse complement.
GACAACGCCCAGGCCTCAGTGGGAACAGGAAGCATCCCTGAGTGATAAAGATCAGAACTGACTTATGAGCACCCAGGGTGCTTGGTGGTGGCCCAACTACCTGACCAACCGCAACCTGAGCAGCCCCCACCTCTGAGGAGGTAGTCTGGGAGACCTCCAGACCTAATGTCCAAATCCATCGGCTGTAGATTACGTCATTCCTAGAAAGGGGCTCATCACCCAAAACAAGAAATAATACACATACATAAAAAACAGTAGTAAGAATTAAGCATCCGCTGTGTGCTGGGCACCTCTCAGCACTTCCTAGATGTTAACTGATTTAACCCTTACAGCAACCTCATTTTACAGAGGAGAAACTGAGGCTCAGAGAAGGGAAGTGACCTGCCCAAGGTCACATATCTAGAAGGTTACAGAGCCAGGATCTGAATCTAAGCAACCAGAGAATAAAGCCCACGTTCTAATCCCCTAGATGTAGTACTAACATCTCTTAATCATATGTGTGATGTGATTGACAGGTCTAAATGTCATGCCCTGAAATATTAGCACTGGTTATCTTTAGAAGGTGAGAACATAAATTTTATCTCCTCTTTTTTGTTTACCTGTATTTCTAAATGTTCAACAATAAAAATGTATTATGATGTAAATGTACTGTAATAAGGATAAAAAGAGAATAAAAATTATTAATTAGGAAAATTCAATGAGCCATCCATTAATTCACTTAACAAATAGTTATCTCATGCCACCATGCACCAGGTGAGGAGGTGACAGTGGAGCAAGGCAGAAGGGCCTGCCAAGTATAAACAATAAGGTATGAGACCCTTGCAGTACTCCAGAGAGATGTATGCACACAGTGGGGGCTTTACCCAACATCACCACCCACCCCAACAGAACAGGGAGGTCTACTCGCCATTCACTCCAACATTCATCCACGTGACTTCACCGAGGGCTCCTGGCCAGGCGGAGAAGCAGGCATTGGCACCCCCACACCTCAGGTATGGACACCAAGGGAAGGAAAAGCCACTCCCACGGGTGGTGAGAAAACAGAGGCAGGACACGACTGCCTTGGAGGGCTGTGCAGCTCCAAGCCCAGGACATGTCGTCAATGGAGGGAAGCTACTGTGGTCCACGGAAGAGCCACCTTCCTGGGGCGTGACTCAGAACTCAAAACAGGAACTGGGTGACACCCAGAAAGCCCCCGAGGACACACAGCTGACCCCAACTAAAGCCAGGGCAGATGGCTCACACTTGCTCTGCTGGGTCAGCCAGCATGCTGGGCATTCCAGAAATTCCTCCAAAGCTTTTTGCTGCCTCCAAACCCCAGCGTCCTTTTAATGAACTAAAGGAAGGAAAGGCAGGGGGCTGTGATTGGGCATCTGGATAGAGCTTGCACTTAGAAGCATTATCTCGTCCTTTCTAAAGTTAAATCCGACAGTAATCAGGCACATCACACCTCCCCAAGAAGAAGGGGATCTGCTGTTTGTGAAAGGTTCTGTCTCATGCAAGTTCTGAGTGAGTCAGGGAAACGGTTTGCTTCCAGGCTGACAGCAGGCGGGACCAGGAGAACATGGGCCCCACCCCAGCGTCCCCTACCATCACAGCCCTGGCACGCTGCTCTTACCTCTCATCTCTCTCCTGAGGACGGGAGCTATGGCCCAGGCAGCTTTGAGACTTAGGGTTCGGCTTAGGCCCTGGTACACAGTAGGTGCTTAATAAATAAAAAATGAAAATGATCAACTAACTGGAAAGCAAAGGACATACTGCACTGGGAGTTCCAAGAAGAGAGAGAATTTCAGGGCGAGTTGGCGAGAAGGGAACTGACTGCATCGAGTTATTATAGAGAGGTCTAGGTTTGCAGGAGGCAGACCTGAATTCAAATCCAGCATCTGCCATTTCTTACCTCAAGCTGAGTGATATGAAGGCTTTCTGTCTCTGCCTCAGTTTGCTCGTCTATAAAGGGGCTTAGTTATATCAACTGAGTAATTCTGAGGATTGATGAGAAGATGTATATGCAATACCTCAAAAGACTTGGCGCACAGTAGGCCCTTGGCAAATGGTGTTTTTCTAGACCCTGTCATTGAAAGGGCTGATTTTGATTCTTCCCAGAAGGTGTAGCAAAAATAAGAGGCTCTGGGATCTACTCGTCTTCTTCCTCTCCCTGTGAAAAGGGTCCAGAGAGGGGAAGAGGCTTATCCAAGGACACACAGCAGAGAAACAGGTACTAGCACTCAGGAGTCGTGACTTCTGGCCCAGAACTCATTCTGATATATTCTATGTTCTCTCTTGTGGCCTAGGACCCCTTCACGTACTAATCACAATCCCTGATGTGCAGGTAATCAGTTCTAGAAACAAAAACACGACGTTTCCAGTGATAGGGCCTAAAATGAAAGGGAGAGATAAACTTGGCCAGCACCCCAGGCCTGGGCGTTCCTTAGCCAAGTCACTCCCTAGCCAGGCCCAGGGCACTGGGCAGGGCTCGGCGGGCAGAGTGCCCACCAAGGCGCAGGCTTCATGTCTCGGCATGCAAGGCAGGGTGAGTTCGCAGAGTGACCTCAGTATACCCAATGGACCCGCTGGCCTCCCCTTCTGCCAGGAGGACCCATACACTCCACATTTCCTTCCCCTGGCAGGGCCTCACCACACCACCAATAAGCAGGACAGTCCCCAGAAAGGGTTTTCGTCACTGAGGAAACAAAACAAAAAGAAATATCAACACAAAGTCGGCGGGGAGCTACAGTCCTCATCTGGAGCCTCTGAAAATACAGCTGTGACTCTGACAGGTAGGACTCATGCAAATGAGTTCCAGGGCTCCCTGCCCACCACTTGCCAGTAAGCTGAGCAAGGCATTTCAGCTCTCCAAGACACTTTCCTCATCTGGCAAGTGGGAACAACACTACTACCTTTCTTTATAAAATGAAGAAAAGATTTGATAAAGGATTTGACAAAATAATACACAAACCCACATGTAGGAGGAACTAGAATATAAAAAGCAGTCCACCAATGTTAATTATTTTTTTTATCACTGCCACTATTCTGCTAGTACTACAAACAAAAAAGATTTATATTGTGATTTATAAAGCAATTCCTTGGCATAACTTACACACATTGTTTTTTAAAATCCTAAGCTAGTCTTTTACAAGAAAGTGCTCCCATTTTTAAACTGCCTACTATATACAGGGGGCTTTACATGCAGTTATCTCACCTAATCCCACAATGACCCCACAGGGAAAATCAGCATTTTCCTTCCACAGATGAGGACTGAGGCTCAGAAAGGCAATGTCAGTGGCCCAAAGTCACACAACAATGACATGGTGGCAAGGGAATGGAATACTAGGATTGTCCAGCTCTGCTCTGTTTTACCACCAGGGCACAGAGGCTACAGTCAGGCTGCACGGATCCACGTTCCCCCTCCCCTGTAGTGGCCCTGGGCACGTGACTCCCTCCCTGGGCCTTGGTTTTCTCATCTGTAAAACGGGGACATGAGAACCAAGTAAAACGATGATGAGCTCAATACCTAGAACAGAATGAATACTCTCTACTTATTATTTTCATTTTATTATGAAGAATACTTCGTGTTCTCAGCAGACAGAGGAAAGGCCGCCTCGGTCATCTCCCTCGAACTTCTGAAGGCACAGGGGACCAGGGCAGGAGTCGCCAGCCCCACACAGGTCAAAGGCTGTCCTCTCACCTCCAAGGATACCTTGGCCCATCTGAGACTCACTTCACAGATAAGGATATGCTCAGAGAGGTGAAGCGACATGCCCAAGCTCACACAGGAATCCCATGCCTGTGCCACCCTAGACTCTTGACCTTCCCAACCAGCTTCCTTGTGAAACTCACCCCCTGACTTCCAGCAGAATTCCATTTTCCCCATAACAAGTACAGGATTTGCCATGTGAATGATATAAGTTAAATTTTCTCAAATGAATGAAAGAAGGAATGAGTGAGTGACCTTTAACCCTGCACCTTGCCCAGGTGGTTTCCAGCGGAGCTTATAAGCATGGGTTCCCTGAACCCTGCTGGGGCAGTGTGAACATTCCTTAAATGTAGAGCTTCCGGGACTTTTCCTTGGCTGGACTGGGGCTGCTTCAAGTTCAACAGTGCTGAGTGGTGAGATGAGGCCCTTTGTCCCTCCCTATCTAGAAAGGCTTGCCCTGGGGAGAGGAGCAGGTAAACAGTGACCCATTAACAGAGGCCCTCCAGCTATGGCAAAAAGGGAAAAGCACCTGCTCTAAAAGCACCTGCCTCATCATTCCTTTCCCCAAGGTCTTGGTGGCTCCCAGGACCAGAAGCAACTTCCACAGACCTTTACAGACTACTAATAATACCAGTACTAATGACACTAATAGCTAATACATGTCCATCATTAGCAGGAACTATGTATTAACTCATTTAATGTGCAGAAACTGTTATTACTCCCTTTTTACAGATGAGGAAACTAAGGCACAGAGAAGTTAACTGCTTGGCACAAGGTCACACAGTTGGAAAGTGGTAGAGCTCAAACTTGAACCCAGGGAGTCTGGATCCAGATTCCCCGTAATATTCCCAAGGGATCTTGGGTATATCTAATTCTGCAATCAATTCTGTAGAGCCAATATCAAATTTTGCAGAATTCTTCATTCTGCCTTAATCAGGATCCCCTGAGCTCCACAGTCACAGGCATCATTTATTTATCATCTACTTTGTGCCAAGTGTTTCAAGTGTGCCAAGTCATTTTAGCTAATGGTCACAAACACTCTGTGTCTATTTTACGAACAGACAAACTGAGGCTGAGAGAAGTTATGAGACTGGCCAAAGGTCACGTGACCCACAAGGGGAAAAGCTGGGATTTGAACCAAGATCCATTTCCTCTACAGCCTCCCCTTGGCCTCACCATATTCTCCCACTCCATTGGCTACAAGTAGGTACCACAGTTTAAGGAATTGTAAACCATGTCAGAGCAAAAATCTTCAAGACAATCGTCCCTCACCATCACACCTCACATCACAGGCACAAAGCACCACCTTATCCAATACCGTGTTCGAGCTTAACAGTAACTCTGCCAGAAAGGATGTATTATTCCCATTTTCCAGATGAGGAAACTGAGGCTCAGAGAGGCAAACCACCTGTTCTGGGTTATAAACTTAAACCAGATCTCCTTACCCACAGACCTGCCCTGAAGTGTCCCACACAATCAGGAGCCACGACTCTCACAGCCACCGCTGGGCAGACCCTCCATCTCTGCACGGACCCGTCATTCTCCATCAAAAACATGACTGTGTCAGGTTGTACTACTGCTCAGAAAATACATATGCGCTCCCTCTCTGCCTCATTGATGTTGGGCTTGGCTATATGACTTGTTTTGGCTGAAAGAATGAGGGCAGAAGTGACACTTCCTAGTTCCAAGTGGAGGTGTTCAAAGGCACTGCGGGCTCCTACCTGCTGTCCACCACAGAAGATCATGCCCTGGCCAACTGCTGCCTGTCAGCCTGGGTATCAAGATGAAGATACACAGGGCAGACATGAACCCAACCCAAAGCCTGGAGTCCAGCCCGCAGCCAAGCCCAGCCAAGATCAGCTGAGCCATCTGCAGACCCACAAGCATGAAACCAATGTTTGCTGTTAAAGGCCACTGTGATTCAGGAGATGTTTGTTATACAGTGTCATCATAGAAAAACATAATGCAAGGACCACATATTTCCAGAAGGAAGCAGGTAGACTTGTGTGTACATGGGCATGTATCTTCTAAGACATAGTCTCTGGCAGGTTGGATTAAAAACCTAGGGCCACAAAATGTGCTGCCTGCAAGAACTATCACCTTCCCTACTGTCACGCCAAAGGCTATATCCCATGGCCATTGATAAGACAGAGCCATCCACTGTTCCTTCTCTCTGAAATATACAAACAGGCTCTCTGTCACACAGCCTTGGTGGGAGTATGAAAGATACAACAGCTCTAGAGGGAAAATGCACAGGCTAGATTAACATTCTAAGCAGCCTTTATCCCAATCTGGGATAAAGTTCTGCATCCTGAAATCTATCCTCCAATTGACCGCAATGAGTGTGCAAAGATGCATGAACCTGGATGTTTATTGTGGTATGGCATGTCATAGCAAAAGAAAAAATTACTCAGCACCTATCACAGGGGACCTGTTCAATAACTAATTGCACCTTCATGCTTTGGAGTATTGTTCAGCTTTTTTAATAAGTGGGGTAAGTCAACACATTCTGAAGTGGGAAAGTGTCCAAATCTATTTTTAACTTATGCGCAAAATACTGTTTTATTACTGTTGTTAAAAGACTGTCTACATATGTTGATTCATTTGTTTATTCCACGCCTATTGACTGAGGAAATAGCAGTGGTGAAGACAGACATGGCTTCTGCTTTCTTGGAGTGTAAAGTCTAGAGCAGAAGGAGGCAACAATAGCAACTCCACTAGGACCATCACAGGCGACAAGAATGATATTAACAACATCAATCCACACATACTGAGCACTGACCACACATACTGAGGACTGTGCCAGGCCCTTCTCATTTACTCCTCAAAGTAACCCTCACAGGTACTTTACTAACAAGGAGACTGGAGCTCAGAGAGGGGAAGCCTCCTGCAGGAAGTCACATAGCTGATAAGTGGTGGAATGAGGATTCGATTTCTTCCAGATGGCTCCAGGGTGGACACAAAAATAATTTAGATGCTTTGGAGACATATTATATATTATTTTCACAATGATAGATTAGATAGATCAGTGTGTGTGTGTGTGTGTGTGTGTGTGTGTGTGTGTGTGTGTGTGTGTATCACTTCTGACTCAGTCATGTAAACATCCAAAGGTCACACTTTGGGGATGTATTTCATATTCTTAATGGCGACAAGGCCATAGAACACTTCAAGGGTCACTTAACTGAGCAATTAACAAAGGTAGCCACAACAACTACTTCCCAGAAGTCAATCCATAATCATTTGCATACTTGTCTCACTTCGCCTTCCCCCTTCCTCCCATCGAATTGACCTGATTCCTGAGGAGTGAATTCGAGTCCAGGGGCCCTTTTGAATAGCCCAGGTAAGAGCTCAGTAAAACATTCATCACACTGAAGGGAAGAGAGTTTATGTGCACGTGTACCCCTTAATTCAAAGTTTGTTGGCTTCCTTTTAAATAAGAGGAGTTTGAGTGGTGGGAGTGGGCAGGAAGATGGCTCCAAACCTCAGTTCCATAAGTTGCAAATTCAAGGGTCCAAAAGCAGGCATTGCCTGGGTTCCTTGTGCAAAATTAAAGAGAAAAAAAATAGATAATAAATAAATATAAAAAGAGCTTAGCCCAGAGCCTGGCACATAGAAAGGGTTTAGTGAAAAGTGGCTGTTCTGACATGTTACCCACTTTACCCACATTCTCTCCAATCCTCCTATTTTCCAGACGAAGAAACTGAGGTTCCAAGAGGGGAATGGCTTGTCGGGGGTCACACTCGTATAATCTGAATGGGTGAGTGTAAGAAGAAATGTGACCTCCTGGACATAAATCCTCCTACCCTCTTCTCTATCACAAACCTGCCAAGGCCTTCCTGTTCATGTATTTAGGGAGGAGCAGGGAGGCATAAAGAGAATTTTTGTTGCGGAGGATCTAACTTTTATTCATTCAACACACCCTACATTCTTAGTATAGCAATTAGCACACAACTCTCCAAATGAGAAATGCCTCTGCCTGTGCTGCTGCTTCTGCCTGGAATGTCTCCTCTCCATGCCACCTTATTTAAGACTTGGCTCAAGTGGTCACCTCCCCCCGACTACCACCATGCGTGCAAATACACACATCAGGTTGGGAGAGGCACTACCTTCCTGAAACACCTCCTGATGACAGACTATAAAGATAATAATCACACCCACCACTAATGAGCACAGACACTGTGCCTGGCACTTTCCATGCACCGCTTCACTGAAATCACATAACGAAACTTTGAGGAAGAGGAGTATCCTATCATGAGCCCATTTTACAGATGAGGAAGCCGAGTCTAAAAATGAGCACCATGCCCAAGGCCACAGCCAGAAAGGGACAGGGTCTGGGTTTGCCCTCAAGTCTTCCAGGCAGGCTCTCTCTTTTCCATCCCTGCCTCCTCCTGGAAGCCTCCCTGGGTTTATCCCTGCTACTCCCCAACTCAACCTCACCACCTTTTGTGGATTCTCTACTCAACATCACGGACTGCAAACATTTGCAAGCTGCAAGTTAGAAGTGAGTTCAAATTCCTGCTCTGCCACTACTGACTGATAAGGACCTCACCACACCACTGAGTCCTATATCTGTGGAATGGGAATGACTACTACTCACACAGGAAGGTGGTGAAGGTTTAAGTGTGAAGTCCCTGAGGACCTGCATGTTTATGACAATCCCAGTGAAGGCAGACAATGCGTGCTCAGGAATATCTGTTGAATCTAATGAAATACTGACACATATTCAGGCCACTTCCCCTGGGGGGTTTCCTTCTCCAGACTGAAGATTATGCCTCTAAGGGGTATTCAACTAAGTGGATCTCTAAACATAACACTGACTAACTTCTCTATCCAAGTCCAATTCACCATCATCACCTCTCACCTGGATTTTTCTAGCAGTCTCTCCTCACTGGCCTCTCAGCCTCCTTGAGTACTCTCTCCCATCCAGTCTCCCAAGAGCAGGGCAAGCTTCCCAAAAGACACATCTGACTCCATTCCCCTCCCACAGAGAAACTTCCACAACACCCACCCCAATGCCCTGGAACAAAGTCCAAACCCCTGAGAATGGTTGACCTGGCCACCATCAGCATCTCCTGCCAACACTCTATGCTCCCTCCTACGTCCAGGCTGTTCTGTTTCCTCTTTGTGGCCCATAGCACTAACCTCTTCCCACTGCAAGCTCTCCAAGAAACTAAACCCACTGAGCCCCATGCCTCCCCATGCCAGAAAGCATCAGCCCCTCCTCCCATTATCATAGCTCTCCCCTCCTAGACAACTGCCTTTTTTTCACAAAGACTCTACCCTTCCCTTATGTGTGTGACTGCTAGCCTCTTCTTTGATAGTGTCTTGGTATACTTATTGAATGAATGAATAAATGAATTCACATTTAAAATATTCCTCTGGCACTCTCTTTCTGAGTTGATCGAGATGTATTCTGGTGATGATGAGAGGGGAGAAATGCTCAGGGCCAGACAGTGGGCTGCTCCATTCTCCTGCTAAAGTCAGCCCTGACTTAAAGTCAGCCAATCTCCAGAATCTCAAAGGAAAGTGAAGCCCCTCCAGTGTCAGAATCTGGAGTGAGGGCTGCACCCTCAACCCCAAGAATCAGCACAGCTGCCTCACTGGACTGAAGGGCAGGCTGATTGCTCCATAGCTAGAATGTAATGCCAGGACAGGTCCTATATCACCCTGGGCCACACCCAATATCTGTAGTGTCTGCCACACAGTAGGTGTTCAACATACACATTTAAAGGATGACTGAATGAGCCAGCTCATATGCCCATCTGAAACATGTGCCAGACATCGTACTGAAACCGGGCACTTTTCTCTAGTAATTGTACCCTTGTCAAGCATGCAAATCTTTTTAAAAGGATTCTCCCTAAAACCACCAAGACCAGGGCTAGTGCCTGCACAGTTCCCTCGGGAGCTGAGCGCCAGTGTCTGGGGGTGAATGCATGTCAGTCCAGGGGCCTTGGTAGATTGGCAAAAGGAAAGCTGGGCCAAGGGAGAAGCCTTGTCCAAACGCCCTGGTTACTGATTAGCCAAACCCTAGAGTTTCTCTCTGAAAGGAGGATCAGAGGGGCAATTAACCCCTTTGGAAGAAAGACCAAGTTAAACATCTCTCTAATCCTGCAGTTTAAAAAGACAGCACGCTGGGTTTCTGGAGCCTTCCCTCAGATACTAAAAGGGGAGAGCAGGGGATGGGATGTGGGAAAGGAGAGGCCACAAATGCGGGCCCACTAATATTTACAGAGCCCCTAACTGTTTTATGTCTCTTACACCCACTAATCCTGTGAGCCAAAGAAGAGGGAGGGCTGTGATCCCTACCCTCGCCCCATTTCACCCAGAAGGAAGACCTGGGCTCAGAGAGGTTAAGTGCTTTGCCCAAGGTGACAAAGAAGCTGCAGAAAAAAACCACTCTTTCTTTGTGCAACAGGTAGAGAGCCCTTTCCCTACCAAAAGGTAATGGCTGCACCCGGCTAGAGAAAGTTCAATCCTGCTGCAGGAAGCCCTGGCCACCTGGGCAGTGCGCAGGGCTCGCACGCTCCGCTACCGGACTCAAAGCAGGGTTTCAGGGCGCGGCGCCGCGGCTTTGAGGCGAGTGTGTGCTGGGAGGGTGTGGAAATGTCAGGCTCGGGAGGGGGTCAATGGGCCGCTTCCCTTGCCAAGTGCCCCGCCTGTAGCCCCTGGCAGCACCGCCAGCCGGGTGGGGACCAACTGCGCCCGCCTGGAAGAAAGGGAGACTGAACACAAATCCCATCAGGGCTCCTCTGCCCTGGGAAGGCGTGCGGAAGGGAGCGCAGGCCCGGCGGGGAGGGCGCGCGTTCCGAGCTCCAGCGCCCGCGGCCCGGCGAGGTGCTCTCTCCACCGCACCCGCGACCCGCAGGATCCCTTCGCCACCGGCTCCGCCTCGCTTGGCACCCGCGCTTCCTAGGGTCCACCTCTGGGCCTCTAACTCTCACGGACGTCCAGATCCTATCTGCTCCAGGCTGAGTACCTCGGATCTCCAGCGATCGCCCAGCTCCCGGCCACCAGATCTCTTGGAATTCACTCCCAAAGCTCGGACCAGAGTGGGAGGAGAGGGATCAACTAGCTCTCAGCCTCCAATCATCGTCCACCGTCACCCCCAGGCAGAGGACCAAATGGGACCCCAGGCCGCCGGCGCACGATCCCCTCCTGAGATCCACTCCCAAGTCTTAAGCCGGGTGGCGCGGGATCCATTGGCTGCCCTGTGCGGGATCTTCCCGCGGGATCCACTCCCAAGTCTCGGGAGACAGATCTCCTGGCTCCCAAATCAGGATTCCCCTTCCCCGCAGACTCGGAGCCCAGGGAGATCCATTAGGTTCCCGCGTCTTCCCCGACCAACTTTGCCAACTTTTCTCCCGCGGCCTCAGCCCAGCAGAAACTTGGCGGCCATCGTCGGCCGCCGCTTCCCCAGACCCCTCGCGGGCCGGGAACAGGGGACAAATAACCAGCCCTCACCCCCTGCAGCCGCCGCGCAACCTACCCAGGAGCCGCCGCCGCCGCCGGCCCGCGCTGCGCCGCCACCTGCCCGCAGCCCGCGGCACCTGCCCTCGCCGCCCGCGGCCCGGCGCAGCCTACCCTGCTGGGGGCGGGGCATCGGGTGGGGAAGCGCCCTGTCGCCATGGAAACTGCGGCTAGAGGCGCCTGCGCAGAGGGCCCCGGGGCGGAGCGCTGAGGGTCCGACCTGCGCTTCCCTGCAGGCGCTGGGTCCAGGGGAGGGTCCGGTAGGTCAGAGGTCGTGAGTCCGCCCAAGAAACTCCTCACCCGACACTCCTACAGCCCCAGGGCCCCGATCTCGCGGCGCCCCATTCGGAAAGTTGTTCACGGTCCCGGCCTGCGTTCTCCGGACGATTCCTAGACCGCGGCCTGGATCTGCAACGGACACCTTTCCGCCGTCGGGTTTGTGCCCCCGGGAACCTAAGCATCCCGGGACCTTAGGAGGCGCTCGGGAAAGGCTTGCTGATTGAATGGCTTGGGCTGCGGGCGCCAGCCCGGGAGCAAGCGGGGCCTGCGCGAGGCGCTCGCACCCCCTCGAGGCGAGCAGGGAGACTGCACCCAGAAGTGTAGGGCCGAGGAGCCGCGTAGGATCCTGTTCCCCCGGCTGGGGCCACCACTGTATACCACGCCTGCTACCATTGCGTTGACGTGTGGGCTGAGGGGTGAGGCGTTTACAGAGACTTTTGGACAAGTTGAAAGAATCGTAGTTGTTCCTGAACGGGAAAATGCGTTTTTGCTATCTTTTATTCTTTCATCCCATAGGTCTTTATTAAACACCTACGGTATGCTGGGTGCCTGGGACACAGTGGTGAAGCAGCTGGCAAGATCCAGACTCTCGTGGAGGTTACAGATATTGTAAACAATTGCACAAGTAAAATTGAATTGCATTTGTTACACGTGCTCCTAAGGAAATGTAGAGAGCATGAATAACTGGAGGACCTAAAATCATATGTGTATTTATTGTTAAGTCGTTAGATCTCAATAAAGTTAGAGAAGTGGGAAAAAGACTTGCCCGCAGTGACAGAACCCAGAAAATGGTGAGCTTGAGGTCCCATGAGGATTTACGTTTTAGGATATTCTTTATCATCTGCATATCTTGAACAGTCATCAATAGGACCCAAATCAGTGGCTCTCAAATACGACTTCACTCCCAAGGGGAAGTCTGTGTGAAAAGAGACAGAATGGTGGGACTGAAAGTTAGAATCCCTTAAAATCCACCTTTAAGCCGGGTTCTTACACGATTCGAGTACATTATCAAGCAAAATCAAGTCATTGTTTATTGTTTGCTGTCCTCTCTAGAGCTCCTGGATTCCCAGTGCCTAGAGCAGAACTTGGCACATAGTGAACACTCAGTAAATATTGAGCTAAAAAAATTTTCGTGTTAAATGCATGAATGACCAACAGCTTATAGAGTATCATCTGCTACCTCTCCTCCCTAACCTATGGAAACTTCCTGTCTCTCCTGGGCAAATCTCAATCAACCAGAATGTGTGGGTTGAGGGTTCTGTTTAACTCAATGTTTCACGTTTCTCAGTTCTGCGTTCAACTTAGTCCTTCACCTTGGCATCACCTCTCTATCCCAGAATTTAAAGATAGGAAGGAGAAGATAGCCCCCCCCCTTCCTGCCATTCCCTGCAAAAACCCTAAACCCGGATATGTCCCCAGCCACCCACTCCCACAACTCTATGCTCAAAAGATGCCCAGCTTAGGCCCAGTGTCAACTCTTCTACCCGCAGCAAGCTTTGAGGCCGCCAAACCACAACTCCCAGAGTCCTCCTGGACCCAGAAGAGGTGGGACTTCCGGGTTGAGCCCCACCTTATCTGATTCCCCTTGCATTCCTGTTCAGTCCCTCCCAGGTGAGAGGCTGCCAGCCAGCACATACCCAGAGAGTATTATACCCTGAGCAAAGAGGTGTCAAGTTGTATAATGTTTCCAGAGCCAATACCCCACCCCCACTCCCAGCCCTGGATTTTCCTAAGGATAGAGGACAGTGCATTCAGAGAGGTCTCTGCCATCTCCTGCCCTCTCCTTCAGGAAGTGAGCCCTGATTTGGCTGCCTTTTCTCAGCCTCTCTGGCAGGTCTGTCCAATAGAACTTTCTACAATGATGGAGCTGTTTTCTACTTGCACTGTAACAGTAGCCACAGATGACTATGGAGCATTTGAAATGCAGCCAGTGTGACTGAGAAACTGAATTTTAAATTTCATTTAATTTTAATTAATTTAAATCTAAATAGCCATATGTGGCTACAGCTGCCATATTGAACAGTATAGCTTTAGAACCCACACACTCCTTGGCAAAAACCATATTTGTGCATTTTGGTCAGTGCATCTTTATTCATTTTTTTCTCCTATAATTTACCTGCTTCTTGATGGTGAGAGCCAACGTGATCAATGTTTTCAATACCAAGTCTTTGCCCATGCCGTGCGCTCTGGAACACTTCACCTGCCCATCATCTGTAACAACTCCATATTCTTCAGATCTTAGCTTTAACGTCAACTCCTCTGAGAAGCCATCCCTGACTACTATGCTGTAGGCTCTCAATCTTCTACTCGCCTGCAAAGCACTGATAACACTGCAGTATAATTTCCCAGTTACTTCTCTGCCTTGCCTTCTAGACTGTGAGAAAGTTGGGAGCAGAGACTAGCAGAGAACCTGAAACAGAGTTGACACTCAATAAATATTCGTGTAATTCAACATTGAATAAATGTTTTCATATGATATAATACAGTGCCTGGCTCACAATAATGATACTAATGAAAGCTATCATTTATTGAGCCAAATACTTTGCCTGTGCTGTCTTATTAAATGCCACAGAGATGTTCTATTATTATCTTCCTTTTACATTTGAGGGATCTGAAGCTCAGAGAGGTAAATAAAATTTTCAAAGTCACACAGCTAGTATCTCAGTCTTGGTTCCATAGAAAACAGAGCCTGAGGCAAACTTTCATGGTAGTGCTTTATTTGCAATGTAATCAGTCCCAACAAAAGTGAAAAAAAAAGGGGGACAATGAGGCAGAGCTCAAGGAGGGAGAGCAAATACAAAACATGCCTTTCTGGTTTGGCCACAGCATTTCACAAAAACACAGCTAGGAGTTCCATCATTCAGAGCGTCTCTGCAGAAGCCATGAGAAGTATTGCAGGGATGAAGAGCAAAAACTTCAACTGCTGGCACATCCCATCTCCTGTCCACTATTAGTCACATTTGGGCCCAACTGATCCTCACTTCTGAGATGGTGTTACCTTCGGCTCCAGGCAGCCATGAAAGAAGGCAGTTCCACACGCAGGGCCTCGCCTGAGTCTGGGAGAGGAGGCATCAGAGCCCCCTCCCCACCCCGTGCCTGCCAAGGGTCAGGTCAGGTTGGCTTGGATAACAGCTGGGGATGTTGAGAGACTGGGCCACAACACAGGCCATGTCACTGCAGGCTGAGCTGGCCAAGTATCTGCAGCAACTGACCCAGGCTGCCTGAAGGGGAAGACGAGTGGAGGCTGTACCACATCCAGTGCTTGCTAGATGGCCGGGAAGGACAAAGCTAAACTCACCTGAGAAGGTGTACCAATCAGAGTTGATAAAGCAAATAAACATCAGAATTGGGATTCAGATCCAGTTCAGACTAACTCAAAAGCCCCTCAAAAAATACCGATTGAAAGGGAAAAAAAAAAAAACGAATTATTAAATAGGGAAAAAACTCTGACAATCATCTATTCCAGATGCCCTCATTTCACAGGTGGAGAAACTGAGGCCTAGAGAGGCAGAGATGCTCTCACCAAAGTTACACTGAGTGTGTAGGTGACGGAGCTGGGACTTGAGTCTTCAATTCAGTCATCACTGGACCCTCCTGAACCCAACAGCACCAACTGCTATGTGCTCATTTCTCATGCCAACATATATAATATCATAGTGACACCTCTTTTTCTCACCTGCCCAGCACCCATCCCCCCATCCTCTGAAACAACACTTCAGTTTTCTTCCCAGAAACCACCCCATCCCACACCCTCACTCCATGTATTTCCAGTGGGATGAGCCTCATGACATCTTTACCCTATCCCCAATCTCCAAAACTCAGCGCCTAATCCTAGGGTGCAAGACCTAGGTCTGGCCAATCAGAACATTCCACTTTCCTCTGGCCACAATGATTGGCTCATGGGTGGGCACATGACCCAAGTTTGTCCAATGAAAGTTCACCAGACATTTGCTGCAACTACGTGTAAAGGGGAGCTTTTTTCCTCTTCCTTCTGGGGTTGCTAAGCCTCAGAAGGTCAGCCTGGAGCCACAAGAAGCCAATACTGTGAAAGAGAGAATGTACCTGAGAGTGAAGCCAACCCATCAGAACACAGCTGAGAGACAGAGGCCCTGAAGACATGGCTTGTTCACTTGGATCCTGCTATGCCTAAAGCTATAACACAGAATTTTCAGTTATGTAAGCCAATATATTTTTCATTTCTACTTGAGCCAGTTGGAATTGCATTTCCATCATGTATAGCAAAAGACAAGACAAGCACCTACTCTGTGCCAAGTTTTATGCTAGATGCTGGGAATAAAGATTCATTTCAGATCCAGTGCCCATAACTTTCTGGAAGTTCACAGGCTGCCAGGAAGATCCTCAGGTTCCAGAGAAATCTGTAAATTTGTTCCCAGGACTAGAATTACCAAAACAGAAAAGTAGAGAACACAGTGGCAAGAATTTCGACACCTGGTGTTTCATTGTAGATCAGTTAATTCCTATTTATGCCTTCTCCTACCTAGGAAACAACACACTCTCCCCCCATCTTGATTTGGGGCTGGCTTTTTCCTCTGCCCAACCCACCCAGCAGCCCGGAGTGAAAGGCTGTTGATTTAACACATACACACTCAGACACACGTGAACCTCAATCCAGCTTATCACACACCTAGACTTCGTTTGCCAACTTGAATGTTTCCTTCGAAGGGAAGGAGACATCTTACAAGGTCACAGATTTCAGTCTAACACCGGAGCCTGAGCAGAAGAGGCCACGTTAGAGGGTCTTGACCCGAAGTGTGGTGAGTCTGGAAGGAAGAGGTCAGGAGGGGGCAGATCTGAAAGTAGTAACCAGGGCCATAATGGGCTTCAGGGTTCATGAGCCCCTGAAATTACATAAACTATTTGTGTGTGTGTGTGTGTGTGTGTGTGTGTGTGTGTGTGTGTGTGTGTGTACATGAGCCTGCATGGGGAAATGCATCCATAGTTTTAAATCATATTGTCAAAGGAATCCATTACCTCCAAATAGTCCCACTCGTATAGGACTTGCCACCCTTTTGTAGATGGGTGTCTTAGTCTGTTCAGGCTGCTATTAACAAAGTACTATAGATGGAGTGGCTTATAAATAACAGAAATTTATTTCTCACAGCACTGGAAGCTGGGAAGTCAAGATGTAGGCAGATTTGGTGTTTGGCGAGAGCCCACTCCCTGGTTCATAGATGGCCATTTTCTCGCTGTGTCTTCATACGACAGAAAAGGCAAGGGAGCTCTCTGGGGTCTCTTTTATAAGGGCCCTGACACCATCCATGAGGGCTCCACCCTCATGATCTAATCACCTCCCAAAGGCCCCCACCTCCTAATACCATCACCTCGGGTGTTAGGATTTCAACATATGAATTTGGGAAAAGAGAAAATTTCATTCCATTGCAATGGAGAAACTGCAGCTCAGAGCCGTTACATTACATAATTTGATGCAGCTCACACAGTCGACTTACAAGGGAGCCTGGAATAGAACCAGAAATCCAGCTTACCCGGTTGTGCCACTGGGAAAACGAGACAAAGGATGCAAGTCATAGTCCTCCGCAGACCTGACTTGCCCATCTTCAGATCTTGGCCTGGACATCACCTGACCCCCAGACTGGATCAGGGGCCCCTTCTCTGTGCTTGCCATGAACATCGCCCTGGGCTTTCTCTTGGTATGGAGCTGTGCCTTTATGCATCCAATAATCAATGGGTTGGTGAAACACACATGTCAAACTTCACTTAGGCTATGTCACACTCAGATACCTGACCCTCTCCTAGCAAACCTGCTCCCCCTACAGCTTCCCCATCTCAGTAATGGCAACCTCGCCATCCCAGGTGCCAAGGTCAAAAGCCCTGGAAGTATCTTTGTCTCCTCATGGTCTCTCACACTCCAAGGCCACTCTGTCAACAAATCTGATTGGCTTGAACTTTGACCTTCAACATAGATCCAGAATCTGTCTACTCCTTGCCCCTGCCCTCTGTCTTTGTCCCTCCATCACATCCAGCATTGCCTCTCACCTGACTGACTGAAGTTGCCTCCTGACTGCTTCTCTCTTCCCCTCCTTGCTGTTCTCCACCCAGTAGCCAGAGTGATCTTTTTAAAACGTAAGACAGGTCATGTCACACCCCTACTCAAGATCATCCACAGACTCCCCATCTCACTCAGAAGGCAAAAGCCAGAGATATTCATTACCTACAGGGCCTGCCACTCACCTCCTTCTTATTCTTCCCAGTCACTTGGGCCTTGCTTCCTCAAACATGCCAAACACGTGCTCACCTCAGGGCCTTTGTGCCTGCTCCTCTCTCTGCCTGAAATATTCCTCTCCCACAAATCCACATGGCTGCCTTCCTCAGCTCTTGCTCAAAGGTCACCTTCTTTGAGGCTTTCCATGACCATTTCCCAATCATTCACCATCCACCTCCTTGCTTCATTTTTCTCTCTGGCATCTGGCATCTTATATATTGACTTGTTTATTTCCTTACTGTCTTTCTCCCCCACTACAATGTAAGCTCCATAAAGATAGTACTTTTGTCTGTTTTATTCACTGCTAAATCTCCAGTACCTCGAACAGTTCCTGGAACACAGCAGATATCCAGTAAATATTTGTTAATGGATGGATGGAGCATATTGTTCCATCCTGTTTGTCTGTCTTGTCCACCACATTCTAAACTCCTTGAGGGCAGGGACTGCGTTCTGTTTGCCACTGTAACCGTGAGGGTCACATCGGCTGGGCATGTAAAAGTTGCATGAACGATCAGCCCCTTCAGGTGATTGATGAGGACTTGGAAGCCAAGATAAGAAAGGGACTTGGCTGTGGGGACATACGAAGGCACTAGCAGCCACTGCTAAACTCCCAAACCCCAGTGCTCCTCCTGACATGGCTGACTATGGCTACCCTAGGCCCATCCATGCTCTCTGGATGGAGCAAGTGGAGGGAGGGTTGACTTTTAAACTGGGGTATTTGGCTTTTAAACTAATCCCTTAACATCACTTTGGACTTAGGTCCCAGAGTTGGGAACCGAATTTCCTAGGTTTAAGCCCCTAGCCCATCATTCACTTTGGCAGGTGTAAAATTAGCCTTCATTTTGTCATCTGTAAAATGGGAACTATGATAACAGTACTTACTATTCAGTAGCTGTGAGACTTAAATGAAATGAGAAACTGCAAATGTTTAGCATAGGGCTTGGTGAGTGCTCAAGAATCGTGGACTGCTATTAGCAGTTCATGCAGAGCTGGAGGAGAAAATACTCAGTCCCTTGCAAGCTTCCCTTAGCTGGATTCTAGCTAATTGGAGCCTGGCCGGATGTGGTTTCGGGTTATAATGACTCATTTAACTTTCTGGGCACCTGGACAGTCAGCGTGATTTTCCCAGGTGACATTCAGCACATTATCTGGGGAACAAAACTCCTTTCAAGGTCAGAAATGCTTGGAGAGCCAGTGGGGCAGCCTGAGAGAGGCAAAATCATGGGCCTGGGGCGGCTCTGGGCTCCCCAGCTTCCTGCCTGGAATTACATCCCTTGGGATTCTGCCAACCTCTAAGGAGAGGCCGATTTGGGTGCAGGAGAAAAAAGTCGATCTTCCCTCACTCAAGGGGCTGCATCTCATTTGCTGGCTAGCAGTCATGAGGTTTTTCTGATCCTGGGAATAAAAAGTCTATGCAGTGTAACCCTGATCTGCCCATGTTTCTCTCTCCTTTCCCCTACAACACACACATGATTTTATCCCCTTGAACCTTGCCAAGGTCATAGCCCTGGAACGGAGATGATGTAGGCTGTCTGCTTCTTTCTACCACATCACCCTGCTCAGTGATTGAACCTAACACTGCCTGCCCCCTCAGATTTCTAATCTGCAATCACAGATGGAGAAACTGAGGCCCAGAGAAATGGGGCGACTTGTTCCAGGTCACACAGCTGGGAAATGATAGCAACACAAGCTGGCCTCCAAGCCCAGGATTCCTGCCATGCTTTAAGTGCTGGCCAGGCTTAGCATCCCAAAGTGAAACCAAGGATGTAAAGCACCAGGCCTGGGAAGCCTGCGTAGGTGCCCTTGGCTTGGCTGGCAGCTCAGCTGCTTTTGCCCTTGGGTGCTCTTAGGTAGGCTCAACCCTCTGGGCTCACTTCTGGCCATCAATGACTGCATTGGCTAATAGCACACCACCTTCCTGCCTCCTCTGTTAGTAAGTAGGCTAAGACTTGACTTTAGACTGACTCACTTTTTTTCATTAAAATAAATTTTAATTGTAAATGGACAACCAGTATCATGCCAAAAGAAAGAAAGAAAGAACAAAACCACCACAATGAATGCAAAGAAAATCCAACTGCATCCTCAGATTCTCACATGACTCTGTTGCTGACTCAAGGCTCCCTGTCTTTTTTAAAGACAGACAATGACAAATGCTTCAGAAGTGTTTAAGACCTATTAGATCCCACAGAGACTTTCTCTTTGATGTAAAGAGAGGGATTGAAAACAACTCTGTCATTTTATGATTTCCTGACATTTAAGGCTGGGTCCAGGTGACACCCGAATATCTCCCCCAAGGACCATTTGAGGCACTATAGCATCCATTTGGAAAACTCTAGAGTGGTTATTCTGCAGAGGCCTTTGCAGTGCTCGGTTATGTCATAAGCTCTCTTTGTATTGATGTGTGTGTTGGAAGGGGCCTGGTGTTAGTGTGTGTGTGGAGGAAAGGGTATCCTGTCCACCCATTCAAGGGGGGGTGGAGAGGACTCTGAGCATGTAGTAACAGGTGTTTGTTAGTTAGTGGTTGAAGCAGGGTCTCACCTTCCCTCTGGAGCAGTTTGCACTCCACATCTCACTCTGTCTGTCCTTTTGGTTCATTCTCATCTCTCCATCCATTGCTGGAGTCCTTCCTTTCCTTATCTACTTTCTTCCCCACCCTACTGCTCCCCCTCCCTCTCTAGGAGCAAGCCAAGGGAACAGAAACTTGGAGAAGAAGAGTTGTAAGGATGTGACCAGCAGAAGAAGGGGTGTTTCTTCCTATCAGTTTGCAGGGCAGGAGTCTTGGCTTCTATTCCAATTTTCCCCTAATTTGGCAGGGGGTCCTGGGGAAGTCATATGACCTCTCCGGGTTTCCATTTGGTTTTCATGTGTTTGGATTATCTGCTAATCCCAAGTGGTATGAGGAAGCTAGATAATAACGGTGTGTATAACACTACTACAAATAATCACCACCACCATCATCACCACTGTCCTCATTATTTATTGAGGACCTACTATGTGCAGGGCACTCCACAAAGCACCTTGTACACATTTCCTCACTTAATCCTCTCAACAATCCATGAGATAGGTACTAGTACAAGGCTTTTTTTTTTTTTTTTTTTAACAGAGGAAGGAACAGAGGATCTGAGGGTAAGTGACTTGCCCAAGGTCACATAGCCAACAAATATGAGATCCAGAAATTGAATTTCTCTGGTTTCAAAGCCTATATGTCTCTCCAAAGTGAGAACATTCAACTGGGGTGTAAAAGGTTGGGACATTGTTTTGTACCTGGGATGGTCTCTGGGCAAGAGAAATGAAATAATTTGGAATAAGGTTTGAGGGAGATGACATCATTAGGCCAGAGGAGC
This sequence comes from Eidolon dupreanum, assembly GCA_028627145.1. Classification (NCBI taxonomy): domain Eukaryota; kingdom Metazoa; phylum Chordata; class Mammalia; order Chiroptera; family Pteropodidae; genus Eidolon; species Eidolon dupreanum. Next base: position 90,309,703 of record CM053510.1, on the reverse strand, counting down.
CTGCTTGGCCTCATAGGGGCAAGGAGGAGGCAGCTTCCTCTGAGCAGGGAGGGATATATACACAGCTCTGCCTCAGAAGAAAGCCAAGAGCTGGGAGAGGAAGATAGTGGGAAGACTGGAGATTGGGGTGAAATGAAACCGAGGAAAGAGATGGGAAAGTAACATAGCTAAAAACAAGGGTTTAAGTATAGACAGATCTGGGTTCAAGTACTGGTGTCCCACATCTTACCTGTAACCCCTGGGCAGGCCCCTTCACTTCTCCAACAAATCACCTAGGACAGCACCTGGCCCACAGCAGGTGGACGATGCATGGGAACTATTAGGACCATGACCTTGAGACTCTCATACCCATCAGGCCTGGGTATGAATTCCTATCCTATCCCTTCTAACTGTGTCCTTGAGCCAAGTCGCCCATACCTCTCTGAGCCTCAGTGCCCTCCTTCATAAAACAGAAGGTCACAGCCACCCCATTCCTGTGTGGTTGTGTGGCTCAGCAGACACACAAGCATGAGTGGGCTCTCCTCAAGCCAACAAAGGTGAGCTCATGGCAGCCCTCTGGGCTTGCAGCAGGACAGACATGAAGCCTATGAGTTGTGTGTGATATATGTTAATTACCTGGCATACGATGGGTGGTAGTGGCTGTTATTGGTCACAACTACCCACACGCACACCCACATTGGCTTCCTGGGTCAGCCTAGGGCAGTCTGATGCCCCGTCTGGGCCTCAACTTCCCCATCTGAAAAGCAAGAGGAGGTTGAGATTGAGGCTAATGTTTGGGTATGTGGGTCCATAGGAACCTTCTAGCACTGAGGGAGAGGATGTGGAAGGGTGCAGCCAACCAGGAGAGAGAGCTGGGATTTCTCACTCAGAGTAGACAGAGATATGCAATCTGAGAGAGCAAGTGCATTCCAAAGTGTACACCCCAAGTGAATTCTTGCATAAGTCCACACACACAGATGTTCACGGCAGAGCTGTGGTAGAGGGAAGAGGCGGCCCCTGAGTTAAAGAGGTGAAATGAGGAGTGTGCGTGTCATGGAATACCACACAGCAGTTGAGACTGACAGTGTGGCAGATTCACTGTGTCCTGCTCATGATCCCTCGCCCTTATCATGTCATTGCACATCAGTGAACTTCTATCTGCTGGCACTGCGTTTTATTGGCCTGTAGATTTCTATTCCTGTTGGAGCCTATTGTGCCCCCTCCCATACACTGCTGTCACCCACTGCTGGGGACATCCCTCAACCAATGGCTAGCAGGAATTAGTGTGTGAAAACCATGGCTCCTTCGGCTCTCGAGAGGGATAACTCCGAGGTGTACTTGTACCCCATCTCTTAAAGCTCCAGCAGCCCTGGAAACAGCTGGCTTCATAACCCACTCATAACTGACTGCTTTCTTCTCCCATCTCACTTCCTCTTCCCAAGTAAACTCCTTGCACCCAAACCTTTGTCTCAGGATCTGCTTCTAGGGAACTCAAAACAAGACAAGTGGAATAGGTCACATGGATGGACCTAAAAACATTGTGCTTAATCCTCAAAGCAGTAGTAGGTGGCAGAATGCAACATAGAAGATGCCATCAATATAAATAAAAAATACATACGTATTTATAATATCAATTTTGCAAAAATAATTCCAAACAAAAAGATACACATTAAATAACTAAAATGGTCACTGATTGAGGAGAGTTAGTTAATAGGCAAGATGGTTGTTAGAAACACAGCATCTATGTGTGATTTAGAAAAAGGTGCCCCTGCTCTGGGTAGAAACACCCTGTTACACAGAGCAAGAATTGATAGGCAGATGGAAAGAAAGGAAGGGAGAGAGAATGAATGAAAAATGAGAAGGGCCTTGCATGGAGCAGTGATGATGATGTGCTATGCAGAGTGGGAGTACTTAAAGTTCTGTTTAAACACTAACATTTATTCTAGGATTTAGAGTTTCTACTTCTAGAACTTGTTAGGACAAAGCCCCATCCCCACCCCAGTTGTTAGCATCTCTCGTTGCATCACCAGGTTGAAGGGAGGCTGATGACCTGGGATCTGAACACAGGACCAGAAAGAACCCTGGCTGGGCGGCACCTTCACAGCCTGTTTCTCTCCTTGCCCTGGCAGTCCCCACCACTAATCTTGCCTATTGACCCCCAGGTCACTGACACTCCATGATGGCAGGCAGCGTGTGGACAGCTCTGGAACTCTCCCTTAGCTGCATCTCGGCCCTCAGTCTCATCTCCCCTGCCTGGTTCCAGAGCCCTACCTTCTCCTTTGGTGTTTTCACCTACTGTTCCTGGCCTCAGAGTGGCAGCTGGAACCAGAGCTGTGGGACCTTCAGATCCCTGGATGATATTCCTGACTTTGCCTGGAAGGTGAGACCTGGGCTCAACAGTTCACTGGGGCCTCGGGGGTACTCTCAATCCTGAGAGCAAAAAAAGAAAAAAAAGCCAAGTTCTGCACCCCAAAACCCAGCCTGAGCCTCTGACTCTGTAGGTGTAGGGTAGAGTCTGGCTACCTGCTTTGTAGCAAACACCGAGAATGATTCTGAAGGCAGCTGTCAGCACATATAGTGCCTTTGTGCAAATTACAAAAAGCAGACCCTTCTCCAGGATACTATACTGCCATCTGCTGGAAAGTTACTATAATCAATATGCATCTCTTAGAGTTGTGCAGTGTACAATCTGCATAGGCCTACCTGGCCACCCTCTAAGCCCTGCTAGGCTTGAAAATCACAGCTAAGGTGTTGGAAGTCCCTGTTATGTTACATATTACCAAATTCAAGAATGAGGACAAGGGGTCAGGACTCCCAGTCCTCTAAGGAAGATTATGCAGCCTTCAAAACCGATCATTCCAAAGGTGCCTTTCCTGGTTATCCTGCCATATAGCAGGTATTCAAAACAGGAAGATATGGTGGTTGTAGATCTAGATCTTAATTCTGGATCTACTACTTAATTAGCTGTGTGCCCTGAGACAAATGACTCTGCCTCCTTGGGCCTCAGTTTGTTTACATGTAAAATGGGGATAATAATAACGCAGACCTTCCTGGGGTTTCCAGGACTCAATAGCTGGCCAATTAGCAAAGGGAGCATCCTCCCACCTCCACCCTAGTCAACACCCTCCCTCCTCTCTCTCCTGGTAGGTCTCAGCTGCACTTCTCCTTGGAGGCTGGCTCCTGTTGGCCTTTAATGCGGTTCTTCTCCTCTCTTGGGCCCTGGCCCCCAAGGAGCTGTGCCCCAGGAGGGGCAGTGGCAAAACCCCGGTGGTTCAGGCAGCTGCAGGTAAATCTACTGTCACATAGGAAGCATTCCAGACCTGTCTGTGGAATGAATGAATGAATGAACGAACAAACCTGTGAGCAGGGACGGCCTGCTGGGTCAAATCTCAGAGATGAACCCTAGGATTATAGATTATTCTTTGTCCTTTAGCAAGTCAGAAATGGGGGTGGGGTGGCCGCATTATCACTCTCCCTGCCCTTAGCTAATAGTCTGTCTCCCTTTATTTCTGTCTTATCTATCCACTTTGCATCATCTTTGTCTGGACCACCATACACAGTTGGGCAGGTTGTGCACTACACAAGGGTACCCAGCTGAGGGCTGAGAGATGCTGAAATCTAGCCTATGCTCTATTTATTAAGCTGTGAAATTGCAGGGTTGCATCTGCCTGAAAGGACTACTTTTTCCCAATTCACACATAGTCTCTGGATGGTTTAGCCAGTCCTTGATGACAATTGTCATCCAATTAATTCTCCACCATCTCTTACCTGGATTAGAGCAATAACCACTTCATGGGTCTTCTTGCTGCCACCTTTGCCCCTTAGAATCTGCCACGCACTGACTAAATGGGTCCTGTTAAAACTGAAATCATGCTACTCAGACTGGCTTATCTACCTGCCAGTGACTTCCTGTGACATACAGAGTAAAATCCAATGAGGCTTATCCTGGTCGAGCCCCCACTCCCTCGCTTACCTTATCCCTGTGCCAGGCTGGACAACCTCCAGCCAGCCTGGCATACTTTCTATTGCTCGTGTACACCAAGCTTGTTCCCTCTGCCTGGAACTCTTTTCTCAGACCTTCACATATCTTGTTTCCCCACTGCATTAAAGGCTCTGCTCAAATATCACTGCCTCAGTCAGGTCCTCCATGGCCTCAAGGTAAGGGAGCTTCCCTCTCCTTAGATTCTCTTTCCTTTTACCTTGGTATATATATTTAATTTATTTATTTTAATTAGTTTCAAGTATATAGTACATTGGTTAGACATCCATATAGTTCATAAAACAATCCCCCCAATTACTCCTTCTCTCCCCTGGCCCTCCATCTAGCCAACATATTAATGCTAACTACATTCCCTATGCCGTGCTCCCCATCCCTATCCCCATGACCATCTATCAACTATTAATTTGTACTTTTTTAACCCCTCACCCCATTCTCCCAACCCCCCAATCCCTCTCCTCTCTGTCCTACCTTGCTTGATATTTTTACCTGAAATCTCTTATCTGCTTTCCTGATTATTGTCCATCCCTCTCCACTAGAGGGCTAGGATATATCTGCCTTGATATCATCAGTACCTACTACAGCATTCTGCACATAACAGATGCTCACTAAATATTTGTTGCCTCAATGGATGGAGATACAGCCCTGTCCTAGGTTTGCACAGTGTCTGTTGTGGGTGGGGTATGTCAGACATTTACAACTCAGGCATTTACAACTTAATGGGTATTTGACACAATAGGGATGAGCACAAGATGCAAGAAAAAATTCTAGGTGGGTAGAGGGTGTTAAGGAAGGCTTCCTGGAGGAGGTATCACTTAAGCTGAGGTTGGAAGGACAAGTGGAAGTTAGCCAAATGTAGGAAGGTGTTTCAGGTAATGGGAAGGACAACTGGGAGTTAGCCAAATGTAGGAGGGTGTTTCAGGTAATGGGAACATTAGGGGCAAAGTCAATGGAAACAAGAGAGCAAGTGCAGGGAACTGCAATTGGATCAGTGTGGCTTTAGGGCAGCAAGGGAGGCTGAGGGTTCATCTGATTCTCCTGCACTAGGAGTGCCTAAGGTGAGGAGGCGTCTGGTCCATTTCCTTAGTATTATCAGTGCCCACCAAAGCACCTCTAACAGTTTTGATGAATGAATACATGGATGGATGGGTTGGTTGGTGAATAAATGAATGAATAGGTGGGTAAATGGGTGGATGAACTGATGGATGGATAATAGATATATTAGTGGATGTATGGATGGATGGATGGATAATAAGGAAAATGGGTAGGTTAGAATATGGATGGATGAATGTGGAGGATGGGATGGCTGGCTGACCATGGATGCATGGAGGGATGGGTCAGGGGCAGGTGGCTAAGTGGGCAGGTGGATAGATGGGAAGATGAGTGAATGAATAGGTGGATGTAGGGGTGGAGAGAATGAATGGATTGAAACATGACTGAATGGACAGATGACTAACGGACAGATGGGTGGAAAGGTAATTGAGTGATGGGTAGATAGATGAGTTATTAAGATACATAACTTTGCATGGTGACAGATGGTTACTAGACTTATTGTGATCACATCATAAGGTATATAAATGTCAATCACTATGTCGCATACCTAAAACGAAGACAATATTGTTTACCAACTATACTTTAATAAAAAAATTTTGAAAGGATAGATGAGCTGATAAATAAGCAAATGAATGGATAAGTAAATGGCTAGATGGAGGGGTGGGTGGATAGATGCATAGGTGAACAGGAGGGTGGATAAGTGAGTCCCAGGATGGAAGATCAGTCCACAGCCCCTGACCAACACACTGGTTTTCTTTCCTGCCTTTTCAAGCCACCACCACCATTTTGGGCCTGCTGGTTTTCCCCACCAGCCTGGCCTCCCCATTTGCCAAGGAAGCCTGCGGTGCCTCCTCTGTGTACTACAGTGGACACTGCAAGTTGGCCTGGGGCTATGTGACCGCCATCCTCAATGCAGTCCTGGCCAGCCTCCTGCCTGTGATCAGCTGGCCCCGCATGACCAAAATTCAGGGGAGGACCATCCTCTTCTCCAGTGACACTGAGAAAATCATTCTAGTGCCAGAAATAAGCAAATAAAAATTTCTCAGAAGGAGCAAAAAGAGCCCATGGTACAGCTATATGAAATCACCATGTACCCAGCTCTGCTTCTTCCTTGCTGTGTGATTTCAGGCAAGTCACTTCACCTGTCTGGACCTCAGTGTACTCTTCCATAAAATGATGGGGGATGGGTAAAATATTATTGACTATCTCATACCATTGTTATGAGATGATGTATGTACATAAAACACTCAGCACATTAGGCACACAGTATTCAATAGACTTTGGCTACTATTATTATAATCTTGATCTGATAGGATTGTGGTGAGAATGAAATCTTTTCGTGAAAAGTGCCTAGGGTAATTCTGAGTCCATGGTTGTTACTCAAATACTACATCTTTTAATGGGCATATGATATTCTCTCTTTCTTCCTTCCCTTTTATAACTGCTCCCCTCTTGGAGAACTTAAGAATGATTCATTTTCCCATCAAATATCTAGTAGGTGTCCCTTATATACAAGTTTGTCCTGAGTTGGGGTAGGAGTGGGGAGACGGGAGTTAGGAACCTATCTCACCCTTCTAAAAAATCCCACTGATATGGAAACTTCACTGTTATTTGGGGTACTTCATGATCCCATTCTGTCTGCTTCTTTCAGCCTCTTTCTTGTCACTCACTCACCCAACCCCTGCACCTCTCCCTCCAGCCACACTGAATTCTGAGCCCAAAGAAGGCCTCTTCACACTTCCACCACTTTGCACGCACTGCTGTATCTGCCAGGGATGCTGGAATCAAATCATGACTTCAACAACTCTCTGACAGCTCCAGGCTTAAAGACGGACATATGAACCCTTCTAGGCAATCAAGCCTGGTTGGAATGATTGGTTGAGATGGGCATGGATGTGTATAAGCCAGCAAAGGAGAATAGAGAAACCATGAGATGGACAGAGGTGGAGTGCTAAGGACTTCCTTTGAACACCTGGATCTAACCATGCCTGCTCTCCTACCTGTAGGAGACATAGTCACAGGCAGCTCCAGGCTGGCATCTCCCAGCTTGGCTGATGCAGAAGAAAGAGTAAACTTCCTGCTTTCTTGGTATATATAAATCTCAGGGAAGGTATCTGATTGGACAGATTTGGTCATGTGCCTACCTCTTGGGGGAGAGGCATGTCAGCCATTTCACCAGAAGGCCATGCTTATAGTAAAAGAGATAGTTCCCCTGAAGATGGGAGAAGGTGCTGGTACTAGAACGGTGGAAGGATGCTAAGCAGGCAAAAGCATTCAATGCCCAAATCTCTCTTTAAGGGAGGCTTTATTATCCCCATTTCACAAAAGTGAAAACTGAGGTTCAAGGAGGTAAAGTCACTTGCCCAAAGCCACATAGTTAATCAGCAGCAGAGCTGGGATTTGAACTCAGGTCTGTCGGACTCTACGGCAGATGCAAAATCACACCTGGATTTGCTTCCTCTGCTTCCACACAGCTCATCTTGATCAAACTCTTCTGGCTTTCAATGTTCACCCAAGAATATCCATAAACAACCCCCAGGAGTAAATCTATTACTTTGAAAACACACAGACCACAGAGAATATAGCTTGAATTCATCTTTTGGACAGAACAATAGGACAACTTAACAGCTTTATTTAAAAAAAAAAGTAATAAAATAATGAAATAAAGTCATAGAAAACTGAGGAAGCCACCACAAGGTATTCAAATGAACTTAGAGATCAGAGATGTGTTTCCAGCTTCTGCAGGAGCACCTTAAAGCAAGTAAGTCTCCTCGGGAAGATTCCTCTGTCACAGCCTAAAAGGGCTCAGAGCCTGCCCCTTCCCAAGTTCTCAAGATTCTTTGAGCCCCAAGCAGCACCCCAGTGCAAAAAACAAGTGGATGCCATTGAGTAGAAGCCTAAATTCAGCCCACATCACCCATGGCACTTGGAGTGTGCCATCTCCTCTCTGTAATAACCTCACAGTGACCCCCAAGTTCCTTAATCCTCCCTTTGAACTGTTTCAGCAATGCCAAAGGGAGCAATTCTCCAGCCCATAAAGCAGAACCATTTACAGAAAGACTCTGTCTTTATTTGACAAAAGACAGCAGAATCTGTTTTATTTTCTCTTCAAAACAAAAAGTGTCCACTGTGTGCAAGGAGCCCTACACCTTCAAAACCTAGAAATCACTGTGCCCACAAGCCTGAATAAAGAAAACCAGGAAGATAGTGGAAGACTCCTGCATAACATCTTAAGGTATTGGCAAGTCCCCAGAGAACTGCATGGTCCTATGGGTCTTCTGAATTCTGCTAGGGCTTGACTTAGCAATGAAGTGGCAAACTGGTACTTTAAAAAGGATCAAATTGTGCTCTTCTAGAGTCTGTACCTGTCCTGGACTCCTGCTCTCAATGTGCACAGTGGCTTCAATGCCAGAAGCAAGGAAACGTGTGAGATCTTTCCTGACTCAGTAGAGTCAGATGTGAACTCCAGAGTCAGCATGGGTTTTGCTCATGCTAAGAACTGATGGCCTCACCACACCTAACCGCACCGTTCCTCTGTCACAGCCCAAGAAGGCCCAGAGCTTGTTCCTTCCCAAGTTCTCCAGAAGCCATATTCTCTTAGGTTTCAAAGATTCACCTGAGAACCTGAGCAAGGTGAACAATGGGAACTCATGGAAACTGAGGTGCAGTGAGGAAAGCGTCCCTATGTGAGGACTCCTCTTGTATATGGACCTTGGGATACACAGTACAGTTTACAAAATGGCCTCAATGACTTCCCTGCATGTATCCACACCCCTTTTCAATAACAGTGTTCAAAGCTGCCCCTCAAGTGGTGGAGTCTATTCCCCACCCTCTAAATCTGAGCTCAGACATGTGACTTACCCTGACCAAGAGAATGTGGCAGAAATGACTATGCCATTTCCAGACTTAGGCCTCAGGAGGCCTTGCATATTTCTGTTTGCTGTCTTGGAAAGTGGCATCATGGCCATGTAAATAAGCCTGAGCCAGCCTGCTGGAGGCTGAGAGATACATGGCCCAGTCTCTCCCACTGCCCTAGCCAACAGCCAGCCCAGTATCGGAAGCCAAGTCACCCAGCTGGCCATCAGCTGACCACAGACACGTGGAGAAGTCCAGCTGAGGCCAGAAGAACCTAACAGCTGAACCTAGTCCATATTGTTCACTACAGACTCACAATGTAAATAGATGTGTTTTAAGCCACAAAGATTTGGGGTAGTTTGTTACACAGCATTACTCATGGTAACAGCTACCTGATACAAGGAGTGCGAAGTAATTAACCTGCCTTGAACTTTCTAGGGAGAGACTAGGCAGCTCTCATGAGAATCTGACCCCATCTGGGTATGGGTCACTGGGGTGGGGGTGGAAGGCTAGTCTTCAGAAGCAAACATTTCTTTCTTTCATATTAAAAAAATTCCCCAAGGCATAGAAACAAAAACAACCCAGATTCACACATTTCTCTGTTTATATATATATATATTTTCTCTATATAGACACAATTCATCAGTAAACAGTTACAGGATATGTTGGCAACACTGAGAAAAGGGCACTCAATAGACAGAGTGACTCCACGCATTCGATTCCAGGACACAAGGACACACACAACATACAGAGACCTGAATAAGCACAGTAAGCTGAATAAATGTGAGTTATTCCAAACCACAACCACAGACATTCCTCTGGAACACCACGAGAGAAGGCAGAGAAGAGATCTTGTGCTATACTTTGTGACTAGTCTGTCAATAAAAATAAATAAGAATCAGAAGGTCTAAGACTTGGGTCTTGCTAACATAACGTCCTCTGTAGTGAATAGCTGAGGGACAAAAGACACTTTTCTCTGGAGGGGACTTTCACACACTTTTTCCCAGCTTGGGAAGGTGGGGGACCAGGGTGAGAGGATGTATACTCTTCAGAATCAAGGGCTATCTGGGCCTTGTCTGTCCTGCCTAAGAGGCCCCACCCTTGAAGGTGCTGTGACCCAGGGAGCCTTCACAGGTATGCAGAGCAGGGATTTCTCCAGTCCTGATTTGCTCAGGGAGGGAGGACTGATGCGCCCCCTCTGCCAATACTTCAGTGTGCTTTACATGTCTGCTCCCCTCTGCAAAATCCTACCTGCCATTCTTGGGAAGAGCATTCCACCCTGACTCACTGTTTCTCATGATTCTGCATCCTCAGAAAAGAGGACTTGGTAGGATTGCTCTTCTGAAAGGACAGGTGGGCAGAGCGAACTAGCTAACTCAGGATCTGTCTGTGGCTCAGCGACCCTTTGTGTAAAGACACGGAGGGGACTGTTTCCAGACCTAGCTGTGATCTGGGCGCTAATTTACCAGCAGACATTACCCGAGGAAAACACACACATATCTACCCTGCCAACCTGTCTTCCTTGTTCTCCTTTGTCCTGAGTGAGCAAGGGCACTTGGGGAAAAGCTGGCATCCCTGACCTCCAACACACAGCTTCCAAGCTTTTGGAGCACCAGAGGGATGGTGGTGAGGTCTGCCCTGGGGGGGGAGAGGAAGGAGATGCAGACTCCGCCCTGCCAGAGGGGCTGCGGGCCAGACCCAGGAGAGTGTCAGACATCACAAGCCTACAGACACCTCTGGGATTCCACCATCCTTGCAGGGAGACCTCTTTCTTAAAAAGAAGAAAAGAAGTCTCTCCTGGGGTCAGGCAGAGGAGAAAAATGAGAGAAAACAACAAATGGGTTCCCAAACCTCAAGGGGAGACATGTATAGGGCTCCGGTGTGCTGTTTCTAAATGGGAGAAAGCCTCGGGGCACGGGTGGCTTAGGTAGAAAGAGAGTAGGTTGGGAGATTCACTGGTAGCCCCTCTTAAACAATGGGTCTCAAATGGGGACATGTGGCATATCTGGGGGCATTCTAGGTTGTCACAACTGGGGTGGGGAAGAGGATGCTACTGGCACATAGCAAGTAGAGGCCAGGTATGCTGCTCAATGTCGTATAGTGCACAGGACAGCATCCCTCAAAACAGAATGACCCAGCCCAAATGTCAACGGCGCTGAGGTACAGAAACCCTGCTCCACCCCAGTCTTCCAGCCATGTTCCGGAACATCTCCAAAGGCCCCTTTCGAAGCACAGAGGTACCCCATAGACCTCTCCTACACCAATTTTCAAAACTTCCCTCCCCAAGTTTCACCTGACAAGACAGTTTGGAGGGATGTGGGAGAGAAGAAGAGAGAGGAGATCATTCTGGACACACTCCCTCCATCCATCAATGACTCCCACGAGGGAGGAATCCCAGACGTGGGCAATCTTTGGTCAAACAGGAAAACATAAGGCTGAACTCAAGGGACAACCCCTCGACCCTGCTGCCTGGCAGTCAATGTAGGGCAGTGTCTCTTTGCACAGAAGTCCATGCTCATGAACGGATACCAGGACCTCACTCCCAGGGTGGCCAGGAGGGAAATGGGCAGGACAGGCAGGTGGCAGCTCTGCTGACACCGCCTGAGTAAGGCGGCTGTCACTTGTTCTCGATCAGAGTCTGCACCTTGTACACGAGGCCGCGGGCCAGCTTCAGGACCTGCTTGGTGTTGTGTCGCTCAGCCATTTCTGAAAAAGCAGAATGCAACATCTCATGAGCCTCCTTCTGTGTTCATCCTTCAGACACACTTCCATCCCCTAGAGGGGCCTTTGGGGTGTCCACATCATCATTATCTGGCATCATCACCCAAGTGGCTCTGGAAACAGAGATCTTGGGGAAGGCTGGCATCTCTGAATCCCCGTTTCCCCCATTTCCTTGTCTGTAAAATGGGTACTGTAATAGCACCTACTTCACGAGGTTACTGTGAGATCAGACGGATGACGTTCGTTCAGTGTGTGCTAAAAAATGTTATATCTTCCCACCTGCTTCCCATATATACAACGACTGGGAACTTTTTAAGAAAGCCATGCTGGCACATAGCAGATGCTTAAAAGTATGAAAGGAAGGAAGCAACAGGAGAGGGGAGGAAAGAAAGCAAAAATAATAATTTTATCAAGAGCCATACAAAATGATCAGATCTTTAAAGCAGAATAATTCTAAACTTAGGCATCTGTCATAAAAAATCATTTAGTAGGCGGGGGGGAGGGAAAAAAGGCAGTAAGATAATGGTTCCCAAACTGGGTGCCAAGGTACCCTAGGGTGCCTCTGTGAACTCACAAAAAATTTGAAGGAAGCACAGTGATACTTCACATCTCTTGAACACTACATAAACTGCTAAAATGAATGAGTTCACAAATTGCACTACATCTCAATCAATGACTTTTTAGCTTTGCAAAGCTAGGTTTTCGGTAAGCAGTTGCTGTAATAAAAAGTATGCCGCAAATCACTGGAACAGGAAATGAAGTGGGTGGTGTCCAACCTGACTGCAGGTTTGAGAAGCTGTGAGAAGCCCAGAGGGCGCATACTTCCCTTTAGTAATTGTAGTTATATTTAAGAATGTAATAAAATAATTTCTTTTGACTTATGTGTATTATCTTTCAAATGTTTGCTAAGTTGTTAGTTAGTGTATAAATATATATTAATTGGTTCAGACTCATCTATTTGCTAAGTGGAATTTTTGACCTGGCTTGCCATGAGCTGAGAAAGTTTGGGAACCTCTAGATTAAACTAGGAACTGCTTTGGTTTCTCCATCACACACTCAAACTGAAGATAGCCTAGATGCTCAATAACAGGAGATGTTTTGGATAGTTGCTTGAGGAATATTCTGCAGTCTTAAAAAGTGATTATATGGAAGGCAGTTTTAAAAAACTGAGCAGTAAGCAGGGTCAGGCCTGGTTAGTACTTAGATGGGAGACCACCTAAGAAGATCAGGTGCAGTAGGCGTAAAAAAAAAAATAAGAGATTGTAAGCTGACAAGGTCCTTGCAATCTGTGAGGTCAACCAAGGGTTGCCTCACCTAAAAACAAACAAATAAATAAATACATAAATAAAAATTAAGCAGAAAAAAAAGATACAACTGGATTCTGTAATGGTTAATATCATAAAAATATACATGACTGTGGAAAAAACTGGATAGAAAAAAAATTTTTTAATGAACCCACTAAACACAATGTGGTTTTCTGGACTGGATCCTGGAGCAGAAAAAGGACATGAATTAAAAACCAGATGAAATCAAATAAAGTCTGTAATTTAGTTAATAGTAACATACCAGTGTCAATTTCTTTGTTGTGACAATATACTAGGTTCAGTTTTGTTTTTTTCCAAAACCTTCTTTACTTAAAAAAAAATGTTAAATAGCAATAATGGTAGCAATAGCTTCCAGCTATGGGCACCCTCGTATGGGCCAGGCATCATGTGATAGGCTTTATTCATATCTCATTTAATTATCTTACATCTCTGTGAGGGTGGTGTTGTTAGCACCATTTTGGCAGAGCTGGGATCAAAATCCACATCTGCCTGACTTCAAAGGCCATGCCTTTTTCATGCCACTTCACCAGCCTTCCTGTGCCTGCTTTTCCTACGCACGTCAACCCTTGGAAGCAGACACCGTTACCCCATTTCACGGATGAGGAAGTGAACATTTAGAGAGACGGTAAGTGACTTGTCCATGGGCACAGCTGTTAATGGCAGAGCCAGGGTTTGCCCTCAAGCCTGATTTTACCACACAAGCTCCTGCTGCCAGATGCAAGAAAAATGCTCCCTCAGCATTACAAGATGTTAACTCACCCATTTGGAAATAGGCAAAAAAAGTGGGCAGAACCCCACTCCAGCCCCTTTGCTGTGTATAAATCTCAGTGAATTTCCAACCCTCCCAAGGCCCCGAGGAGGGGCCCTCCAGGAGCCCACGGCCCTCAGAGGAGACCCTGGTCATGTGGGTACCATTAAAGAATTTGATGATGTCTGTGAAATCCATGTTGTTCTCTAAGATGATGTCCCGGTAGACCTCCACCAGAGCCAGCGCAATGAACAGGACGTAGTGGGCAGATGAGACATGTTTGGCTGCCCATATGGTCTCCCAGACAGAGAAGACATCATCGTAGATAAGTTCTGCCAAGACACCAACACACACACGTATGGGAAGAGAGTCAGCCACAGAACTCATGGTGTTGCCTACCCTCGACTCTGTCATTTGACCATCAGAAGCCTCAGTTTTACCTGTCCCTAAAACAGGCTATGCAAACCAGGTGGGTTGTAGGTTTCCAGCTCTAACATTCTACAAGTGGAGGAAGTGAGCATGCGTATATTTGATTGACATTGATCTGTCCCTGCTCTGCCCCTTGACCAGTGCCCCCCCTTTCCCTGCATCCTCCATCTCCTTTAGCACCCATGGGGTGTATCTTCCCTTCCCCCTGCACACAGGCAGAGCTGGCTGCTGCCTCTGTATCTAGTGAAGAGATAGAATAGAGCCATGGTTAAGAGTATGGCTTTCTATGTCCAATAGACTCAGTCTGAATCCTAGCTTTGTTGCTTACTAGGAAGGTGACCTTGGGTCAGTTCCTTTCCTCATCTCTAAGTCGGGTGGTGCCAACAGTAATTCAAAACTAAAGAGATCATACACAGAAATGGCTCAGCACTAGTACCTGGCACTTAATGAACACCTCCATAAGTGTTAGATATTATTCTTAGCATCACCTCATATTTGCACAATTGCAATGCACTGTGATATACATGATTTCTAAGTCACATGTGAAACATGCTGCATGAGCTTCAGAGTTCTCGGTCTCTGACAGGATGCAGAACAGAATAGAAGGGAACTGGCCTCAGAGGGTAGACAGAGGGGGGCTCAGATCTTGGCTTTACTCTTCCTAGCTGTGAATTTAATTATTCTCAGCCTTAGTTTCCGCATCTGTAAAATGGGGACTGTAATGATACCTACTGCTTAGTGGCATTGCAAGAATAAGGTGGGTAAATCAACCGAGCTCAGTAAATGGGTGCTAGCTACTCTTTTCCATTGGTTTTGCTCCATGGTATCTTTACCCCCAAGATTCTGCTACAAAGAGACTGGGTACAAGGCCCCAGTTTGAAATCTGTACCTCGCTTGAAATCCAGCAGAAACCAGCGGTAGCAGAAGTAGAAGTGAGTGTAGTCCCCATTCTGATGCATCAGCTCAAAGAGCTCTGAGTCCAGGATCTGTCAGAGGAAGGAAAGGTGGACATCAGCCTCATGGGAAAAGGCTGAACCGGAGGGGACAGCTGAATAAATAATGATACATCCCCATGCCAGACACTCTGCAGACCTTAACAACCAAATGGAGCTAAGAAATGGGATTCGAAGTGGAAATCCACCTAGCTTGACCTAACCCAGTCATTTCTCCAAAGAAGATATGCAAATGGCCAATATGCACATGAGAAATTCTCATCATGAGTCATTAGGAAAATGCAAGTCAAAACCATATTAGGTACCAATTTATACCCACTAGGATGGCTATAAAAATGACAGACAGCAAAGTGTTGGCAAGGATAGAGAAACTGGAACCCTCGTTATGTTGCTGGTGGGGATATGAAATGGTGTGGCTGCAGTTCCATTCCTAGATCTATTCCCAAGAGAAATGAAAACTATGTCCATATAAAAATGTGTACTTGAATGTGCACAGCAGCACTATTCATAATAGCCCCAAAATGGAAACAACCGAAATGTCCGTCAACAGATGAACAGATAAACAAAATATGGTATATCCACACAACAGTACATTATTCGGCCATAAAAATGAATGACATACTGACACATGCTGCAGCATGGATGGACCATGAAAACGTTATACTAAGTGAAAGAAGGCTGACACAAAAGCATTATGATTCTATTTATATGGAACTTACAGAATAGGTAAAGGCTATGGAGACAGAAAGTCGATTAGTGATTGCCAGGTACTGGGGAAAGGGACTGGGTATGGTGTTTCTTTTTTGAGATGATAAAAATGTTCTTAAATTAGATAGTGATGATGGTTTCACAACTGTGAATATTCTAAAAACAAGTGAATTATACATTTAAAAAGGGTGACTTTATGGTATATGAATTACATTTCAATAAAACTGTGTGTGTGTGTTTGTGTGTGAGAAACAACCAAACATTACTTTGAGGAAAAGGACTAATAGAATCAAACATCCACATCTCCTTAATTGTTGTGGTCACAGTGTCTGGACCGAGTAAATGCTCAGTCCAGTGGGCTTGATTTTATTTGCTGAGTTAAGGTTGAACTGATTGAGTTTTTTAGTTCAACTGAGGTGGGCTGAGTTGAGTTGAACTGAATTGAATACAAGTAGAATTGAGTTAGTGAGCTGAGTTAAACCAGGCTTGGCCATTCAGTTGATTTAAGGTCAGTTGGAGTAAGTTATATTATTGAATAAGAATGGATCATACCTGGATTAGTGACCTCATGTTGGCAAAGTGCGTGTCCATGGCACCTCCATGAGGGAAGTTCTGGTTCATCCTCTTCATGAGCTCCGTGAAGCAGCTGAAGGCGAGGGCCTCTGGGGAAAGAGCCCAGGAGAAACAGTCAACTCCGCCACTGCCCAAGGAACTCGAGGTCCCAGAGTGATGGTCTAGGGCCCTGAGCTGCTTCACAATGTCCACAGACAAATGAGAAACATGTGGCAATGGCATGCCATTGTGTGCCATGTGAAGGCATATGCTCTCCAATCTTAAAGTAATTACCTACTTCCCGCCTTGAGGTGGTGAAATAACCTTTCTTTTAGGAAATGATGATGATGGCAAATGCTCTGTTTGAAAGAATCCTATTTGCTATAATAAAAAGTTGACAATGTATCGTTGGTCCCAAACTTTTATTTTCTTTTTTTGAAATTCTATGGGGTTTGTGAATTTCTCAAATCTGGGAACCACTACATTAAAACAGCAAACATCAATATTGGGAGGGTGTTTATAGGCATTATGCAAAGAAATGGTCAAATAACTGCAAAAGGCTGATTACAGAGTCACTCCATACATTAAGAAAGGAAAGTCTCTGAGAAGTCCTACAATAAAGAAATGAAATTTGTTTCATATTGTTTAATCCAATGTTTAAAAAAATGTATTTGAAAATGGTACTTTTTTTGCTCCTAACATCTAGTAATGTTGGGGGAAATTATGAGGTTTCCCAAGGCACAGTAGAATCTCATTCATTTTTTAAAAGACTTTATTTTTTAGAAAAGTTGATAGAGTTAAAAGAAAATTAAAAGAGAGAGTTTCCATATATCCCACACCAGTTACTATTACTAACATATTAATATGGTACATTTGTTACAATTAATGACCCATTGATGATACATTATTACCTAAAGTCCATAGTTTTTTTACTTAATGTTCTTTTTTTTGTTCTAAAAACACATCCAGGCTAACACATTACATATAGTTGTCATGTTTCCTTGGGCTCCACTAGGGTTTCTCAGGCTTTGTTTTTGATAACTGTGACAGCTTTAAGAAGTACTTGTCAAGTAATCTATAGAATGCCTACTGGAATTTGTCTGGTGTTTTTCTCATAAGACTAGGATTATGAGTCATTGGGAGAAAGACCACATAGGTCAGTCACATGCCATTCTAATCGCATCACATCAAGGGTATAACTGTCAACATGACCTATGATTGCCGATGCTGATTTTGGTCTCTGGCCAAGGCAGTGTTTTTCAGTTTCTCTACTGTATAGTTTCTCTCTCACTCCCACTACTTCTACACCGAACTTTTTGGAAGGAAGTCACTAACGTAGCCCAGGCCTACAGAGTAAGGAGTTATGCCCCTCATTTTTATAACAGCCTGATTAAGATTTACATACCATAAAATTCACCCTTTTAAATGTGCAGTTCAGTGGCTTTAATATACTCAGAGTTGTGCAACCATCATCACTATCTATTTGAGAACTTTTTCATCACCCCAAAGGCTATCTGTATACATTTGCAGTCTTTGCTCATTTCCCTATCCCCAGTAACTGTTGACCACTGTCTCTATAGATTTCCCTGTTCTGGACATTTCATATAAATGAAATCATACAATACGTGGTCTTTTGTTTCTGGCTTCTTTCACTCAGCATGGTATTTTCAAGGTTCATTCACATTGTAGTATGTATCAGATCATTCTTTTTTTGCCAAATAATATTCCATTGTATGGCTACACCACAATTTGTTTACTTATTCCTCTGTTGATGAACATTTGGGTTGTTTCCACTTTTTGGCTATTAAGAATAATGCTATTGGGCACATTCTGTAAAAGTATTTGTATGAACGTATGTTTTCATTTCTCTTGAGGATATACCTATGAATGGAATTGCCATATCATAAGGTAACTCTATGTTATTATAAGGAACTGCCAAACTGTTTTCCTAAGTGGCTGCACCATTTCACAATCCCGCTAGAAATGCCAGAGAGCTCCGATTTCTGCATATCCTCAGTAACACTTCTTTTCTGTCGTCTTTATTCTAGCCATCTGAGTGGGTGTGAAGTGGATCTCACTGTGGTTTTGATTTGTATTTCCCTAATGAGTAAAGATTCTGAGCATCTTTTAATGCTCTTATTGGCCACTTGTACATCTTCTATTGTATTGAGAAATGCCTATTCAAAACCTTTGCTTATTTTTAATTGGTTTATTGATCTTTTTAGTGTTGAATTGTTAGAGTTCTTCATATTTTTTTAATACAAGTTCCTTATTATGTATGTGATTTGCAAATATTTTCTTCCATTCTCTGGGTTCTCTTCATTTTCTTGATAGTGTTCTTTGAAGCACAGATGTCCAATTGAAGTCCAATTTACCTACTTTTTATTTTGTCGCTTTATGCTTTTGGTGTCACATCTAAGAAACCATTGCCTAACCCAAGGTCACAAATGTTTATGCCTATGTTTTCTTCTAATAATTTCATGGTTTTTGCTTTTACATTTGAGTTTATGATTCATTTTAAGTTAGTATTTTTATAAACAGTGTGGGGTAGGAGTCCAACTTCAATCTTTTGTGTGTGGATACACGGTGTTTCAGCAGTTGAAATGTCTTGGCATATTGCCAAAATCAATTGACCACATATGTAAGGGTTTATTTCTGGATTCTCAATTCTATTCCATTGATCTACATGTCTGTCTTTATGGAAGTACCACACTGTCTTGATTATGGTAACTTTGTAGTGTGCTTTGAAATTGGAAAGTGTGTGTCTTTAACCTTTTCTTCTTTTCCAAAACCGATTTCACTATTCTTGGTCCCTTGAATTTCCATATGAATTTTAGGGTAAGCATGTCAATTTTTGATAGAAAAAAAAAAAAAGGCAGGTAGGATTTTGACCTGTCATTAAATTGCATGAAATCTACATCAATTTGGAATGTACTGCCATGTTAACAATACTAGGTCCTTTGATCCATGAGCATGTGATCTTACCATTTATTTATCTCTTTAATTTCTTTAAACAATGTTTTGTGGTTTTTGGAGTACAAATCTTACACTTCTTAAGTTAAATTTATTCATAAATATTTCTTCTTTTAAATGCTACTGCAAATGGAATTTCCTTCCTAATTTCATTTTTGGATTATTCATTGCAATTGTATAGAAATACAATTGACTTTTGTACATAGATTTTGTGTCCTGAAACCTTATTGAACTCATTTATTATTTCTAATATGTTTTTGATTCCTTAGGGTTTTCTAAATGCAATACTGTACTATCTATAAATCTAGACAGTTTTAATTGTTTTCCAATCTCATGCCTTTTGAATTTTTTCTTTCCTAATTGTCTTGGCTTGAACCTTCTGTGACAAAAGTGTACATCCTTGTCTTACACCTGATCTTTGGGGGAAAGTAATCAGCTCTACATTTTTCATAGGTGCCTTTTATCATGTTGAAGAAGCCTCCTTCTATTCCTAGTTTGTTGAGTGTTTTTATCATGAAAGTGTGCTGAATACCGCCAAATGCCATTTAATTGACAATTGAGATGATCATATGGTTTTTGTCCTGTATTCTACTAATGTGGTGAATTACATTAATTGATTTTCATACATTGAATCAGCCTTGCATTCCGAGATAAATCTCATTTGGTTATGGTATATTATCTTTTTTTATCTCTTGCTAGATTCAGTTTGCTATTATTTTGTTGAAGAGTTTGCTTTTATATTCATAAAGAATATTAGTCTGTAGTGTTCTTTTTTTGTGATATCTTTGTCTGGTATTGTTATCAGGTACCAATGGGTTCTTATGTAAGAACTAGCTTCATAGAATAAGTTAGGAAGTGTTCCCTCCTATTTTCTGGGAGAGTTTGGGAAGAATTGGTATTAATTCTTCTTTCAAGTGTTTGGAGAATTCACAAGTGAAGCCACCTGAGCCTGGGTTTTTCTTTGTTCTCAACCATGTTTATACAACCAGTAGCTAGAAAAGGTCTGGCTGTGTGTTGGGCACCTGGAAATAAGTGTTTGCTAACACAGAACAATAGGACTTTTTATTTCACTAGGACCTTGATGTGTTCACCAGACAGGTCTTCTGAGCACCAGTACTGATCTATTCCATGGAGTCACAGAGTAAAGTTAACTTCCCTCCTCTACAGTAGGAAGGAAACTGTACCCCAAGCCCTGGGGTGGAGAGAACTCACCATCATCCAGAATGACCAGCAGAGGAGCCAGGAGGTCGCACATGCCTTGGACATAGCCGATCTCAATGTGCTGCCAGATGTAGCTACAAGAGAGACACAAGGGACTCAGTGATGACACCCACAATCTGCCTCTCCAACCCACTCTTCCTTTCTCTCCTCCTTGATTTAGTCCCCCATCCCTCACCTGGACTACTCCCTTAACCTCCTGCCTCCATCCCTATCGTCAATCTTACTCTCTTCAAACATCCTATGCTCAGCTATCAGGATGACCTTCCTAAAGTCCAGCTGAACGAGGCCACTGCTTGCTCGAAAACCTTCACAATTCACAAGCTCCCACTGTGTGACAGGACAATATACAAACTCTTTAACTGGGGGTACAAGGCATTCACAGTTTCCTCTCAAACCACCTTCACAGTCTCACCCATCATTTCACAGTACTTCTTCCTCTCCAGCCACATACATACAAGTAAAGCACACATTCACACCATTGTGCTTTTGCCTTAGTAATTCCCTCTATCTGGAATTCCCACCTGCCCCTTAATAATAAAAGCTAATATTTACTGAGCATTTACTCTCTACTTGGTCCACTATACATATATTGCATCATCTAATTTTCAAAATAATTATATTAAAAAAACGATTATTTCATTTCATGGATGAGAAGACTGAGGCACAGAGAGATACGTACATGTACAAAATCATACACCTAAAAATAAATGACAGAGGAAGGATTTGAACTCAGGTGACCTCACCCCAGGGTATGTGCCCCTGACCTGTATGTCAAATGGTTCTTCAGATTCTCCTAATGTTAAATATCACCACCTCTGTGAGGCTTTCCATGATTTTTCCCAATAATCAGTCAAAAGTTAGTCTATCCTTTCTCCCCCAGCACTTTTTCATTTTAATGTAACACACTACATTAAAGGTAATAATGTTTGTATTTCCTAGACTAAGTTTCGAGAGGCAGTGATTGTGTAGGAGACTATAAGAATAGTTAAGAGGGGGTGCTTATTATTAAGAATAAGTTAGATCAGGGGTTGGCAAACCTCTTCTGAGAGGTTCACATAATAGTCATTTTCAGCTTTGTAGGCCATATCTTCTCTGTCTCAGCTACTCAACACTGCAGAAATATCACAGACAATATGCAAACAAATGGGCATGGCTGGGTTCTAATAAGATCTTATTTACAAAAACAAGTGATGGGCTGGAATTGGCTGGTAGGCCATAGCAGTAGTTTGCAAACTCAAGTTAGAGCAGCATGGGAAGAAGTCCAGGATGTATTATTGAGTGTAAAAAGCAAGTTGTAGAAAAACAGTTTGTAGAATAATCCTATATAAGTAATAACTTTTTAAAACTTTCAAACATACATGCTATTTATATTATGTATAGTATATAATATAGTCTCATATATATACATAGCTTTGGAGGAATATTCATTAATATATTATCAGTAGTTACTTCTCCTGGGTGAATGGTATTGATGACTGGATGTGGAAGAAGTTTCTCTTTATACCTTATGAACTGATTTCCTTGGTTGACTCAGGGTTTTAATAAGCATGGGCTACCTTCATAGTTTAAGAAATAAAAAGAATAATTTTTAACGAAAAGTAATAACTTGACCCATATCTTGGCTTAATGAAATAAAGCACAGACTCTAAAGCCTAAGAGACTCTAGAGTGGGGATGAGATCCTACTCAGCCACTGCCCAGTTGGGAGACTTGAACAATGTGGTACCTCTCTGAGCCTCCATTTCCTCACCTGTAAAAGGGGATAATGCTTACCTCATAGACTTATTGTGAAGATGAAGTGAGATGATGTTAATAAAGGGATTAATAAGTGTCCTGTATTGTAATCATTATTATGCTTGTTATATTATTGTCAGTGTGGGCTGGAATAAGATTCCAGGTGGGCATGGTACCCACGGTGGAGGCCGCAGTTCCAGCTGGGCTCCCTGCAGCCTGTACATCTGCCATCCCTACCCGACCCCCTAATCCCTACAGATCCACCCCCTGCCCCTGCTCCAGCCACCTGCACATGATGTTGCGCAGCTTCTCCAGGTTGGCAGGCGTGAAGTACCAGTAGTTGCGGTCGCACCTCTGCACGTCCTTTTCGATGCGGTGCAGGTTCACTGTATACAGGTCCAGCAACTCCGGCTGCGGACCCCAGGAGGGGAAGGAAAGAACAATTACACCCCAGTTCCCACAGAGGCTGTCCTCCAGAGAGTCTCCCTCCCCTAAACCTTCTCCTGTCCTCACTGAAAGAAACATCATCTACCTGGACCAGTCAGAGGTTTGAATTAGTTATCATTGTTTTCTTTTATAGTAAAAATTATTTTTATTTTCTTCTTTGATAAAACAAAACAATCCTATGAGGTGCATAAACATATTATCCCCATCTTATAGATGAAGAAACTACAAGAGAGTTATAACTGTTGCTGAATGTGCATCCCTCTCTGCTGAAAGCTGGATAAGATGCATGAACAAGTGAATGGAAGTCCAATTCTCGCAATATGCCAGACATCATGTCTTGACCCAACAATCCTGATGAAATGGTTCAATGGTACAGCAAGAAAATAAAGAATATTTAAAGGCCAAAAATTAATCCATAAAGGCAAGATAATACAAAGCTGGCTTTTGCCTTGAGGGAAGCTGTCAAAATGGGAAAATTTGAGCTTGGATTTAACGGTGTTGTGCACCCCCATCCCAGGGTATGGAATTTAAGAGACTTTCCTGTATTAAGGAAAGATCCCAAAGAGTCACCCTTTATAAAGGGAAAACTAAAAAAAAAAAAGAAACTACTACCATCCTGGGGTCTCAAGGACAGCTACCTGTCTTGAACATGCATGCCCAGTTAAGAGTAAAAAAGATCTCCCTGGATAATTAATAGCCTCAGATCAGGTTTATAACTTATGCAGGTTAATAACCCAAATTCCCACAACCTGGGCAATCTGAAAAAGTAGAGAATCTAATTTAAAGTGACCTCAGGTTGGTTATTCCCCTGGGTACTAGGAAGAGGCTAAAGAAAACCCTCTCCTGAGGAAGCTACCTTCTACTTAGGCCTCAAATAGTGCAACAGAAAAAATTCTAAGAAATATGAGTTCATGTTAAAAAATATTGCAAAACACACAGAGAAAGAAGGCACCATGAGTGACAGTCAGCATAAACACCAGACAGCAGAAACAGATCCACAAGGACTTTGGGTATTAGAGTGATCAGGAGCAGAATATAAAGTAAGTATGTTTAATATTTTTAAAGAAATAAAAAGAAGAAATTATTAATAAGAATAGAGAGCAAAAGACTATATAATAACCAAGCAGAACACTTTGTAGCAGATTTGGAGAAAAGCCAAGTAAAACTTCATGAAACATTAAAAACTCACTATAGACATATGACAGAAAATTAGAAATTACTGAAGAGAGAATTAATGAAGTAAAAAGAGATCTAAAGAAACTATTCAGGATTCAGCACAGAGAAATGAAGAGATAACAAAATGAAAGAGAAGTATTATACATGGAAGACAGTGTGAGAAGGTCTAAGAAACAGTTACAGAAGGAGAGAAAAGTTGGGAAGTGGCAACAATTGAATGAATAGTAGATGAAAAATTTGTAGAACTGACTAAATATACTAACTTACATGTACATAAAGCCCAACAAACCACTAGCCTGAAAACGAAAAAAGAAATCCACACCCTGACACATGATATACAATATCAAAGGAGAATCTTAAAAGTAGCTAGAGAGAAGAGCAGATTATCTTTAAAGGAATGGCAATTAGATACCTGACTTCTCAACAGCAACGATGGAATTCAGAAGACAGTAGAAGAATATCTTCAAAATACTAAGAGAAAATAACTGAAATCTAGAGTTGCATATTCAGTGAAAATACCTTTTAAGAATGACGGCAAAATGAAGGTCTTTCAAGACAGACACAAAATAAGAGAGACCTTGCTAAAGGTAATTGTAAAGAATATATTTCATATAAAAAGACAGTTATATCAGACTTGAAGCCTGGTATATAAGAAGGAATTAAAAATTTTAAAGTGTGGAAGCTACTGAAGTACATGTTCCTCTAAACAAATACGTAAACTAAGAAAGATAAAGACATTGGATAAAGGAAATGAGAGAGAAGTAAAATTAACCTCGGGATGATGACAGAGAAAGATCTAGGATGAAAGCTACCTGTCAGGTACAGGGGACCAGGGAAGGCCAGATGCTCTTAGAATTCTTTAGTTATACAAAACAACTAGAAAACCTGATCTGTTCGAATGTTTCAGAAGAAATTTAGAAAAAAGGTAGAGAGTGTGTGTGTGTGTGGGGGGGTGGAATTAATGATACATATGTAGCAAACTAAAAAAAGGAAAGCAGAGACTAGAAAATAACATTTTAGAAAATCACAATTTTTTTTCAGGAGAGAAAAATAAATACAGCTGACTAAATGATGTATACGTTATATTGTTAAAACATAAACTACCCAATAATCATTTAACATTAATATAATACTTTAACTTTATTGGATGGGTAGGGATGAGGTTTCAGTTATGTGAGGAGAATGTGGGGGTAGGGAAGGATGTGGACTAAATCTTCTTTTTCCATAGTGGGGAGTCAATAGATAATGTCTAAAACTAAAGAAAAACTAAAAAAAAAAAAGATTAAGAAGTAGCAATACAAGCATGTTATTTGCAGACATGGGGTAAATACCAGATAATTTGGATAGCATAAGTAACCACTATTACCTCCAGGGAGGGCTAATGGTGGTGGGGAGAGGGGCGGCGGGCGGTGGGGGCGGGGGGCGTGGTGGCGCGGCAGGTAGGACAGATAACTGGTTTTTGTATCAAACCTTGTCTGAGTGTTTCACTTTTTCAATTACTGGCATTTATACCTCTGATAGAAACAATGCGGTCTTTAAAGAAAAGTGGACAGTGCCTAACTCAGAAAACCTCTCTTTCAGTTGACGTCTACTGGTTTGGACTTTCCAGCAAGAGAGCAAATGCGAATATTTAAAAAATGCTGCACCTGAGTGTAAATCAAGATGTTCATCATCGAGGATGCTATTACTCAAGTACTCACTGTATGCCAAGCACAGAGGGCTTTACTCACTAATTCTGAAAACTCAGGAAGGAAGGTATTAGATAGGGAAACTGAGGCTCAGAAAGATAGTGACATGCCTAGGCTGGAATGTGAACCCAGGACTATTAGACTGCAAAGTCTGTGTTTTTTAAGTATTATACTATCTCCTCCCCCAGGTGGGTTTCTGCAGTGAACCCTCTGTAATGGGGACATGTGAAGAAGCGTTCTGGATAACTGTGTGGGGGCCACTCCTTCCCTCCCACAGCTGTAGAAAATTGAGTGGAGGAGCATCCTAGAGACTTACGGAGTAGGTGACACCGCTGGAAGACACAGGGGACGCCTCGTTGTTGGCAGAAGTGCTCACGGCCAGAGAAGCCAAGGCAGGGAAGAGACTTTCCATCTCAGGCTCCTCTGAGAGGTTGTCTTCACTGTCCACCCGGCTACGCTTCTCCACCTCGCTGCCCCCCCAGCCCTCCATCGCGGTGCTGTCTTTTTCAGGCAGAGCCACATCCATGCTGCCAGTTATGGACATGAACTCATCCATGCTCTCATTGGCGAGAAGGTCACTCTCCAGGCTGTCCTGCACGGCCAGCTCCTCACGGGGGGCCTCATCCCGGGAAGTGGTAGCCTCGCTGCTCTGCCCGTCATCCACGCTGCTGTCCCCAGGTCGAAGCACCAGGGAAGTGTTCCGGTGGGCATCCATGACACTGTCTTCAGTACTCAGGCTGGGCTCCGAGTGCTCCGAGAGGCCCGAGGAGAAGTTGTGGGAGGAAGGATGGCCGGAGTCTGGGGAACAGGTGCCATTCACCAGGTTCCCATTGGGGATCTTGGGCTGTTTCTCCTCCAACCTGCCTTCTGCCTCCACTTGCTCCACCTCATCCACGGACTCAAACACCTGAAGGCAAGGTGCACAAAGACAGATGGACTAGGATGGATACTGTGTTGCTGTTTCCAGCAGTAACCTAAAAGTTCATCAACAGGGGATTGATTCAAATATGGAACATACATGCAATGGAATACTATATAGTCAGTAAAAAGAGTGGTGCAGAACCAGGTGTCATATAAAGCTCCCTTTTGTGAAGTATAAAAAAGTGACCTACATACATGGAAATGCATGGAATAATCCAGAAAGAAGCAAGGAAGCATTGCAGTTGACTCAGCGGAGGGATTACTAGGGAATTGAAATGGGAGTAAACTATCTTTCATCATACAAAGTTATGCACACAAAATTTTTTTGAAGTAAAATATTAGTTAACAATATAAGGAACAGGCTAAACTAAGAATATTATATCCATGTGGTTGGCTATTATGGATCAATTTTCAAAAGTAGTTAGGTGTACAGCTGACCCTTGAACAATGCAAGGGATAGGGGCACCAACCACCCGCACAGTCAAAAATCCAAGTATAACTTTTGAGTCCTCAAGAACTTAACTACGAAGAGCCTGCTGTTGACTGGAAGCCTTAATGGAAACATAAACAGTCAGTTAACACATATTTTGTATGTTATATGAATTATATATGCTATATTCTTATAATAAAGGAAGCTAGAAAAAAGAAAATGTTAAGAACACTGTAAAGAAGAGAAAATTCATTTACAGTATTGCATGTATTTATTGGAAAAAATCCACATATAAGTGTACCTGAGCAGTTCAGATCTGTGTTTTTCAAGGGTCAACTACATATCAAACACTATGGAAAAATCTCCAGAATACATTTTAAAGATTTATTTGTGGTCCTTGTGTCCTTAGGCTATTATCCCATCAAGGATAGACTGTATAAGACAGTATAAGACCATGTCGCCTGAAAATTTCTTTGCTGTATGGTTATGTCACCAACTTGATTCGCTGTTAATTTCAAGTGTTTAAGTTTTTTAAATTTTTTTGATTAAATTGCTTTAAATTATGTTAAAAAATTTACCTAACTTCAAAGTCAAAACAAGAAAACAAGGTATATTCAGGGAAATGTATCTTTTTTCCCTGCCCCCATCTCCCACAGGTAACCATTTTAATTAGTTTCTGGTTATCTTTCCATTGTTTTTGAAGAGAGATGCAAATACATGCACACATTAATATTTGTGCTTTTTACACATAAAGTGACATAGTATGCACAATTTTTATACTTCACTTTTTTCTTTATTATTGAATAAGACTGAATTAACATCCCTTCTCACTCAATAAAATGGAAAGTTATTGAAAAATACATACATTGGTGTTTATGTAGAAATTTTAAGACTACCAAACACTGCAGCATATTGACTATATATTGCATACATATTTCGGTGTATGTAAAGGCATACAGAAGGGTCTGGAGGATACACAGCAAACTGATGCTAGCAGTGGTATTTCTAGGGAGGGCAAGTGGGGATTAAGGATGGATACAGTCAAATTTAGCTTTCTGTGCAATATTTTAATTTTTTTCACAGGGAAAATAGATTTATATATTACTTGTGTAACTAAAAACTCAAATTTTAATTCTAGTATAATAAGCTAAAACAAATAAACCATAAGTGACCTGTAGATGATGGGCATCCAATCCCATTACTCCATGTTGTAGGGAGGGGGATGGGCGGGGAGGGGGCGGGGCCTCCGGAAGGTCACCTGTGTGCTGCTGCTGGAGTCGCTCTGCAAACGGATGTTCTGTCGGCCGGAACTGCAGCTCTGGGAGGACTGTGGGAAAAAGAGGCAAGAGGAAGCGTGGGTCAGGCTGCATCTTTCCTGCTTAGGATCCTTGTACTGTACTGAGTTCAGAAAGGACAGCTGTCGAGTCAGGAAGTCTAGATTTATCCTTATCCCTGACTCAGAGTAACTGGTTGTATAAATGGCCCAATTTTTTACTCCTCTCTCTGTATATATGCTTTTTTGCCCTGTAACTTCTAGTTCCTGCCTACTCTGCTTGGCTTGGCCATGTGACCTACTTCGACTTAGCAAAATCGCCAGGACAGAGGCTTGAAAAGTGCTGTGTATGTCTCGTTCGGATCCGGTTCACTGTGAAAACATACCCAGGTTAGCCCGCTGGAGGCTGAGACCTGGAGCAGAACCAAGTCACCCCAGGAATGTGAGAGAGCCCAGTGAAGGTCAACAAACATTTTAGTTGACCAGTTGCTGACAGCAAGCACAAGAGTGAGCCCACCTAGTCTGGCTCAGAAGAGAATTGCCTTACTGACCCACAGACTGATGAGAAAAAATGCATATTGTTGGAAGTCATTGACTTCTGGGGGTTGTCTGTCATGCAGTATTAGTGTGGCATTTGATGGCAGCTACATCATTAGTAAGAATTAACTTAATTCTCAGCTCCTGCTTTGGGCTGCTAGAGACTCTGTGAGGACAGATATATCTGACTTGGTCATGGAAGCACTTTTGACATTCCAGAACATCCTTGATAGTATCTGGCACATGGTAGGTACTCAGTAAGGTTTCTTGAATAAATGAAAGTCTAGCTCTGTGCTGGGTGCTTTATACGCACTATCTCGTTTGGGCTACACACAGACCTTCCATGCAAATGATTGTTTCTATTTAATGGATGAGGAAATCAAAGTCCAGAAGTAATGGAGTTCAAACTCGGGTCTGTCAGACTCCAAAGACACCTTCTACCCCAAAACTGGGGATAAGACTCTGTCCCAAGGCCCCAGACACCCAGCCTTCACCATTCCTACAACAGCCTGATGGAGTAGATCCTGGTCTGCACCGTTCCCCTGTTCCCTGAGGTGAGCCTCCCATCACCTCGTTGCTGACGGTGGAGTCCCGGTGCATCATCCGGTGCAGGTGGCTGTCCAGGCTGGCCCCTGATGAGCATTTGGCCAGGGCGGCCGCATGGGACTCGCGCTCCCTCTGCCGCACGATTGCCTCACAGCCCAGCCATTCAGCCATGGTCTGTGCATAGCAGGCATGAATCTGCTCGTCCACCTGCCAGGGCAAATACAAGGTCATGCCAAGTGCTAGGACCCCTGGGGAGAGGGTGGCTCTGACTCAGAAGTCTGAGCCTCCTTCCAGGTGCCTGCTTGTCCCAGCACGGCCCCTCTTATCCATCAACCACTCAGCAGCCTTTCTCCTTGTTCCCTCTCCAGCCTCACCTCTCGCTGCTGCCCCCATACCTCAGTCCTTTATGTTTCAGCCATCCACATCCAATACACCCTTCTGCCCTCCCCCACACAAACACACACAGACATACACACCCCGCATTATGCAAGTGTCTCCTCTAGGGATTGCTCTTGCTGTCCCCTCTTCCTAGAGGCCCTTCCTTACCCTTACCTTGCCTAGAAGCAATTCCTTTAAAGAATTCTGGCAGCCTTCTGCCTGACATAGGTGCCTTCCATGTGATCTTACGACCCCTGGATTTGCCTCCATCTGACTTTGCAAAACCCCCACTTAACTGGCAAGGACTTCATCTAATGTACCTCTGGGTCCCTAGTCCTGAGCACAGGGCCTGGCACACTGGATTTCTTGGTGAGCATCTGCCCAGGAATCCACCAGGCATAAGGGGAAACAGAGATGGGCTTCAGGCTGGTACCAAGATGATTTAGAAAGTTCACTGGCACAGGCCTCATCACATGCAACCACACAGTGAAGAAACTTCCATTTTCAACTTTCCTTCAACTTTTCTGATTAGCAGGAAGTCCAGGCTGGTGCCACCATGTCATTAATATCTCCCTAACACTTTATAATCTCCATTTTTACCAAAGATGGAGTAGGCTTCAGGCAGGCTATTGCATCTAGGTAGAACCATATTATATCATTTTGTCATATTCTATTTATTTTTTAGTTTCCTTCCACCTATGGCAAGTCACATAAAATATCTTTTTATGTAAGTTACATAAAATTTTAAGTGGGTCAATTTAGAGACAAATATTTAGTTAATAACAGCATAGATGGTATGTAGAATGTAAAATACCACCGGATTTTGAAAATTTAGTGCAAATAAAATAATGTAAAATATCTTACTAGTAATTATACTGCTACATGATGAGATTATAACATATTGGATATACTGGTTAAATAAAATACATGATTAAAATTAATTACACTTTGATGAAATGACACACGTGCATATGCACGCACACACACACACACACACACATACACACACACACAAGCAAATGCAAAACCTAGTAAGGTCTGCGGTCTAGCTAGTGGTACTGTGCTGTTGCAAATGTCCTGGTTTGATAATACACTGTGCTTCTGAAGATGTTTCCACTGGGGAAAGCCAGGCAATGTTCACACAGGATCTCTGAATTATTTTTGCAACTTCTTATAATTATTTCAAAATAAAAAGCTTGAAAATATTAATTGCATCTGTTTCTTTTTACCCTTAAAAATGTAACTACTACAACATTAAACATGTGCTACTGTTATCAAGACAGTGTGTTATTAGCAGAAGAGTACTAATTATAGTGCTCTATATATGTATATACACATATATATGCATATACACATGTGTATATATATGTATATATGTATATATGTACACACACACACACACACACACACACACACACACACACACACATATATGGAGAAGAATAAAGAATGCAGAAATAAACCCACCCTAATATGCCCAACTGATTTTTGACAAAGATGTAGAAGCAATTCAATGGAGGAAAGCTAGGCTTTTTAACAAATGGCGCTAGAGCAACTGGATATCCATAGACAAAAAAAAAAAAAAAAATGAACCTTCAGCTAAACAACACATTGTATGCAAAAATGGAGTCAAAATGGATCAGACTGAAATATAAAAAGTAAAACTACAAAATTTTTAGAAAAAAAACATAAGAGAAATTCTTCAGGATTTAGTGCTAGGCAAAAAGTTCTAACTTGACACCAAAAGCATAATCCATAGAAGAAAACTTGATAAATTGAACCTCATCAAAAATTTATTCTGTAAAAGATCCCGTTAAGAAGATGAAAAGACAAGGTAAAGACTGGGAGAAAATATTTGCAAATCACATATCTGACAAAGAATTAATATCTAGAGCATATAAAGAACTCTCAAACAATTCGATTAGAAAATAGACAGAAGACATTAGCTGACACTTCACCAAAGATACACAGATGGCAAGTAAGCATGTGCAAAGATGCTCAATATCACTAGCCATTTGGGAAATGCAAATTAAAACCACAATGAAATATGATTTACATACCTGTCTAAATAGCTAACATGAAAAATAATGACAACACCAAACTCTGGTCAGGATGCACATGTGGATCACTCATATATTGTTAGCCGGAACATAAAATGTTATAGCCATGCAAAAGTTTGGCAGTTTATAAAACTAGGCATTTATAAGCTTCTTATAAAACTAACCATATTACCCAGCAATTGCTCTCTTGAGCATTTATCTCGGAGATAAATGACAACTTATGCTTATGAGAAAACCTGCATTTGAATGGTCATTGCAGTTTTATTTTTAATAGCCAAAACACTGGAAATGAGCCACTTATTGATACTGGAAATGAGACACTTATCCATCAGCAGGTGGAGAATTAAACACACCATTGTGCACCCACACCACGGAACACTGCTCAGCCATAAAAGGAACCAACTGTTGATACACACAACTTAGATGAATTGACAGAGAATTATGCTAAGAAACGTTAATTCCGAAAGGTCACATACTATATGACTCCATTTATACAATATTCTGGAAATAACAAAATTATAGGAATAGAGAATAAATCAGTTGTGGCCCAGGGTTGGGGATGGGGGAGAGTGGTGGGAGGTTGGTGTGGCTACAGAAGGACAGCACAAGGATGCTCATAGTACTAGAAATGTCCAGTATGTTGATGAGGTGGTGATAAGCAAGCTTACACATGTGATAAAACTGCAGCAAACTAAATACACACACAGAGAGACAAATGAGTACAAGTGAATCAGGAAGTCTAAATAAGACTGGTATACTGCACCCATGACAATATCCCAGGTGTGATACTGCACCATGGTTTGGGGAAAACTGGATAAAGGATACATGACATCTCCCTGCATTTTTTCTTACAACTGCATGGGCATCTATAGTTATCTCAACATAGAAAGTGTATTTAAAAAAAAGACAACTATGGCTTGTGCTGTATTTCTATTGGACAGCGCTGGCCTTGAGCTTCCTGGTTCCCCACTTCCTCCCTGCGCCACCTTGGTCCGACATGAGACAGGAGCTCCCCCAGCCCCACAGAACTTGGCTCCTTTTGTTGCCAAAGACTCCACTGCCCATTGGGGTAACCAACCTCCTTCCTTTCTGTTTCCGTCATCCCGAACTGGTAGTGGCCCAGGAGGAAGGGCCACACGGCCTTGCGAATCTCCGGCTGAATGCCCCCATAGTAGATGAGGCGCAGCAGCTCCTGTTCCTCGTAACTCTGTGGTGGGAGGTGGGCGGGGGAGGGAGCAAAGGGTTTGGTCAACAGAAAACCAGGGAGTGGACGCTGTGACCGGGGAGTTCTGCTTCTTGGACCTAACCCTCAGAGATCATGCTGTGAACAAGCAAAACCGTATGTACCCAGATATGCACTGTGGCATCAAAAGAGAGAGCAAAACCCTGGAGACCCCTCAACTGCCCACCAATGACAGAACAGTGCACCTCAATATGAGAATACTACCCAGAGAGTAAAAGGGAAGGAGGTGCATCTGTGAGAACCTACACAAAAAGATATTCAATGAGTAATTTTTGTTAAAAAAAAAAAAAGGCCGGCATATAAAGAACTTACATTTCTACTTAATTTTCAGTCAATTTTGTGTATTATGCTTATTTTGGAATATTATCTTGGATTTATTAATCTTGACTCAGCTCTAAGAAAATTGTTTTAAAGCAAATTAATCCATAATAAACTTTTATAGCTGGTTCTCCATATACTAATCTCTTTTGTGCACACTTGGGATGAATTTAACAACTGTTTGCTCTCTTGTAGAGTAGATTTCCTCTGCTTTATTAAAAATTCATTTTCAGGCAATGGCTTTGCAGTTACAATGAGTCCAGTTGGGTGACCAGCAGGTCCTATTAATGTATATGTGTGTGTGTGTGTGTGTGTGTGTGTGTAAAGTGACAATGACTTCTAAAAAGCTACTCTAAAGGGCACTTGGGTCCTATTTCCATTTCCTCTTAACTCCTTTTTTCACATTCCAAAATTTAAAAATATATTTCACATCTTATTGCTAGTCTTAGATGTACTCAATATCAATGGAAAAAAACAGCCATTCTCTTGTCCCTGCTGGAATTTTGGTTTGTATTATGTAGACTGCCTTGTCAAAGCTATTTAAAAATCAGAGGACTATGTGTTGCTGATGTGAACTCTTCATCAAAAATCCACCTCCTCTTCTCCTGGAGCCCAGAGCTAGATTCTATTTCCCAGCCTCCCTTGCAGTTAGGTGTGGCCATTAGCTTGGGTTCTAACCAATGGGATGTGAGAGGAAGTGATACAAGCCATTTAAAGGCCAGAGCTTTGAAAAAGTATGTATGTGTACTTTCCTCGATCTCTCCACTTCCCCTCTGCTATCTGGAGGAAGATGACCATGAGTCCCTGACGGAAAGTGAGGCCACAAGACTGAATGATCCTTCTAGAGAAAGAAGAGATGCCCACTCAGCAGGAATGCCCATCCAGAACTATTAAGTGAGCAAGAAATATACCCCTGTGGTGTAAAACAACTGAAATAACAGGGATTATTTGTAACTGCATCTCAGCGTACCCTAATACAACAACGCAACCAACAAAGGTGAAAACATGGCCAAACAAGTTATAAAAGGGTTGTAAAACGTTAGATGAAAAATATTGTTTTGACTATTGTTTCAACCAATTTGTCCTTAAACTATTGCCTCCCAAATTGACAAGATCACTAGAATCATTTGAGGAACTTTGAAAAAATATAAATTCTTGGGCTCCACTCCAAGAGATGCTAAATCAGTAAAGCTGGAGGGGAGCCCAGAAGTCTATAAATCCTAAATTCTTCAAGAAATGTGCACTCTCGTAGACTGCTGGGATTATGAACACCATGACCTTTTGAGAAAGTAAGCTGGCATATCTGCTTAAATTTTAAATTCATATTAATTTTATTCTAAGAATCTACATTTGAAATAAAAGCATGAGTGCAGAAAGGTATGTGCTTATAGAAATGTAGACTGCAGCACTGTTTGAAATAAAAAAAAGAGAGGGGGAGAGGCCAGATGTCTATCATTAGGGGAAGAGTTGAATAAATTATGGCCCACCCATATATGAGGTGCTGCAGTTTTAACATTCGATATTTCACCCAGAAATCTGAAAGGCATCCTTGTTATAAAAGTAAGTTCATCACTTAAAATATATAATGTCACCTCATTTTTTAAAAAATAAGAATTACAGGTATATCTAATAGGTATCTATGGATGTATAAGCATAGAAAATGTAAAAAAGGATCTACATCAAACTGATAATATTTATTAATTCAGGGACATAAACTAAAGGAGTATAGCAGAGGGATAATATTTTAAAAATTTGTATTTTATACACCTGTATTCTTCATTCTCTTTGAATCATTACAGTAAGTAGGCATTCTTCCTGTAATTTAGAAAAACAACTATTTATGGCAAAAATGTAAAACAACCCTTCTGCTTGTCTAGTTTGGGAAACCAGCTTGTTTTTCTCACTGAGTCCCCAGGAATTCCCAAATTAATACACAGAATAGCACCTTCACCCGGTGTGGGAGAGCCACCCCTTACCCGGGTGCTCACCAGCTTGGCCTCCCCAGGGCCCAGCAGAAAGGCACACAGCTGACTGAGCCACTAGATTCATCTAGTGTGGAGGAAATGGGTATCTCCTTCAAATGGCTGCTCTTGGCAGCAGTTAAACTGATATTTCTCAAAGTGGAGTCCACCTTCCACCAGCCATGGGAGGTACTTTTCCAAAAAAGTTTCTGTGGCCAAATACATTTGAGGGAGTATTCCATATGCTCTCCCATATGCCCCCCACCCAATTTCTTGAGAATGACAAGCATATTAGCATAGCCAAGGTTCTGAGAAGTCCTGCAGGATACAGAAAGTTGTTGAATCATCTTTCCCAAACTAATCATAAAACTTTTTTCAAACATAAACATATTCCTTCCAGGGACATCTGTATTCTAATAGAAAAACTTAGAATCTATCTCCAGGTGAAATACCTTGTGGAAGAATTCTAGGCCTTAAGACAGAAGTGGGAGAGCTTCAAACAGTGGTGGGGTTTTCTTGGTCCAGCTGCCTCCCTGTAGCTTAGCTACTCTCATCATTCTAAGTTGTTTCAACTGGATTGTAAATTCCTCTGGCTGGGGACTCATAGCACTTTCTATAGCACTGATCATAAAGCTGATACTTAATCAATGTTTAGTGATTGATTCATCATTTACTTCTTCCAGGAGAGCATATGTATTTCCCATCCTCCTTGGTCAGTCATCAGCCCAAAGAGTAGGAATGGGCTATGGGTCTTGGAAGTCTCAAGAAGAGGAGGGGGCCTTCAATTTGGGTATTAAAACCCAAGGATGTCACACAACACCCTTGAGTCCCCACAAGCAGGTGAGTCTATTCTTCAGATGACAAAACATTCCCCCCCACCCCATTCCCTGAGTCTCTGACCCAGGCTGAGTCAGGCCAAGCCTTACTGTGCTGTCCTGAAGGTACTGCTCCCAGATCCCAGCCGTCAGCCCATGTCCAGCATCGCAGGGCAAGTCCGGAGACACAATCATGTGATTGACCAGGGCTGATAGGTGGGTCCTCACAGTGGACAGGTGTCTGCAGTAGGCAAGCCCTGCCAGAAGAGAGAAAGGGTCATCATCCAGCATCCAACCTTTCTTGCCTTGTTTCATGGAGTCTAAGTGCCATCTACAATCTTAGTGAACCTTCATGACCCAGCAAATTCTCATCATCACCCTCTTTCAGGAAAAAAAGGTTAGGCTCAGAGGGCTGAAGTCATTTTGGCTTCACTGCTTAATAACTGTGACCCTGGGAAGTCCTATCTCCTTTCTCAGCTTTGGTCAGGGTGACACCAGTTCACAGGCTGTAGGCAGAGAAGGGGCAAGCAGGAAGAGGCTAGTGACTCTTCAGAATCATGGTGCTTCTGGGCGCCTCTAATTCATGCCAAGAGAGAAAGAGAATAAGAAAGGAGGAAGACTCTTGTTCAAACTGCAGCTAGATAAAGAAGGTCCTGGTGAGTCATAACTGAGAAGGTGCTGAGGGCACATGGTTTGCTTTCAAAGACTGCCCTGCACTGTTAAAAGAATGTCTGCCAACCTGTCACCCTTGACCCACTCCACACTGGGCACCTGGAAGGCACAGTGCCTGGCACACAGGAGGCACTAGGCAAATGCTGGCTTATTTCTTTTGACTGTGTCCCTTCCTTCTTGCTCTCCCCAACCTTCTCATTCTTGACTCCCAGAGAGGTTTCTAGACATTCCAGAGCCTGAGGACTTGCCCCTACCAACAATGAGGATAATGATGATGATGATGATGATGATGATGGCTAACACTTACACAGCACATACTACATTCCATGGAGCCATTTCTGGAGCTTACATAACTCATTTAATTCTCCACAACCCTATGAAGAAGAACTCTTATTATCCCCATCTTATAGGTGGAGAAACTGAGGCATAGACTGGTTTCATCACTTACCTGGTCACTTCGCTAAGAAGTATGGAGTTGGGATTTGAACCCAAGCTACCTGGCTCCAGAACCTGGGCTCTGGGCTCTAAACTGCCATCAGGGATGAGTCATATTGTGTGACTACATCATTCAAGGCCCATCTCGACCCCCACCCCTTCTTCCAGGAAGCTTTTCCATTTGGGTTCCATAAATACCCACGGCCTACTCCATGCCAGGCTCTGCATTAGCACTGGGGATAGGTGGTAACAGAACAGGAAAAACCTTAATCCTGGGGAGCTCATGCTCTCCCTGCCTTTCCAGCACCTGGAGATATGACATGCAATGCGATTTTGCAGGCCCATGAATGATGTAGTAACACTTTCCTAGAATCCCTAAAAATACACACATTTTCTATCCCCTATCTAGGTTTGTGAGGCTGGGGAAATAAAACCTGCTAAGAATCAATACAGTAGAAAAAGAATCAATATAGTGGAAAAAACAGCCTTTACAGTCAGACAAGCCTGGGTTTGAGTGCCAGCTCTGTTACTTATTATCTGTGTGACCTTGGTCAAGTCACTTCACCTCCCTGTGCCTTAGTTTCCTCATCTGTTAAATGGAAATAATCAGAATACTTGTACTATAAATTTAATTTTTAAGTTTTGGGGAAGGGATCAGGCTGCTTCCCTTGTATGCCTCTGCCAACAGGAAAAAGGAACTGGCATTTACTGAACAGCCATGATGGGCAATACTAGGTGGTAGGGGCTTTATACACACTTCTCATTCAACCCTGAAAACAAACACTCTAAGGTGGGCACTGGGAATGTAACAGTGATTAAACCAAATCTTTGCCACCAAGGAACCCCACTGCTCACTGCCTCCTCTTAGGACTGAGGAATGAAATTTATCCCCAATCTATAGATGAGGAAATTGAGGCTCAGAGAGGCTAATGCAACTTCATCAAAACTAGACATCTAGGAAACAGAGCAGCAGCAGTTCACAGAGCCAGGCTCCTTTCTCTGATATTGCTGGCATGTAGTAGGCACTCAGTGAATGCTCTCTGGAGACTACAATGACAAATAAGACCAATACGCACATCCATAGAAGGCTCTGGAAAGGATCTGGTACTTCATATTGTCACAGAGAAG
Source organism: Eidolon dupreanum (assembly GCA_028627145.1). Lineage (NCBI taxonomy): Eukaryota > Metazoa > Chordata > Mammalia > Chiroptera > Pteropodidae > Eidolon > Eidolon dupreanum. The sequence continues at coordinate 90,271,428 of CM053510.1, read as the reverse complement.
CTTCAGGGGGGCCCTGCAGGCAGAAGAAGAGGGAGACACTTAGGACAGATCCACACAGGTTTCCCGGAGAGGAGTATAACTTGCTATCCCTAGAAGCAGATTGAAACCACCCAGTCAAACGGACTATGGGAGTATTGTTTTTACCCATACAGCATCGCTGCCCCTTCTGCTATCAGCTTGAGAGTCCTCCCTTCCCCAACTCTCTGTCCCTATGTTTTGGGTGGGGCTAATTCCACCCAGTACAGGACTCAGGTTGCAGTTATCACTGACTGGGTCAGAGATAGTCGTGTGATCCAACCTGGGCCAATGAGAGTCAGCCCTGGGACTTCCATTGGAATGACTGGGAAATAGACTCTTTTCTTTGCTTGAGTTCCTAAGCCAGTGGGATATGGGGCAGTGGCTGCTGGGATTCATTTTTGCCACTACATAGAAGGGCCTGTCTAAGAATGAAACCATCATAGCGGCAAACAGAAGCAAAAGCTGAAGAAACAGAGAGAGTCCTGTTTTGAGCATCTTGATCCAGCCATGCCTGAAGCCACTATGCCTCTGGCCTTCTCAGTTCTGTCAACAGACTTTCTTTCTGACTTGAACCAGTCTGAAGTGAGTTTCTGTCACTTGTAGAATGACTCCTGACTTCTAATGTGACCCAGCTAAATCAGATGAGCAAAATGGGTTCGGAGTCTGGCTGACTGCAAAGCAGATGATGCTTCAGAGCTACTCCTTGCATGAGAATTTTGGGGGGCTTTTTTGGCTGAAAGAGGAGAGTAGGGTAAGGCTCCAGCATTGCTGAAGAAAGCAAGGACTGCTGAAGGGAGTGCTGTGCATTCCTACAAAAAACAGAGTGGAGGAAAAACATCCCAGGAGACACCCAGGAAAATCCAGGAGACTGGGAAGGAGGCGTGGCTGAAGTGCTCCAGTTATGCACAGGGAGACATTAGACATTAAAGCCAAACTCTTTATGCTCTCAGGCTGGTGTGGCTCAGGCTTGCTCAGATTGCATGAAAATAACATCACACTGGCAGTTGTCCCACATTGTACTTGGCTATCTGCAAGATGGTGAGATCGCTGTCACTACAGGTGTGTAAGCAGATAAGAGGGGTACTATGTTAGAACTGCATGTTTCAATGATCCATGGACCAATAGCCCATGAATCACTTGGAATTTCTCCAACATGTGGATTCCTAGGCCCCACATTGATCTACTTCATCAGATCCTCTAGTAAGTAGACCAGGAACCAGTACATTTTGTTACTTCCCCCAGGTGATTCTGCTGCACATTAAGATGTAAGACTCTCCAGTTATATCAGTGCTTCTCAAACTTAAAAATACACACATGATATTGGGGTCTAATTAAATGCATATCTGCTTCAGTAGGTCTGGGATGAAGGACTGAGAAGATGCTCAGGTGATAATGCTGCTGTTTCACAGACCACACATTGAAAGCCAGGGTTTAGATGACCTCAAAAATTTGATGCCAACCCCCATGCTCTTATGGCTGATGAATGGACCACCCAAGGCCCAGCAAGCAAAAAAGGATTCCATTCTCCCAGGCCAGGCTGGGTCGGTGGGAAACAAGACCATTCTTATGAATGGACTGCATAGTTCTGAAGAAGAAAGAGATGGTCTGGAGATATAACTTTACACAATAAAATAATAAGTGTCATTTATTAAACATTACTATGTGCCAGGTACCATATGGTAGCTACTTTAAATCATTGTTTTATTAGTCCTTATAATAGCTATATAAAATAAGCATTAGTGTCCCCATTGGGGGGAGGAGCAAACTGAGGCATGTGTGTGGTAGTCATTAAGTAATACTTCTGGTTTCTGCTTTCTAGGAGTGTGGGAAGACTGCACTTCCTGGCCTCTTGTGGATGGGGCTAATGAGGTATGAGTGGAAATGACAAGTGCTGCATTCAAGCTGGAGTGTTTAATTGTTGGTTTGAGCCCCTCCAACTTACCTTTTACTCTGTCACTATGATTGTCAATATGCAAGGGGGTGGTGGCTCCATCAGTCAGGCCCTTTAATGTACAGACCCATGATAGACACGACATGTATGATAACTAAGCCACTGTCATAATAAACCACTGATATTTTTTAGGACTATTTGTTACTGCAGTAAATTTGTTTATCTTGACTGATACATTTAAGGAAGCTCCAACAGCTAAGGCTTCACAAGGCTAGGAGTTAACCTAGACTTAGATGATTCCATAACCTATGTTCATTCCTCTGAAGTCAGAGCAGGGCAAGCAGTGGGAATCTACAAATCTTTGTTAAATCTTTCTGTTCCCTCAATCTACAGCTCAAGCCCCTCATACCTCTCATGGTTACAACCATTGGTTGAGCCACCATCAGCTGAGCCACTCTGTGAACAGGATGTGCAGGAGGATTTGCGGGGGCTGGGTTGCCATAGGGATGGCAGGTTGCTCACAGAGACATCCATTAGGTCCTGGGGGACTGTGGTAGATAAAAGGGGCAGAGAAAGAGCCCTGGTTAAGCCTATGTGGTCACAGAAACCTCATCCCAAAGCAAGCAGCTCACTCCCAGGCCAGCATAGGGGTAGAGAAAGACACTGAATGTCACAGCAGAAAACAGTGAGCCCAATCATTGACTGACCCAGGTCCCTGAGCCCACCTGATCCAATGAAAGCCACCACCAAGATTTGGGGCCATCAGCAAATGGGCAGAGCTGATGACAGCTGAAGAGAAAGGAAGAAAGAGAGAGAGAGACCAGAGCCAAGAAAATAGGTCCAATCCCAATGCAGGAGACCAAGCCTCACCATGTTGCCATTCAGAGGTCCTCACAGGAGGCTGACTTGAAGGAAGGGGAGCCTACTAGGGGCTTCTGGGAAGGCCGATAGTTGTGAGTCCCTAGAAATAGACTCTCTGGGTGACGGAGTCTCTGGTAGTGAGACAGAAGGGTGCCTGACTCATCAGATGAGGCAGAGCACAAAAGGCAAGGACCCAGTGGCATCCCCACTATGAGGGCACCAGCACTGTCTATGGTCCTGAGCCATACAGCTGCCCAATGATGGGTCTCAAATAGGTTGGCAACCTTCCAGAATCATGTATGTGTGTGTGTGGGGGGGGCTTGTTAAAAAGCAATAAGCCTGTATCAGACCCCCAACCTACTGAATTAAAACTTCCTGGAGATACAGCCCTTGAGTCTGTATTTCAAAAACAATTTTGACATAGCAGTCACATTTGAGAACGAAGACAGCATAACTGATTTCCTTACTCCTGGACATTGGTGATTCCTGATCAATTGCTCCCAGGATACAGCACTTATTGTTTCCCTTACTGCTTTCTTTCCCAACTCTATGAAAAACTTCAGCATCTGTAATGCTGCAGAACAAACATACCGGTGACATACACATTACAATTTCTGTAACTAACTTCCTGGACTCTTGGCAGTTCTAGACAGGTGCAAACATTTTATTTTCTCTAAGACAGGGCTTGGCAAATACATTCTGTAAAGAGCCAGGCAAAAAAATATTTTGGGGTTAGTGAGCCATTTGATTGCTATCATAATCACTCAATACTGCTGTTGCAGTGGAAATGTAGCCATAAGCAAAATGCAAACAAACAAGCATGGATGTATTCTAATAAAACTTTATTTATAGGTGTTGATATGAGTTTCATATCACTTTCACGTGTCACAAAATATTATTCTTATTTTGATTTTTTTTTCAGTTATTTAAAAAATACAAAAAACATTCTCAGCTCATGGGCTGAATTTGGCCTGTGGCCCATAACTTGCCAAGCCCTGCTCTAGGAAATTAAGAGGGGTGTACATTTGCCTCATGTGCCATGTGTCCTCAAGAATGACTGATAACACCCAGCTTCTTCCTTCAGGCTCTACGGGGAGGGTAGTTGTGGACCTGGCCCCACTTGTCATCAGAGCTCAAAAGCTGATAGGGTCTGCCCCTACCCAGTGACAGAGTAGGAAGCTGCCTAAAGAATGAGGTTTTTGGGGTCACCAAAAGCAGCCTGTTATACTACTTCTCCCCATGCAGACTGACCAATGAGCCATCCAAGAAAGACCATGCAGCGCTTGTAAAATATTCTAGAAAAATGAACCCAGTTCTTAGCGAATCTCAGGCAAGCACTGATCAGTTGCACCCGGTGTGGCAAGCATGCCTATGCCTCCAGCCCCTCCCACCCTGCAGATATCACCGATGGATCCCTTCGCTACTCAACCCTCACACTCCAAGCTGTGTTCTGCAGGGTGGACGATGGACACTGAAGGCATCAATTTGTCTCTGCCTCCATCTCCCCTGGGACCAAGACTCAAATGACAACATGGCAGAGGTGGCCAGCACCCAGCCCCAGGGGTGGGGGACCCCAGACATTACTGGGGGGCTGCTGCTTCAGGCCTGGTGTGGGGAGGGTGGCATCCCATCTGGTTTGTGCCCACCGGCTGTCCCTGGCCACCACCAACATGGACCGGCCCGCAGGAACCACCATCCAGGCAGAGCCCACGGAGACAGGGAACGTGCTGCCCAAGGGGTCGGGAACAACTTGAGACACAAAATAAAGAGCACCAGTGAAACTGAAGGTCTGAGGTGGGCAAAACACCAAAATGACTGGAAGAACCAGTTCTCTGGAGCTTGAACCTTTCCCCTGCCCTCCTCCATGTACTGTGTCTGACCAGAGAAAGAAAGAATGCTGATATTTATAAAGTGCCTACTATGTGCTGAGGGCCATGCCTAATTATTCTTAATGAACCTGTAAGGGATGCTCTTCTTTTCCCATTTTGCGGAAGAGAAAAGTGAAGCTCAGAATGAGACACTATTTAATCAGTCAAGGCCCTACCAGGTAGTAACTGGCCTAGCTGATCTATTGACTGAAGTCCCCGCTCTCTTTCCACTAACAACAGACATAGCTTACTGAACATAAGTACTATTGTTATCCCTTTTTACAGATTAGGAAACTGAGGCACAGAGTATTTAAGCAGCATGTCCAAAATCACCCAGCTAATATGAGGTGCCATGGGTATCTTTTTTTTGTACGAACCCAGGGGATTAGACCCCAAGATGCTACTCATGCTCTCAGCTGGGGTAATTTTGGTCCCTCAAGGGGCATCTGGTGATGTCTGGAGACCATTTTAATTGTCACCACTTGGGAATTAGCTAGATGCTACTAACCTCTAATGGGTAGAGGCCAGAGATCCTGCTTGACATCCTATAATGTACAAAATGCTTCCCTACTATACACATAAACTATTATTCAGACTCAATGTCAACAGTGCCAGGGTTGAGAAACCCTGTACTAGGCTAGCACTGTCTAATAGGAATACAGCATAAGCTACTTGCATAATTTAAAAATTTCTAGTAGCCACACTAAAAGGGTAAAGAAACAGGTGAAGTCAATCTCAACAATAGTCTCCCTAACCTAATATATCCACAATGTTATCATTTTAACATATAATCAGTATAAAATTATTGATATTTTAAAGTCTTTTTTTTCATACAAAGTCTTCAAAATCCCAGGTATACTGTACACTTACAGCATACCTCAGTTTGGACTAGCTGTACTTCAAGTGCTTGGTAAACCACACGTGGATTGCACCTGCCACACCAGACATACAGAGACAGAGCCACAGAGCTGTCTGAAAACGCCCTTGTCTGACTGTGAACTTAACTGTTTTAAAACTTGTCTTTGCCTCCTCTGTGCACAAGGGCAGGCAAAGAACTAAGTGGTGGAGATGGGTAAGAAGAAAGGAAGTTTTGAACCATCTGTGACTATACCTTCCCTCCCACAGAGTGAAACTCTTCTCTCTCATTATTTAAGGTAGGTGTCTGTAAATTTTTTCTGTAAAGGGCCAGATAGTAAATATTTTTGGCTTTGTGGGCCATACAGTCTCTGTCATAACTATTCCACTCTGCTGTTGTGGCATGAAAGCAACCACAGACAATATATAAATAAGTGAGTATGGCCATGTTTCAATAAAACTTTATTTACAAAACAGGCAGTGGGATGAATTGGCCTATAGGAAAGGGTTTGCCCATTTCTGATTTAGGCACTTCTCCAGAAAAGACTTTATACCTCCCACAGATGAAAAGCATAAGCATAAAGATTGCTTTTTAAAAATAACTCTGTGTGGCTTAGGCCCCTGAGAAAAACCAACCAAACATGGGGTTACCATTTCCATAATGGATGAATCTGGCTTTGAGGATGAAGGGGTGAAACCACAATGCCTTGTCCTCCACCAACAATCTGCATGGAGTAGTGGCGATAGGCATAAGCTCTGGGCCAGACCACCTGGGTTCAAATTCCAGCCATGCCAAGGATTAGCTGTGCAACCTTGGACCAGTTTCTTAATATTTCTGTGCCTTAAGTTTCCTCCTCTGAAAAACAGGGAATGCTGATGACAGCAGTATCTGCCTGGGAAGGCTGTGGTGAGGATTAAATGAATTAAGACATGGATAGCATAGAGGTGGACTTGATACACAGCTGCACTCAATACAGGATACCTACTATAGCTCATTGAACATTAGTCACATGTCACAATAGTTGTTTGATGTATCATCGTATTGACTCCTCAGAATATGATTCTGGGGTCAATGCTGTTATCCCCATTCTACAGACAAGAAAATGAGGCCAGGAGAGGACAAGTCACTTGGCCACATTGCAGTGGCAACACTGAATGCTGTGATGTTTTCTTTTCTCTAAACCAGCAGTTCTCAACCTGGGGAATGTCTGGAGACATTTTTGGTTGCCATAACTTGGCATCTAGTGGGTAGAGACCAGGACACTGCTCAACATACCACAATGCACAGGACAGCCCCCACCACAAAGGATTGTTCAACCCAAAATGTCAGTGGTGCCAAGACTGGGAAGCACTTTCTACATAAACTAAGCTGGGTGGGGTTTCTCACAAAGACAGACAGGATTCAAGTGCACATAGTTTATTTGAAAAGTGTTCCCAAGAAGCACAGATAGGGAGAAGTTAAGTGAGACAGGAAGAAGAGGCTGAGAGTAAAGTGTTAGTCAACATTGTAGGTAACTGGCACTTGATTTCCTGGGAGACCTCTGGGAGATGTGCGGAACATGTGTGTCAGAGTTTTCTTACCTGAGGGGTGAGGGAGCTGGGGTATTTATATACCACCTCCTGTCAGTCACTGGCTCAGTGCTGCTCAGGGAGCAGTGATGCCCTGACACTTCTAATCTGCCCCACCCATGGGCAGAAGGACCCTGGTGGCTGGAGAACCCCATCAGGCACAAAGACCCTGAGACTGGGAGCTGACAGTGGGGCAGCATGCACAGAGGGTTGTGGGTGAGCACAGCTAGCACATGTCCTGCTGGCACATGCAGAGTCACAAGAGGCTAATATTGACATTCCCCAAATAAGGGACATTCAGCACTCAGCCTGGCTTCCACTGGGAGCCTACAATTTGTTCGTTGGAGGATGAGCCCCTGTGGAGAGAGTTTTCTGGGAAGGTGGCCACAGGGCATCTGGTCCTCTCTAGTGAATCAGCTCTCTGGTGGGCTGTGAAGCCGAGGACAGGCTGGGATGGCTCCAGACCTTGATCAGGATGGGAATGGACATAGTACCAAACACTTCAGGATACTGTGTGGCTCTTAATGATGCAGGAACACCAGGCTTTGCTCCTATTAGGCCGTGACGGAATATATGGGTGAAAACACACTAACCCGTGCCATGTAAGACCTTACCACCAAGCCTGCCCCACACCCTGGTTGTGACTCAGCTATGGATGAGATGGAGCATTAAGTGGCCTGGCAAGGTTAGTCCATCCCTCCTGGGAGGAAGTCTGCTTTCAAAAGAACCTCTCACTGTGCAGCCAAGGTCACTTAAACAAAGGGAGGCTCAGAGCCATTGTCTGTCAAATGGGATCAAGGGGGCCACAGAGGGTTAAATGAAATGAAGTTAACAGAAAGAACCCATAACTTAATAGTGATTGCTTTAATGGACATCCACACAGTGCTTAATAAATGCTCGGCCTTCTTCCAAGAACTTTTCAAATATTAATTCGCTTAATTCTCAGAACAGCCCATAGTAATGATGCTCTTAAGAGCAACAGTCTCCATTCCCTAAGTATCTGTTTCATGGCAGTCACCATGAAAATGGCTGGACATATATTGTCATTGGGCATACTAGAGCCTAGTGCTTTGCTTCCTCTCTGCTGTTTTGACTACCATTTATTGAAGACCTACTCTGTGTGAGGCCTTATTCTATGGGCTTTACATCGATCATCTTATTATCTCAGTGAATCCTTACAACAATACATTGAAGTACAATAATAACATAATAGCAGCTAACATTTGCACGTTCTGTGTACCAAGTGCCTTATCTCATTTAATCCTCTCAAGAGCCCTATGAAATAGCTGCTATCAGCATCCCCATTTTACAGATGATGAAACTGAGGCAGTGATGGTTGAAGTGACTTGCCCAAGTTCAACCAGGATCCCAGAGCCCATGTCAATGTCACTACCCCATGCCACCTCCTGGCAAGCCATGTCTTCATTATCTAAGTAGAGAGTGGTTTTCTGTTCTCATTTATTGGGGAACAGATGCCACCAAGATATGAACTTCCTGATTCTAGGTCTCCCTGCTGGCCCCAGAACCTAGACCTCCTGTCCTCTAATTCCAAATGCCTGGGTCGTTTTGGGGATCAGCTAATGGGGGGCTCCCCAGGCCCAGGGACAGAGCGGCTTACCGAATTCGGACTGCATGCCGGGGTAGATGATCCTGAACACGTAATCTGTGGCCTCGTCATCTTCCTTGTCTGAAGACGTGGACTCAGCAGAACCCTGAGGGCTTCGCTTGCGCAGTTTGGGAAATACTTTGCCCTGAAAGAACATGTCCCAATACACGGTCCCTGTGACATACCTGTCTCCAACTCGCATAGCCCGAGGCCCTTGGTGGGGTGTGCAGAGCCTGTGAAGCCACACAAGGGCCAATGGGCAAGAATGACTGCTCCCCAAGGCTGACCCCAACCCCAGCTTCCCTGGGCCCCCACACTTACTCACCTTCCCCCTCTGAGACCAGAGTGGTGGGTCCAGCTGCCCATGAGGGAGCAGCCCATTCTCCAAGCATGAGAGGAACTGCAGGAGGTGCCCTCCTTTAGGGAAGTGGAAGGGTGGCCTCTGGATCCCGTCCTGGCTGACCAACACCACCGTCCCGCCACTGTCCACTACCGCCGTGACCCGACCAAAGAAGACCCAAAAGGTAGTCACTATGAGGCATGGTGACGGGGCCCTCTGAGCCAACATATCCCCATCAGACATGCTGAGCTAGACCCAATGATCTGCTCCCAGGCCCTGGGAAAGGTGTTGGCAGAAGGTCAGGAGCAGGTTTTATCTCTCCTGAGTCCCTTTCTTCCCATCTACCGTCATCGTTGACTAGGAACTATATGACAGTCAAGAGTGTGATTACTTCCCTATAGCCACCACCAAAGGAAAATAATGCCCCCAAACACCCCATGCCCCTCAGCCACCCTCTACAAATCTACCTGACTTGGTTTGGTATGGAGGCTTTTAGACTCACCCATTCTCAGGGAGGTAGTTAGCTAGCATGTACTGAGCACTTATTGTATATAAGCACAGCATGTTAAAGGCACCATCTTATTGTAGTACTCAAAATATGACACATAAATATTATTGCCTATTTTACAAATGATAAAACCAAGGTTCAGAGAGGTTATGTAACTTGCCCAGGGTCATACAGCTGGTAAGTGGCAGGGCCTAGATTTGAATCTAGGTCTATCTCATTAAATAAGCTTAATGTTTTGTGCCTTGGTAGGCCACAGATCCCTTGCTTTCCAAAGCAAGATGGCCCTCTGCTTGTAGTGAATATACCTTCTTTGAGCTTTAAAAGGGAGACTTTAGTCATTAATTCCAGATTGGCAAAGCAAACTTTGGAAGGACAAAGACCTGTGTTTGAGTCCAGGCTCTGGAACCTATAGGCTGTGTGTCTTTGTGCCAAGCTGCTTCTTCACTTCTGAACTTGGAATGGAGCCCTTAACACTGGGTTGTCATGACAATTAAATAATACACATGTAAATAGTTAGAACGGTGCTTGGCACATCATGAGTGCTCAATAAGTAACAGCAACTAATACCATAGCTTTGATGTTAAGCCCTTAACATAGGTCATTTGATCCTCACAACAAGACCATGAGTAGGTGCTGTTATGATCTCCATTTTACAGATGGGGAAACTGAGGCTCATAGAGATGAAATCACTTGTCTGAGGTTGCACAGGTAATAAGGAGGTGAGGGCAGGCAGGGAATCCAGAAAGAACACCCCAGCCCCATGCTCCCCTCATAGTCCCCACCTTGCTGGTGGCAGTGCAGGTAGACAATCTCCTCCAGGCGGATGGTCATGGCGTAGTCCCAGTAGACGCTGGAAGGAGAGGGAAGGTTGAGCTTTCAGGATGCCTGCCCACCTCATCATGGGGAAGAGCCCAGGAGGCCAGAAGACCATGACCATGGACCCTTCTACCCTTCTCACCAGAACCTATCTATCTGCAACTTCTGTATCAGTCTTCCCAAATTCTATCTCCCCTTTTCTGGTCCCAGCATCCCAATATTCTGAGGACTCCCCCTTGGTTACCGAAAGTCCATGTGGTTGAGGCTGATCCCACACACCCTCCAGTCCAGGAACGGTCACCTAACCAAGTCCTGGCCAATCCACACATTCCACTGTTTTAGCCACAGTGATTGGTTCAGAGATGGCCCCATGATGCAAGCAGAACCAATGAGATTCTATGACTGGATTTTTGTTAGGAGTACTGGAAAAGAGATGCTCCTTTCTGCTAGGAAAGTAGTGGTAAGAATGATACATGTCTGGAGATGTAGGAGGCCATGACAAGAAAAAGCCTGCCTGAGAATGAGGTCAACAGTCAGGGTAGCAGAGCCAAGAGATGAAAAGAGTTCAGGTCTTCATCATTCAACTCCCTGGATCCAGCCATGCCTGAAGCCACTGCCACAGGATTTTTCGTTCATGTGAACAAATGCTAAAGGCAGCTTGAGTCTGGTTTTCTGTCACCAGTATCTAAGAGCCTTAACTAACTCAATCCTAACTCCATGCTACCATGTGTCCATGGGTAGGAGTTAAAATAGCCACTCAAAAGCCTTGACTTCACAGGTACCATCAGTGTGACTCGAATGCTTCTATGAGCCTCAGTTTCCTCCTTTGTAAAATGCAGATGATAATGCCCACTGCAGAGCATTACTGAGGATTAAGTAAAATCATATATGTGAAGGGCTCATATTTAAAGCCTTATACACAAAAAAACTACTTGGTTAATGGTCCCTGTGATTATTTACTTAAAATTTTCCATTTCCAGATCAAAGACAGATTGCTTTTCCACTCAGAACACAATGGGAGGTGGCGGCCACAGGAACTCAGGCCTGGTGTCAGCCGTGGGAATGCAATGTGCAGGTCTCCTGCGGGAGACCTTGCTGTGTGGGGGTGTGGCGGGCAGAGCTGACCAACAGCTTCGGAGGCCACCCCTCTGGATGCACCGCTACATTTGTGCCAAGGCCATGCTTCTTCTCAGCCATAACTGAGCATGCCGGGGTGCCAGTATGGGCCTGTTCCTGTGGGACAGGGGGCTGCCTGGGGTCACCTTTAGCCTGGGGACTCCCAACTGATATAGCCAAACATTCTTAGAACTGACTGTGTGTCTCAGACTCTTCCTGCCCTATCTTCCGTCCTTTCCCCTCCTCCCTCACAGGGGTCAGACCAGCTTTATGGTTTGAGGGATCTCCCCACCTCCCTCTGCTCCTCACATTCAACCTTCACAGGTGCTTCCCCGATTTAGTCTCTCCTGCACGTCTTGGTATTGTCTGCTTCTTGGAGGACCCAAACTAACACAGGCTTCAAAGTCAGACAAGGTTTACATCCCACTTCTGCCACCTACATTGAACCAGTCCCTCCCTGTCTTGGGCCTTGGTTTCCCCACCTGTGAAATGAGGAAGTCAGAAGCTCTCTCAAGGCCCTTCCTGTACCGGTCTGTACCAGAATCAGCCTCATCAGGGTCATGGAATAAATGGCCTTGAAAGATGGTCAGGTACACAAGTGGTTTTATAGTAGCAGCCTCTGCTGAGCCTCTTGCATGCTGAGTCTCGGCCAGGAGACCCTTCCCTGGGCTCCCACATGGTGCCTATCATGCTGCCTGTTTTCTTTTCTGTTTCTCTCAGGGGTGTTGAATGCCTAGAGAGGGACTAGGTTTTGTTCACTTCTATAAGATGCTTGGAGATTATTCAGAGTGAGTGGTGAATGCTGGGCCCTAGGATGCCTAGTAAACAAAGCAACTTTCCAACTATAATCAACACCAGCAAGGAGGAGCTCTGTGGACAGTTCCTTCGGATCTGCATAAATTAACACTAGCAGCCTCCGTGACTGACAGGTCTTTCCAGGTGCAAGGCTCCACCTGGAAAATGCTTCACATGCATTTTCACATTGACTCCTCCGCACATGCCAGTTTGGAGATTCCATTACCACATCCCCATTTTTATAGACGAACAAACTGAGGCTCAGGGAGGTAAAGTTGATTGTCCAAGGTCATTCAACTAGGAAGGAGCAAGAGCTAAGTTTCTGTTTACGTTTTATGTTTTAACAGCTTTCTAGAGTAGAACTGCTGTGTCATATGTTAAGGGTATGTTATAATAAACTTCCAAACGGGTCTGCAAAGTGGTTGCACCATCAGCAGTGTATAAGGGTTCCAGCTGTTCCTCATGGCAGGGCTGAGGTGTCAGCCAGGTCCACCCTGACTCCAGAGCCCAAATGTCTACCTCTTTGGTGATATTTCCTCTTCAACATCAGAAAACTCTGATGGGGAGTTATGATCCTGGTTGTGCAAGAGGGAAGCCTGGCTGGGAAAAGAGGTCTTAAACCTCCTCAGACAGGGGCTACTCCCCTATCTTTGTTGTCCCTTTGTTCCAAAAGAGATCCTGGAACCCTTGGGTGCCTCTTTTCCCATACATTAATGCCCACATTTCTGACCCCTGGCTGTTTCTCTTCCTTGAATCTAGGTGTCACAAAAGGGTAACAAGAACAGATGGGGGTTCAGAGTCCAGGCCTAGGGAAGTCCCCAGTCCCATTGGCAGTGACCTTGAAAGTACAAATTCATCTGGAACTAAATATGGAAGCACCTACAATGTGCTTGGTCACAAACAGAGGAAAAGATGATGCAGACACATGGAGTCCCCGATGACTTCAGCTGGAACGGGGAGGGGGAGCGGGGCTTGGCAAACATTTGGTCCAATGCCTCTCCCAAAACATTAGCATCAAAAGTTTCCTGCCCACACAATTCTGGGCTTAAGTTCAACCAACATACAGGTCCACAGACTTTGATGTTTGACAAAAGACACTCAGTGTTTGACAGCTCCTGAAAACTCTTTGGGAACCCTCCAGTTCTGGGAAAATCTTGTCCAGCTCCCTTATTTGACAGAAGGGGGAAACTGAGTTCCAGAGAGAGGGAGTGATATACCTCAGGTCAACCAGTGAGGTGAAAGCTGAGCAAAAACTCAGTCCTATAAAATACATTTATCCATTTACTTGATTATTCGTTGTCTTCCCCAGCATAACGTAAACACCATAAAACTCTGAGAAGATAAAGATTTTTCCTCTCCTTTTATGCATCTGCTACCTCTCTTGTATCTGGGCACATAATAGGTGCTCAGTTAATATTTAATGAATGAATCACTGCTTTATTTCACGAAGATTATCTGAGAACCTAATATGTGCTACAATCTATGGCAGGTGCTGGGAAGAAGACACAAGCAAGACAGAGGCTTTGCCCTCGTGGAACTAAGATCTGGAGGGCAAGATCGTTGGTATACAGGAAGCACAGATTTAGTATGTGACTATGGTTTTATAAATGCTATGAAGGATTTTCAGGGCTCTCTGTGTGATCCAAATGCATCGGGGCAGTCAGTGAAGGTCCAATTCTAAGGTTTAAGATGTATAAACTGATAAGGTCCCTGACCAGTGACTTTGCATTTCCCTTTGTTCTTCCTAAAGCTGTCCCTAATTGTGCTGGAACAGAGTACTACAGCAGGGGATTCCCAGCCCCATGTTTCCTTGGTGTGTGATTACTAAGCCTTTGCTGGGTCCAATAAATTCCAGGATATCTGAGGAGACACAGTCCTGAACTAGAAGCCTCCCTTTTTTACTAATTGATAAGAAAGGGGGCAGCATACAGGGAACTATTTGTGGGCTTGAGACCTTTAAGATTTCTCTCTCCAGGTGATGTTTTGGCCAGGGCTCTGCCTAACTCCATACCCTAAGGTTCTTCTAGGTAGTTTCCAGATCCTCTCAAGTCCTTGAGTTACCTCTGAGGCCAGAGATACAGGGAAGCTGAGCACGGTGGCCGTTAACAGCCAGATGGAGCAGCAGACACGGGTAGGGAAACAGAGAAAAGGCACGAATTTCCCTGTGCCAAGGGGAGGAAAGGGACCCGGCACCCTACCTCTTCTCATAGTCCAGGTCTCCCACAGACCCGTTCATCAGCTGGTTGGGCGTCCACTTCAAGGTCATGATGTCAGCTGTCTGGTGAAGGGATAGGTACCCTGGCACAGCCTCCATGTCATCCCTCTGCAGAGAGAGAAGGACTCAGGTCTGATTGTAGTGAGAGTTACAGTGGATGGGGACCCTGGCTCATCTGACTCAAGGGCACATAACCAGACAAGAGGCTGGGTCATTCCCTCCAAGGCCATGGCCATTTGAAAGACCCTGAGCCTTCTTCCAGGAAGTCATGCTAAGCAAAGCCATTTGTAGCCAATCATCCAGGATTAGTTCTATAGGGCCACCTGTGAAAGCTGTCCAGCCCCCACCCCCAACACTTTCACACTCACTTCCCTTCTGAGGTTCAGGGGCCCTGCTGTGAGGGTGAGGCCAAGGGTTTCTTAGAACCATGAAGGGGCTCTGGCCCTCTCAAAATCACCCTTTCTAAAAGAGAACGCCATCTTTTTGGCCAGTATTAAGGAAGAAAGAGATGGCAGCTGAACTTATCCCAAGGACATGACCCAGAAGCCCCTCCTCAAATATCCCTGCTACGCTCCCCACCCAGCAGCCTGAACCTCTGCCTTCCTAACTGCTGTATAGCTTCTCATCTGCTGTTTTAACTCAAGTAGGGAGTGGTGGAAGGCAGTGTCTCCAAGCTTTACCCATAGAGGAAGCAGTCCCTCCACCACATTCGTCTCCACAATACATGGAGACAGACAACTAACATTTACTGAGTACCTACAGTGTACCAAGTATGGCTTAGAGTTACACAAATTGTCTCAACTGAACCAACCAGGCCTGCAGCCCTATTAAGGAGTCCAGTTGCAGTCGATCATCAATTCTAAGATGGCATTTGTTTTTTGCATTTGAATATGCCTGAAACAGGGATGCATCTTACAGTCAGCAGCATCTCACCATTGTGACATAGTTGTCATTGGCTGATCTCATGCACATTTAGTCACGGCTGTTCATATTGTCATTTCAATTAAGTTCTGTGTGTGGTTGATACTTCACATTCAGAGCACAGGTGTTATTTTAAAAGTCTCTAAAAAGATTAGACTGTGATTCAGCTTTGAATCAAAAAGTTCATGTATATGTAGAAAGGCTGGGAACAGAGCAATGAGGTGCTAATGTGATATTCACCAATGCAGAGATGCCCACAATTACAGATTTTCTTGCAAATCAACAACCAAGTGCAATGCTTGCAAGAAATACAGCATCTCTCATGCTCTGGAACAGAGGCCAGCCAACTTTTCCTGTAAAGGGTCAGATAGGAAATATTTCTGGCATTGTGAGCTATACAGGCTCAGCTGTAACCACTGTAGCATGAAAGTAACCAATATGTAAACTAATGGGCATGGCTGAGTTCCAGTAAAACTTTATTTATAAAAACAGGTGGAGGGCTGCATTTGGACCCATAGGCTATAGTTTGTTGATCCCTTTCTTTTGATGGAACAGAAAATTATATTGGATGGAAAACTAAGGACATCAATGACTCTTAAGTCAAAAAGTGCTACAGAAGATTGGATCCTGAAATGTGAAGACGTTTTAGGACTACCTTAACTAAGAAATTGCAACTATATTTTCTCTTTTGTGTACTTATAAGAGGCATATATGACTTAAAAAGAGCTAACTATATCTAAATAAGTCTCAAAAAGTTTTCAAAAAGTGTAAAATTATCAAGTAGTGAGAAAACTGCATATAATAGCATTTTTTATTTCCTGATGGTTATGTTAAAAAAAATGGTGCATCTTAAATTCAGGGATTCTTAGGTCTGAGGAAATAGGTTCTTGTATCCATTGTGATGTGGATAATAAGGCTCAGAGGGAGAAGTGGTCAAAACTGTGACCACAGGGCTGGAGCGACTGACAGCTCTCCCTTTGCTTCCTCCCAGATGAGCCCAAACACCATGCTGATCCAAGTGGTCCCGGAAAGGAAACAGCAAAGGAGATATTTCATGAGGGGAGGGGCTTCACATACCTTGCTCACCATCCATACCTGGGGCCTGGTCCAGTGCTGGGGCATCAAAGGTGACTGGTAAGTGGCACAGACTGGCACCACCTGGCCCGAATTCGAATCATAACTCTGACTCTTATTCTGCTATATGGGCCTCAGTGTTATCATTTATGATAACAGTGCCTGCTGCAAATGGTTGTTGTGAGTTTTAAATGAGCTGATACAATTAAAAGCACTTAGCACAGTACCTGACACATAAGAAATGCTTAATTATATATTAACATGAAGATGTTTATCTTTTTATCCTAAGCATCTAGTACATAGCAGGTTCAGTATAAATGTTTGCAGAATGAGCAATAACAAGAGAGAATGGATAGATAGATGGCTGGGTGGACAGGTGGATGGACAGATGGACGGGAAAATAATTGGACAAATGAGTGGATGAAAATATGGAAGGATGGATGGATGGATGGATAGATAGATGGATAGATGGATATATATAAATATAAGCAGATAGATGAAGAAATGGTGGATGGATGCATGAATAGAAGGATGGATGGATATAGAGATTGAAAGAGTTGATTGGCTGGCTAGAGATATTGATGGGTGGATGGATAAATAGAAAAAAATACTGGCATATGGATGAATGAATGAATGAATGAATAGAAGGAAATATTAGCATATGAATGAATAGACAGAGGCGAGGAAATACTGGAAGATGAACAGATGGATGAGTAGGTGGATGGATAGATGAATGGATGAGCAATCTGCAGCCAGAGGGAACTCCTCTTCTGTGACCTGGATACAGAATGTAAGTGAAAAGTCTGGGTCCAAAATGAACTCACCGGCTGAACGAGAACATTGTTCTTGCCATAGAGCAGGGTAGCCCGGGAGTTCTGGTGCAGGGACTCCACATAGTCCCGGGCAGAGAGGGATGGCCGGTCATCCATGCTTCCACTCGAATGCCTTTTCTGGATCTGGCAGTGTGAGCAGAGGAGGAGGACAAGGCCCAGAGTGACCTTCATGGCCCTACTCCATTCCCCGCCCCATGCCAAGTCCAGAACTCAGCCTAACTGCCCCACAGAGCCCTGCCGTCTACCCCACTCACACAGAGGGCTGGACGCTTGGTGGGCGAGTCCTGCCGTAGGTGTGAGCTGTGGATGCGGTGCCTCTGGACAAGCTCATCTGCTGAGGGGTCAGTCCAGAAGTGATCTGCAGTCTTCATCTTGGTGTACTCTAGAGCACAGGGCCCCACTGCAGAGCAGGTGGGGGTTGGCACTCCAACAGCTCCTGAAAGTCCGCCCTCCCGTCTACCACTAAATTGGCCACGGATTTCACTGCCCTTCCCCTCCTGCCAGCTGGCATGTCCCAGGGCCCTGCTAGGGAGAAGCCAAAACAAGACCCTGGGAGCAAGAGATAGAAAATTGCTAAGTTTTGAAAGGGGGTACTGGAGGGAGGTGAAAGACTCTTAGGAGGTATCCCAAAAGCCAAGGCCAGAGATTCAGATGAAATTCAGAGCACTGGACCACTTACCCAACAAAGATGCAAGGATGGGGCCATCCACAGGATCCATCAGGAGAGCTTCCTTCTCATAGTATTTACTAGCAAGGGAGGAAAGGATATACAGATTTGGATGGTGACCAGCAGAGGGCGCACAAGCCACTATGGCCTGGTGGTTAAGAGCGGACGATGGTTCAATCCCTGTTTTGTCACTCAATTACATCTGCGAGCCTCAGCTGCCCCATTTGTAAAATGGGGATTATAATAATATATCTCAAAGGGATGCCAGGAGGACTTTTGAGAGAGGCGCTAAGCAGCATGCTTTGCATGAAACTGCTTAATACATGGTGTGATAAAGCCTTAATGAGGTGACAGGAGTAATCATTAGAAGGCTGCGAACGCCTGGCTGGTTCTATCCACTTCTGCCGCGTCTCCTATTTCAAACAGGAAATTATTTAGAGGCACGTATGATATCTATCCTTCTAATATTACTGAGGCGATAAAATGTTTTTTAGCTGTGGTTGTCCCAAAAGGCTGTCTTAACAGGCCTTCCTGTCCAGATAACTAATGTGGACGATGCTGGCCTGACATAGTCAAACAAAAAAAAAACAACAAAAAAAACCCCTGGCTTCTGACTCTTCAAAATAACATGTGATGCCATCAGTACTACAGTGTTTGTGCTGAGTGTTTTTGGTTTTTATTTGTGAGTTGTGGTGTTGTGGTTTCTAATCCTTTGCAAACCTTATACAGTCTAGAGACTAACAGAGTTTCGGATGTGGATAAGACCTTGTTCTGACCTCCTGAAGGATATCAGGCCCAGAGAGGTTAAGTAACTTGCTGGAGGCCACACAGTAGGTAGATGCAGGCATGGGCTACACTCAGCTGGCTCAGTTCTTCTCATCCTAGAGCCAGGGGTAAAGGACATAGGATCTCACATCAGAGAGATTGAGTGGGAGCCCAGCTCGGCCACTCCTTCCCTCGCTGTGTGCGCCCGGGCAGGTGACTACCCTCTCTGAGCTTTGGTGTAAAATGGGAAGAAGGACAGAACTCATCTGCTCGGGCTGTTGGGAGGATTAACATTGACCCGCATCTATAGAAACAGCACAGACTCTGACAGCAGGAAGGTCCCACTAAGTGGCAGCAACATCATTGTAATTCTACCCCCAAAGAAATCTATCAACCAGAATATTAGCTGAGGCAGGACTGGCCTACTCTGGTCATGCTCAACATCAAGTCTGTGCATTTTGGTGTCAGATTTAAAGAGAATACTTCAAGACATTTTCCACTCCACCACTCCATTTCCTCTCCAAAAATCAGCAGTTATATGACCATAAACCTTGGAAATGTTGCCTTAAAAATAGCAGGGGGGTTGGAATCAAGATATGACTCTAAAGGGTACCCACTGAAGTGATGGGTTTCTTTGGAACAGTTCTGCATCCTGAGTGTGGTGTAGGTTACATGAAACTACCTATGTGTTAACATTTCATAGGAATATATAGCAAAAAAAAAAAAAAAAAAAGAGTATATGTAAAAACTGGTGAAATCCAAATAAAGCTTGTAATTTAGCTAACAGTTTTGGCAATGGCAACTTCTTGTTTTGAAACTTATATTCTCGTTACATAGGATGTTATTTTTAAAGAGAGGCAAGAACTCTCGGTACTAATGTTGCAGATTCTGTGTGAATATAAAATTTAAAATAAAAAGTTTAATGAAGGAACAGCCGGTTGACATTGCTGCTCTAATAACTGTTAATTCCTTTTGACCAACTTATTCAGCAGGGAAACACAAGGACATACACCAAAGGCAGTAACTTCACAGGCCCTGGACCCATAACAGGGCAGGAGGCAGAGACATATTACAACTGACAGGAGGTTAAGAGATGAACTGGAGCCCCAGAGTCTGGGTTTCTTTCAGTTCCTCTCCTACCTCAAGGCCTTGGCACCTGCTGTTCCCTCTGCTGAGAACACTCTTCCCCACCCCCTTCACCTGGTTAATGACTACATGCCCTTCAACTTGGAAGCTGAACTGTCACATCTTCCAGAACACTTTCTCTGACCACCTGAAAGAGATTAAACTCCACTCACCTGTCTTGGAACACTCATGACATATTATCACAATTACTATTTGCCTGTTTTTCCTTCTATAATGGGAGCTTCATGAGGGGAAGGACCATGCTCTACTTTCTTACATACTCCTCTGGCAAACAGAATAAAAGATTTTTAAAAAAAGAGATGATAATATCAACTGTGTGTAAAGATGTGATTAAACATGTACTTTCATACACTGAAAATATGAAGAGATTCTCAGATATTTCTCTCTCTCTCTCTCTCTCTCTCTCTCTCTCTGGCTGGGAAGGAGTGCTGGCCATGACGAGTCTCATATTATAAATTATTCAGTGGCTCCATATTGCTCGTGGCATAACATCGAAGCTCTTTGACATGACAGGTAAGACCAATGTATCCTCAACATCTAGGTTAGTGCCTGGCATGTAGTAGATGCTTATTAAATGCTTATTGGATGGATGAATGAATGAATGAATTCCTGCCAAGAAGACTCATACTAGAAAACTTTTACATCATAATTCTAAGCAAGGAAAGAAAACGTGGGAAGTATCATGAGGCACTTCCAAAATGCTGCATGTTTGCTAACTCTCTTTCTCGCCTCTTCTCCAGAGTGGCAGCGTTCCATCCCATTTACCAAAAGAGACAAGAAGCACAGAGAAGCTAAGTGATTTCCCTACAGCCACACAGTTAGCAATAAGACTGTGGGCTTCACTCATTGGAGAAGGAAGGTCACTGAGACCTCAAGATCCTTACGCCCTACTTCAAATGCAAAGACTCCACATTGCTATTAAACACCTGAATCTTCCCAAGGTTCTAACCTAAGCTAGTTCATGTTCAAATATCTAGAAGACCTTTAATCACTTCAAAATTAAGTACACTTCAAGGGGAAAAACAGTGGCTATGTGCAAGAGGATGCAATTCCCATGGCTACCAGCAGGTGAAGGCATAGAGCACCCAGGGGTCTGGTCTTTCTCTGCTCACCTACTGTTTTCCACAAGATAATGTACAATTTTGTCCAGGACCTTCTCGAACAACGCCGTGCGAATCCACAGGTGTTTGATGGCGAGTGGGGACAGGTTAGGCAGCTTTGGCAGCTTCCGCACATTCTCTTGGAGGCCCTGGATCTGGTTTCGCCTTCGAGGATCAGTGAAGGAGGAGAAAACACATTCACAAAAGAGAAAATCCCACAGGACCAATACACAAATGGGAAAAAGTTCAAGCTCTCTAGGAAACGAAGAAATGGCAACTATAACAAGAAACCACAGGGCTCCAGGCAAATGGGTAAAGAGTTGAAAAATCTAACAATGCCCAGTGAGCATGAAGATGTGGTACAACAAACACTTTCATATACTGTTGATGGGAAAGGCAGAATCTCATATTGATATTTTTCTCTTTTAGTCTCTCCCTCCCTCCCCTCCCCCTTCCTATCACTGTCTCTAACTCTCTCTGCTGGAAAGAAGTGCTGGCCAAGTAGAGTCTCAGGTTATAGATCCTTCAGAGGCTCCCTGCTGTCCTCGAGGACCAAGCTTTTTAATATGACAGGCAGGGTGCTCTATGACCTTTGTCTTATTCACCTCTCTACTCATCCCCTTATCACTCCCTTTCCTGACCACATAATCCAGACAGATGGAAAGGCCACTGTCTCTCACCTGAAGATGTTCCAAAAGCTGCTGCTTCTTCCTGCTTTCCCTCCCTCTGCCATTCCCAAACTGAGCCCTTCTCACCCTTAAGGTCTCAGTGAGGGCACCCCCTCCTGTGGGAAGCCCTCGTGGATCATCCAGGGCTGGAGTAGAGGCCCCTCCTCTGTGCCCCTCCTTAGGTACTACAGCATGACTTCCTGCTAACTTTTGTCTTCCCCTCCAGACTGACCTTGAGGGCATAGACTGAGATTCAATTATTATTTTTTAAATAAAATACTTCCTAAAGGTCTACCACATGGCAAGCATGGGTCCTCCTTATGTCTGTGTTTCCAAGGCCCAGGACAGTGCCTGGCATATAGGAGGGGCTCAGCATGAATGAATAAATGGCTCTCCCTTACCACATGGCATGGACATCTCTAATTCCTTCGTTAACAAGTCACCATATTATGGAAGGCTTGTGGAAATCCCTCCCTTTAAGAAGTTATCAGCATCACCTGGGGATTTAGCAGATGGATTGGAAGGCACCTGAAGACTAGGTGGCTGAAGAGTCAGATACCAAATGGGGCATGGCAATGCCAAGTGCAGAGCCCTGCCCATCATACGGTTCTGGCCAACAGCCCTGGGCAGGCAGGGCCTGCAGGTCTTATCCAGTGATATGGCATGACCACCCAAAGTTAGATGGCAAACCCATGGCATGCATGTATCTCTGCCTTCCCTTACCAGTCATACACATGGCTAATCAATCCACACACTCTTTCCCAAGAAGCCTAACCACAGCTCCAGAATCTTTCACAACAGTCCTCTGGGGCAGCCACTAGCATCAGCTGGAGGTCAAACCTATTTGCTATCCCTGACCAGGCCCCAGATGAGGGGTTTAGCTATGCGGTCAGGATGCTGGGAGTGGCCTTGGTGGGAGGCACTCATGTGCAGCCTCCCCATCACACAGGTCATCGGCCACCAAGACAAATGAGTGAAGTCAACTCTGCCCATGGGGACAGAGACTATATTGGTTCTATTAAACTTTGGTCTTCCTACATTTAGGGCCAGTCTTGGCTCACAGGAGGCACTGATCTACGTGACACAGTTTCGTGGGCATTTACCAGGTACTAGGCTCTCACAGACATGAGGGACATGATGGGGAATAACATAGATGTAGCTGCCTGTCCTCATGGAGTTCAGAGTCAAGAATAAGAGAGAGACAACAATCAAGTAAGCAATAGACAAACACATAAATGAATATCACAGATGGTGATAACATATAGGAAGAAAATAAACAGGATGTTATGAAAGAGAAATGAGGTGAGGCCTGAATGATGACAGGGAACCAGCGATGGAAGATGAGTGGTGTGAACCAGGAAAGGGTACAGCATGTGCAAAGGCCCTGGGGTGGAAAATAGTCTGTCGGGTCTGTGGAGCAGAAAGGAGAGTGGAGAGTTCTGGGAGGCTTAGGCTCTTGCTGAGCCCAGGGAGGGGCATGGACTGTCTTCTGGGGGACTACCCCAGCCCTACCCAGTTCTCTGCACTCACGCGCCCTCGATCAGCTGCTCCAGGTCCTGGACCTTGCGGCTCAGCTCCTCAGCTGGCGGGAAGCTCTTGCCCACCTTCATGAAGAGAGCTGCGATCTTGTTGCTGCGCAGGAAGCCAGCCGCCCTCCGCCGCAGCCCATGCAGGACACAGGCCTCCACAGCCGCTGCAGGAAAGCAACAGTCAGCAGGCCCCGCCCTGACCATGGTCCCTGGCACTCAGCCCAACTAGAGCTTCAGTCATGCAGAGACACCATGAAGAGCCGGGGGCCCTCGGAATCACAGATCTGTGACAGAGTCATAGAGAAAAGTATGTATGCTTCTCCACGTTATACCCCCTCAAAAGGGAGCAAGAGCACTTTATGGCTGAGGCATGCTCACCGCCCAAGGACAGACTGTCTCTGCTCATATCCTCTCCCAGCTCCTACCCAGCCGTGCGACTTGGACAATCACTTCCCCTTCCTGAGCCTCAGCTTTCATCTGTAAAATGGGGACAGTAGGAACATTAACCTCATAAAATTGCTGTTAAGATGGAAAAAATTCATGGAAAGCAGCACAAAGCCAGGTACACAGTGAGTGCTTTACAAATGATACCTGGTCCTCCTGTAAATGGGGGAGAGGACTGGACCACAGGACTGCTGAACTCTATCTGGCTGGAAGAATCACATTGTCATCTAGTCTGATTCCAAGCACAGCTGACTTGAATCTAGTTCAGCCTCCACCACAGCCAGGGAGGAAAAAACAACCATCCTCATTTTACAGATGTGGAACCAAGGCTCGAGAGGTGAATTGACTTATCCAGAGCTCCACAGTGGTTAAGTGATGGAGCCAGGATTCAGGTCTGAGTCCAAGGTGTGCTTATAACACCTGTGCCTCCACGAAGGACCTACGAAGGGAGTGAAGGGCGGATTTAGTCATCATCTCTCATTTCTCTGGAGGTCCTGCCCAGCTCTGGGTTGTAGCCTGGGCTCTGCCATGAACTTAGGTGTGACTTCAGGCAAATCACTTTCCCACTCTGGGCCTCAATGTTCCCTTAGGGGAATAGGCTTTGTGCAGGCCATTCTGACAGCCCCTATCTTATTTTTGGTACCCTCAGTAGCTTTCTATTTAGTATCTTCCTACCTTCTGTCTTACACAGCAGACTGGGAGCTCACTCTGGTATTCAAGAGGGGCACAGTTGATGTTTTGAGGGAAAGTGAGTATATAATAAGAGCTACTCCTTCTTGTGCACCCACTGGGTGTTAAACCATGTTAAGGTTTACCTTACCTAGTCCTTGTTACAAAACTCAGGAGGTGAACATTCTAGGTATTTTCATCTCACAGAAGAGTGCCAACATGCCCACGGTCAAGAGCGCTGCCAAGGTTAGGTTATGTGCAAGAAGAAATCCTGAGAAGTTCTGGTTCAGTTGCCTGTCTCTGTTTTTTTTTTTTTTTTGTTAGCAATAGCTTGGTTTGAATGAAGACCTACATATTATATTGCCTGATCTTCCCATAGATTCAGATTATTCTGGGTGAGGACCTCTTAAATATCTTCATTTTTGCTTATGTACACAGTACTTTGCATTTGTTTATGTTGTAATAAGTTAATCATCTATTCAAGCTTCGTAGACAGTGTATGAATCTTTCCGACAATGGTTCATCGGAACAATGGATAAAAGAAACCTAAAGGAGGTCCTTCAGGCCCCATTTAGTGCCATCAAATATCTCTCACCCAAAACTTACATCAGAGTTAGAGAATAACTAAGATTTTATCACTTTCTATTCCTCTAAGTCTTTAATTGGTAGGTATGTCAGCAAGTTCTGAAATGCATATACATATTACTTTATTTGCAAATGAAAATGTTCAGAAGAAAAAAGCAACATATATATATTCACACACACACACACACACTTACATTCTCATGTTCATACATATTTAAATAAACATGTCTCACTTTAAAAAAGTAAGATCTTGCCAAGGTCACCCCCCCAAAAAAACTGGCAGAGCTGGGATTTGAACCCAGGTCAGCCTGGCTGCAGGGGGATTAAACTGACATCAGTGGGGTCCCAGGTTATGGCATGTGCTAAGCATGTTGCAGGACCATGGGTGGTGTCCCCAGCCACCTGGGCGGAAGCAGACAGGGCTTTATGTAGGGCCAAGATCGATGAGACGGGAATTATAGTATGCTCTTTATTATGAGACACTCCAATCATGAAATAAAAAGCTTTTTGGGGAGAAAGACAGAAATGCTCCCACTTATATGTACACACTGATTATGAGCTGAATCCTAACTTCAAAGACACGCAAAGCACATATCTCTAGGCATTGTGAAAGTACGGTAAGAATCTGGCAGCGCGATTATTTCTGGAACCTTGTGAGCATAGCTGGTTCAAGGAGAGACGTGTTAGTCACGCTCTGAGCTCCGGTCCTGCCTTCTTTGCTGAGCCATCTGGACACGATCCCTCAAGATGTGTTGATGGCTCTTAATTCCCTATGTTTTTTAAGTCCCCATTTATCCTCTCCCTTTACTTGGCAACAACCATAGGCAGGGCTCAGAAAGGACATGGAGCCCATTCCTCAGAGGCAAGACCCCTGCCACTTAGGGGAGGGTCAGTGTGAACTGAGCCCAAGGACAGAAAGCCAATCCCTCCAATGTTAACCCTGATTACCTCTTCATGGGCTACAGAGGTCATGCTTAATCTCTTCTCTAGAATTTTCTGTATTTCCAAATTCCCTAATGAAGTGCCTTTGGAATCAAAAGAATTTCAGAGTTACAAAGCAAAAAAGAAAAAAAAAAATGACGTGGGAACCCCTGTTCAAACATGCCACTTCCCCAAGGCAGCCCACAGAGAAAGAAGCCACCTTTCAAGGCCACAAGCCACGGACTCACCACAGAAGGAGATGATGTGGCTGCTGTCTTCGTGGACAAACTTCCGTGTGACGGCCTCCTCCATGATCTGCTTCACCTGGAAGGGAAGGCAGCTGGAGGGGAGACTCCCCCCAAAGCAACCCAGGGGACACTCCAATAACCACTTTCCCTCCACTCCCTCCTCACTGCATCTTCTGTAGGTCTAAGGCCTGTGGCTTGTGACGCTCCATGCTCACATTTTATTGAATTAGTTTTTTCGGCTCTTTACATGTCAAGCTTCTTCTCGGGTGTCAAACAAAGTGTCATCTCCTTCCCTAGTGACATTATCTAAGGCAGCCCTCCCCACACCTCCATCCATCTCCTATTATAGAGTACTTATACTATTCCTGTGCTATGTGTTTGTTTACTGTCCATCTCCCTTCTGGAATATACAATCCCTGAGGGCTTGGCCTCGTCTGCCTTATTCAGTGTTGCAACTATGGAGCCTAGAACAGTGTGTGGTGCATAGTAGGTGCTCAATAAATATTTTCTAAATGAGCGACTGAATGAGTGAAACAGGTATATAGAAGAATCAGGAGGGTGTCATGTGAAAAATCAGCCCTGGAATTTGGCAGACCTGGGTTCAAATTCCTGATCGGGCCCCTACCAGAAGGATTTGTGATCTTGTCTTGGGTACTGGAGGCTCAGCCAGGTGAGGCAACTCACCAGAGAAGTGGAGCTGGCACAGAGTGGAGACGGAACTCCAGCCCATGCCTGACTCCCAGGCTGAGTGCTTTTCCTACTATCCTCAGCTGCTCAACAAATCTTGCTTGAGCACCTCTGATGTGCCAGGCACAGGGGACCCAGTGCTGAAAGAGCCACTGTGACCCTGCTCATGAAGACAACCCTGTGGTGGCCTAAACATCCTCCTGCTCTGCTGCATTCTCGGCCTCATTCTGCCCAAAGTTACTGTGGGGCTTTAGCAAAGTGTGTCTCTGCTCTGGGCCTCTGTTTCCTCACTTGAGGTTGAGGAGATCAGAAGAAACCATCTCAAAGGCCCAGCGCTACATCAGTGGGGCTGTGATGTGGGTACAAAAGAAGAAAGGTCCTGAATCCTCCCAATCCAGCAGACCCTCATTCTCTGCCTGGCAGCCCTGTGGCCCACTCAGACACAGTAGATGGCACACCAGTGCACCCATCTGAGAGCAGTCTCAGGCTCTCACTGCCCCTCTCCCCTTTCTTTCCGGTTCCTTCTGGTTCTGGAGGGGAAGACATACCTCAGAGCATCCATAGCCACATTTTCTGAAAAACATATGGTTGTCCCCGCCCCAGAGCTGGCACACCACCCCTGCCCCCTGCAATCAAGTCAGCACCCTCCCCATGAACAGCTGCTGACCTCTGAGCTCAGAAGCTCAAGTCAGGCTGGCCTGGCAGCATTTCTAAGCCTGAAAACTATTCAGCCGGGCCTGTAGAATTGGCCCCATTTATAGATGCAGAAACTGAGGCTCAGAGAAGCTCACTGGCCTGTCCAAGGCCATGTAGCTAGGACACAGAAGAGCTGAAATCCCAATTTATAACAGTTTTTCCACCTTGGTTCCAGTTGCCATATCTTGGTCCCTCTAGCTACTAGCTGTGTTTTCTTGGGTAGAGCACGTCACCTCTCTGAACCTTAGTTTTCTCAGTGGATAAAGGGATGATAGGAATAGCACCTGCCTCAAGGGGCTGTGGAGAGGACAAGAAAATGCACACCTTTTGCTGAGCACAGAGCCTGGAGCACAGTGTGCCTGCAAAAATGTTAGCTGCATGCATGCATCACCATGCCTAGAACCTCGCCTGGACTCCTTTACTGTTACTCTGGTCCTGGCTGAAATATTATCTGTTCAGGAGACTAGATGCCCATAGTGGCTGCTTTTAGAACACCGATCAGATTTATAACGATTTCGTCAACACCTGTCCTTTCTGCTGGGCTGTGGACCCCATGAAGGTGAGCACTGTGTCTCCCCATTTTATAGCTCTGGTTCTAGCACATGGTAGATGCTCAATAAAGTTCTTTCTGTTTGAAGAATGAATGACCTGAAGGCTCATAATCGACTTCTGCTCGGGTAAAATGTTTTAGCTAAAAAAATGCTTTCATGTCACTATAATCTGGGTAAATAGAGCAGCAGTATTATTATCCCTGTTTGTCAAGGGAGGAAACAGGCACAGAGAGGTGGTATACCCTGCCCAGGGTCACACAGCTGGTGAGGAGTGGAGCCAGGGCTTAGATGCCATTGAGCCCACATGGTCTCAGAGCATTTTCCCACTGCTTTCCCCTCCCCAGGTACCTGCCTCCTTCTTTCCTTTGCTCCCCCTGAGGCAGGACACAGTGATGCTGGCCTCTAACTCAGTGTCTGAGAACCTGCTAGATGGGGTTGACAAGCATCCAGACATGGACATCCGTTGGGACTAGAAGTGTGGAGGGAGTGAGTTCAGGCTAAGTAGTGGAGGGTAGTAGACTGTTTGGAAGGTGTGGTAGGAGGGCATGGTGTCCAGGCAGCTGAGTTGGGAGCACTTTCAGTGAAGCACAGTGGCTAATTAAGAACTAAGACTTTGGGGCCAGACAGGCCTGGGTTCAAATCCTGACTCAGCCACTTACTAGCTGTAGGACCTTAGCAAATTCCTTTACCTAGTACCAGCTACTACAGAGTCAATAAAATCTGTTGCTTCTGTCATCAGAATATACCTAGAGTCTGTCCATTTCTCATCTCATCCACCAGCACCTCTTGGAACCAAGTGATGTCCAAGCCATAAAGTGTGACCTGGTCCAGGTCACATCTGTCACCAAGTCACCTCTCTTGTCCAAGGCACATCTCTCCTGGATCAGCACGGTAACTTCTTATTCATCTGTTTGCATCCAACCCCTAGAGGCTCATCTTAACGTAGCCATAGGATCTTGTTAAAAGATATGTCAATAGACCAACCAGTCAGAAGATCAATAAGGAAACAGAGGACTTAAAAAACATTATAGACCAATTGGACCTAACAGACATACAGAATCTTCCCCAACAACAGCAGAATACACATTCTTCTCAAGTACATATAGAACATTCTTCAGGATAGAACATATTTTATGACACAATACAAGTCTCAACACATTTAAAGACTCAAATCATACAAGGCATCATTTCTGATCACAGTGAAAAAAAAATTAGAAACCAATAGCATAAGTAAAAATTAATCAACACACTCTTAAACAACCAATGAATCAAAGAAGAAATCACAAGAGAAATAAGCAAACATCTTGAGACAAATGTAAGTGAAAACACAGCAAACCAAAATCTATGAGATACAATGAAAGCAGTGCTAAGAGGAAAATTTAGATCTGCAAATGCTTATGCTAAAAGAAGAAAGATCCCAAATCAACAATCTAAATTTATGCCTTAAGGAACTATAAAAAAGAGTAAGCTCAATCCAAAGCTGGCAGAAGGAAAGAAGTAATAAGCATTAGAGCAGAGATAAATGAAATAGAAAATAGAAAAACAATAAATTAACAAAATCAAGTGTTGGTTCTTCAATAAGATCAGCAAAACTGACAAACCTTTAAGCTAGATTAAGAAAAAATGAGAGAAGACTCAAATAACTAAAACCGGAGTTGAAAGAGGAAACATTACAACCAATGCCACAGGAATAAGGATTATAAGGAACTACTATAAAAAATTGCACGCCATTTAATTGGATAACTTAGATAAAATGGGTAAATACTGAAAACACATGATCTACCAAAATCTGAACATACTTTGAAGCAGCAAGGAGACTGAATCAGTAATCTAAAGTCTCCCAACAAAGTAAAGCTCAAGACCAGATGGCTTCACTGGTGACTTTTGCCAAGCATCTAAAGAATTAACACCAATCCTCCTTATACGCTTCAAAAAAAAAAAAAAAACTTGAAAAGGAGAGAATACTTTCAAACTCATTCTATAAGGTCAACATTAACTTGAAACCAAAGTCAGACAAGACACTCCACAAAAACTACGGACCAATATCTGCAATGAATATTGATGCAAAAATCCTCAACAAAATATTAACAAGTAGAATTTAGCAACATGTTAAAAGAACTGTACACCATAACCAAGTGCGATTTAGTGCTAAAATGCAAAGATGGTTCAACATACAAAAATCAATCCATGTAATATACCATGTCAATATAATGAAGATAAAAATACCATAATCATTTCAGTTTATCAGAAAAAGCACGTGAAAAATTCAACACCCTTTCATGATAAAAACAGTCACCAAACTGGGAACAGAAGGAAACTATCTCAATAAAGACTACATATGAAAAACTCAGAGGTACCATCACACCCAATGATGAAAGGCTGAAAGCTTCTCCTCTAAGTTCAGGAACGAGACAAAGATGCCTGCCCTCACCTATTTCATTTAACATAGCTCTGGAAGTCCTAGCCGGATAAAATAGGCCAGAAAAAGAAATAAAAGGCATGCAAATTGAAAAGGAAGAAGTAAAATGATCTCTGCGGGTGACATGATCTTAAATATAGAAAACCCTAAAGATTCCACACATGCGCAAAACTCTTAGAGCTAATAAACAAAGTCAGCAAAGTTGCAGGGTACAAAATCAACACATGAGAATCAGCTGCATTTGTAGACATTAATGATGAACAACCTGAAAAGGAAATTTTTAAAAATTCCATATATAATAGCATAAAAAGAATAAAATATTTAAGAATAAATTTAACCACAGAGGCAAAAGACTTGTATACTGAAAACTACAATGCACTGCTGATAATTTTAAAAGATGCAAATAAATAGAAACCCATTTCATGTGTTCATAGATTACAAGACTTAATATTGTTAAGATGTCAATATTACCCAAAGCAATCTACAGATTTAGTGTAATTCCTATCAAAATCCCAATGGCATTTGTTTTTCATTTGTTTTTGTTTTTTTTTTTTTCAGAATGGAAAAATCTATACTAAAATTCATATGAACTCTCAAGAAACCCTGAGTAAGCAAAATAATCTTGAAAAAAAAAGAATAAAAGTTGGAGGTCTCACAATTCAGGACTTCAAAACTTATTATAAAACTACAATAATCAAAACTGTGGTACTGGTATAAAAACAGACATATGAACAATGGAAGAGAAAAGAGAATCCAGAAACAAACCCTCACAGTTACAGTCAAATGATTCCAAAAGGGTGCTAAGGCTATGTAATGAAGAAAGGACAGTCTCTTCTGAAAATGGTACCGGGAAAACTGGAAATCCAGATGCCAAAGAATAAAATTGAACCCTTACCTAAGTCAAGAACACAATCAACTCAAAATGGATCAAAGACTTCAATTTAAGAGCTAAAACTATAAAAATCAGAGAAGAAAATATAGGGGGAAAACTTCATAACATTGGGTTTGGCAATGATTTCTTAGATACAACGCCAAAAGCAAAGGCAACAAAAGTAAAAAGAGATGAATTGGACTACATTGAAATAAAAAATTTTTGTGCATCAAAGGACACGTAAACAGAATGAAAAAGGCAACCCATGGAATCGGACAAGATATGTGCAAATCATGTATCTGACAAGAAGTTTAATGTCCAGAATATATGAAGAATTCCTACGACTCAATGAAAACAAAAAACAACCTGATTATAAAATGGGCAAAGGATTTGAATAGACATTTCTTTGAGGATGTGAAAGTGACCAACAAGCAAATGAAGATGCTTAACATCACCAATCAGTAGGGGAATGCAAATCAAAACCACAACGAAATAACATCTCTCACTCATAAGGATGGCTATCAAACAAACAAACAAACAAACAAAAACGAGTGTTGGTAGGAGAAAAACTGGAGCCCCTGTGCATGGTTGCTGGGAATGTAAAATGGTGCAGCAGCTGCTATGAAAAGCAGTATGGCACATCCTCAAAAAATGAAACATATTTACCATAAAATCTAGCAATTCTACCCTGGGTATCTACCCCAAAGAACTGAAAGCCGAGTGTTAAAGAGAGATTTGTACAGCCATGTTCATGGCAGCACTGTTCACAACAACCAACAGCTGGAAGCAGCACAACTGTCCACTGAAGGATGAATGCATAAATAAATGTGGTATATTCATACAATGGAGTCTTAGCCTTAAAAAGGAAGGAAATTATAATGCATGTTACAAGGATGAACCTTGAGCATGTCATGCCAATAGCAAGTCCACAAAGAGACAAAGACTTATATGAGGTACCCAGAGTAGTCAAATTCAGAGACAGATGGTAGAATGGTGGTTGCCAGGGGCTGGGTGGGTGGGGGCAGAATGGGAAATTATTGATCAATGGCATTATTGTTTAATAGATAGATAGTTTCAGTTTTGCAAGATGAAAAAAGTTCTGGCCATTGGCTACACAACAATATGAATTACTTAATACTATTGAACTTAAAAATGGCTAAGAAGGTAAAATTTATGTTCTGTGTATTTTGCCTCAATTCAAAAAAGTGGGTATGTTATATGTTAACATAGTATAAATAAATGAATATTTTTGACTTAAAAAAAAAAACAGGGTAAGTCAGACCATATCCCTCTTCTGTTCAGAGCCTTCGCATGGCTTCCAACACACCTGGGGTGACAGCCCAAGTCTTTACCACAGCCCACAGGTGGTGCATGACCTGGACCCACCACTGACCTCCTGGCCTTCCCGACTCCACTGTTCCCACCACTCACTCCACAAGGCTGCACACCCCTTCTCCTTGTCTGCCCAGGGCAGTGAGCACAGTTCCGTTCCGTGGCCCTTCTGCTTGCTGCTCCCTTTACTGGGATGCTCTATTTCCAGAAATCTACATGGTTCAACTCGTCACTCAGATGTCACCTTCCCTGATCATCCTATTTAACAGTGCAACCCCCACCCCACCCAATGCTCAACAAACTCCTTTTCTGCTTATTTCTCTCCACAGTGTTTTATCACCTCTAACGCGCTACGTATTTTGGTTATTTGTTCCTGGAACTTCTGATTTCATGGACCTATATGCTTTACGAGGTCATGAATTCCACATATGTCATTCACTGCCCTATTTTCAAGATCTAGAAGGGCACCTAGCACATAGTAGGCACTTGCTAAGTATCTGCGGGATGAATGCATACCTCTTATGGTGAAGTTTAAATGAGGCAATACAGGTAAAGCACTCGGTACGTGCTCAATAAACAGCAATGTGTTGAAGACAGCTGTGCTGCCCGGGAACATGTCACGTGTGGTCCGTGCATCCTACTTTCCTGCTTGTCAAACACCGTAGTGCAGGTAAATCAAGTTAAAGAGAAACAAGATTAACCTTGCAAGGAGGGGTCTCGGGAACTCTGATTTATGACTGGTTGGTCAGAAGCACAGATGACGACCTGAGGCTTGCAATGGGCATCTCAAGAGAGTGGGAGTGGTCTTGTGAGGCTGAGCCTTGAATCTGTGGGATCTGAGGCTATCTCCAAGCAGATAGTGTCAGCACTGAGTTACAATGTAGGACACCCAGCTGGTGTCGGAAGATCGTTTGATATGTCAAAAACCTACACGTCCAGTGTCAGAAGTAGCATGTGGCAACAGGGTGAGAAGAAAGGAGAAACATATAGGAGGAGTATGTTCTTTCAACTCACTGACCCTGAACAGAAAAGTCTGGTACCACCAGGATGGTCTGCTTCACAGCTCCAGCAGAAGGAACTGCCCCTCTCTCATCCGGAGTCACAGAGTGGGGACCGCTGTGGGGGTGAGTGCTGACGTGGCTGACCACCCCACACAGGCCCAGCTCCTTCCAATGGCTGGCCCTCTCTTAGCAGATTGTAGTCCTCCTGCCAACGTCCTCCTGTTGCTTGGAGGCAGCCATCTGCCTGTCACCCTCCAGAGTGGCTCTGACGCAGGGGCCCCACCACCTGCCCATGTCCTTCCCCATGGTAAGTACAGAGACCGCCAGGGCCCATCTGCTCCATCCACAAAAGAAAGCTGTGAGCTTCCTCAGGACGCATGAAAAACACCCCAGCTTAAAATTCTGGCTCGGTACCAACTAGCAGGTACTCTCAGGCTGACACCACCCCTCAGGGTCTCGGTTTACCTTTCTGGCTTCAGCGACTTGCCCAGCACTCACTTTCTAGGAGGTCCTAACCTCCTTCTGTCCCTTTCCCTTGTCTCTCCTCTTCTGCCCGTCTTTCTGATCCTGCAAACTACCACCTCTCCCAGTGTTATGGGCTAAATTTCATCCCCTTCAATTCGTATGTTGACATCCTAACCCCTAGTACCTCAGATGTGGTTGTATTGGGAGATGAGACCATTACAGAGGTGACTAAGTTACAATGAGGTCATCAGAGTGGCCCTAATCTGATGTGACTGGTGTCCTTATAAGAAGAGGAAATCCGAAGACAGTTACAAGGGGAAGATGTGAAGATGCGGGGAGAGGACAGCCAAGAAGAGAGGCCTGGAGCAGATCCTTGCCTTGTGGCCCTCGGAAGGAACCCTGCTGACACCTTGATCTTGGACCTCCAACCTGCACAACTTTGAGAAAATAAATTTCTGTCATTTAAGCCACCAAGTGTGTGGTACCCTGTTATGGCAGTCAGGGCAGACTAATATCACACGTCCACAATGACTTTCATCGCCATCATCCTCCTTATCCTCATCCCTCTGAGCACTTTTTATGTGCTAGCTGAGTAAACGAATGAATTAATGAATTCTAGGATTAACTATGTATTAACTCATTATTCCCTCTCCATAGCCCTGTGAGGATTGATTCTATTTTGATACCTGTTTATCAGATGATGAGACTGAGGATCAGAGAGATTAAGTAACAAGCCCAAGGTCACACAGTGAATGTGGGGCAGAAACAGAATCTAAACCCACGCTCTTGACTGCTACTCTAGAAGTTTCAACCAATGGCTGTCTCTGAAATAATATAAAATGGTAAATATCAATATATAATACCAATATATAATATAAAAATATAATATGATATAAAGTAATATAACACTGTAATTTCCTACGTGTCCAGCACTATGCTAAGCATACATGGTGTTACAGACTGAATGTTTGCGTCCCCACAAAATTTACATGTTGAAGTCCTAACCCCCAATGAGATGGTTTTGGAAGAGGGGCCTCTGGCAGCTAACTAGGTTTAGATGAGGTCATGAAGGCAGAGCTCCTGTGATGGGAGTAGTGTCCTTATCAAAGGAGGGAAGGAGACCAGAGCACAGTGAGAAGGCAGCCATCTACAAGCCAAGAAGAGGGCTCTCACGGGGACCCAAAGGGGCCAGCACCTTGACCCTGGACTTCTCAGCCTCTAAACTGTGAGATATAAATGTCTGTCTGAGCCATCTTCTCCACGATATTCTGTTAGGGCAGTCGGAGCTCAGACACATGGCCAGCTCCATGCAGTCTTCACAACACTGCCTCCAGGCAGGCACGATCACCCATTTTATAGACAGGAGACTGTGAAGTTCAGAGATGTTCATCACTACCTGTCCAAGGTCATCAGCAAATCTAAAGTCACCCTCCTGAGGTTTATACCCAGGTCAGTCTGAATCTAAGGGAAGTCTCTTCCTACCACTCTGCCCAGAAGGAAGGGTCAGATGGATTAATGAGGCTCCCAACCTAGTGACAGAGAAGCAACAGCCCCTTCCCTTTCCTCTGTCTCTCCAGAGGCCTGGAGCGGCCCTTAACCACTGGACGTGGCAGATAACCACATGATGTGTTTATTCCTCATCTCAGG
>CM053510.1:90168836-90235231 GCA_028627145.1 Eidolon dupreanum | reverse complement strand
TTTTTTTTTTTTTTGAGCACTCACTATGTTCCAGGGACAGTCTGTAAGCAAAACCTTAATGAGGGAGATTCCCAAATTATTCCCACTTTACAGATGAGGAAACTGAGGCACAGGGCAATTATATAACTCATGCAAGGTCATGCAGAAGAGGCAGGATTCAGACCTGGAGCCTTTGTTCTAACAAATACTTTGTCTCACAGAAGCTTGAGGCCATTTTGAACAAAATTCTTTTGTTATTCTCTAGCTTAGAGTAAGAGAGAATGTTTACTGGGCACCTACCACAACTAGGAGCTTGGTATAGAATACTTTAATCATCATAAGAACAATATTATCAATGTTATCATTTTAAAGATGGATAAACTGAGGCTCAGAGAGTTTATGCGGTGTGCCCATAGTACACACAGCCAGGAAGGGGTATAGCCTGGATTTGTCTCATAGCTACAGCTCTGCCTCTAGCCCTGCCCATGTGACTGCTGACTCCACCCTGTGGGGGCCTTTCAGGGATGGGGGGACCTCAAAGATCAAAGTGGTCAGGAGGCTTTTACCCCTTTCCAGCACCCATTCCTAGAAGTCCTCCAACAGCTGCTTGAATTCCTCCAGTATTGGGGAGCTCACTCTTTTTGAAACCACCTTAATGACTCTGAGGGCAGGATGTCAGTGGGTAGCTGAGAGGGACTAAGAGCCGGGAATGTGAAGTCACTGACCTGGGGTCAAATCTTTGGCCATTCACTATCCACATGACGTGGGGCCAGTTTCCCCATCTACAAAATGGGGTGGATGATAACAGTAACCCAACCTCACAGGCGTAATGCGAGGCTCGAATAAGATTGTGAAGACAGTACCTGGCACCTAGGAGGAATTCTACAAACAGTAGTGACTCTTGACCCTACAGTGACTATTCAGTTCATGGCCTGGCCCGCAGCAGAAGTTCCTGAGTGACTAAAGGGCCCTTCAGCTCCATTCACCAACCCCAGCTTCCCATCCAGCAGCAAGTCAAGTCCTCAGCCCTTCATCTCAGACCTCTGAGCACCTGCCCACCCAACCTCTAGCCCCACCCTGCAACCCTTCAGAAACCAACTCCACCCTCCTACCATCCCTCGCTCCACCTGCAAATATTTAAACAGCATAAAAGGAGGATTAATCTTAGGAAGGAGTCAGGCAGAGAAGTCCTGGCCAATCTGCAAAGCTGTAAAGAGGGCTCCTGGGGCTCCCAGGCCTGCCCTGTCTACTCTCCTCCTCACACCTGCCACCTGCCCACACCTAGGTACTCCCATGCTGTCCTCCACAAACACTGCCAGGTTCCAAATCTACTTGCTACTCCTCCCCACCTCCCCACATTGTGCTGTGTTCACTAAGCCGAGAAAGGGAATAACATGGCCTAGTGTTCAGGGCTGTCAGAAGGATTATGGAAAATAGATGCAGAGGGCCTCACACAGGACCCCGCCCACAGCTGGCACAATATAAAGGGGGGTGCTAGTGGACTGAGTAAGAACATGAGCATGAGGGCCACCAGGTCTAGGGCAAATATCAGCTCTGCCATTAGTTGGGTGACTTTAGGACTCAATTTCCTTATCTGTGAAATGGGGATGATACCCATACCACCTCTCAGGGCTGCTATGGGAGGATTCTATAAACAAAACACATATAGAGCTCAAAAAAGGGCAAGGGCTCAGACTAGCCTGTGGAAAATAGAGTATACTGCTTTTTGCTTTTCCTTAAAACTTAACACAGCCTGACTGTCATACATCTGTGCGTTTCTCCATTTCATGTCTGTCTCTTCCATGAGATCTTAAGCCCCTAGGACAGTGCCTGGGCACATGGAAGGTGCTCAATATTAGTTTGATGATCGCTCCAATTATATTAACACCATTAACACCAGCAGCTGATGCTTATTGAGCCTGGTTCCAGACAGTGGCCCCAGGCCCTCTGACACCTGTTCTTCTTGGCTGTGTAAGGCTGGGGTCCTTAACCTTTCTCTGTAAAGTGGCAGACAGCAATTCTCTCAGGCTTTGGGGTAGGGCTGCTAGATAAAATCAGGGGTGCCCAAGGAAATTTCGATTTCAGACAAATGAGGAATTTCTTTTAGTAGAAGTATGTACTGAATATGCATGGAGCTTACTTATATGAAAAGATTATTTGTTGTTTTTCTGAAATTCAAATTTAAGCAGGCATTCTGAATTTTTATTTGCTAAGTCTGGCAAACCTATATTCAGGCCACATACCATCTATGTTGCACAGTCTCTTCTGTTTTTACAACTCTTTAAGAATGTAAAAACCATTCTTAGTTCAGGGGCAGTACACAAACAGGCTGGATTTGGCTCACAGGGCCCACTAATTTAAAGCATCCAGGCAGTGTCTGTGGCACATAGTAGGCCTAAATAAACACCACTTGAGCTGCCACCTGCTCCTCAGGGGCCTGCTTCCTCAGTCCTACCTCAGAAAAGAATCTCACAACCCCTCCTGGGATATCAGGTGGTCAGGGCCTGGCAGTACAGGTGGGTGAGTAATGCTGAGTCAGTATTACCCTATGAGATGGAGGCCCCCAGACACCCTGACTCTTACATACTGAAGGAACTGGAAGTGGAGAGGATGGTTAAATTAGGATGCTTGGAGGGCCTCAGGTGGCTTTAAAAATAACTCTCAGCATGTGGGGAAAGTGGGGAGAAGAGGGTGATGACTCAAAGCCCCCTCTACAACCACTGGGGCAAGAGGGGTAAGCTGAGGACAGGCTGTGCCTCTCTGCAGGCAGGCACCCTGGCTGCTGAGAACAAGATAC
This sequence comes from Eidolon dupreanum, assembly GCA_028627145.1. Classification (NCBI taxonomy): domain Eukaryota; kingdom Metazoa; phylum Chordata; class Mammalia; order Chiroptera; family Pteropodidae; genus Eidolon; species Eidolon dupreanum. Next base: position 90,232,455 of record CM053510.1, on the reverse strand, counting down.
ACACGCCTTAGCAGGCCATCATCTCCAGCCCTGCCTCGGATCACTGACCTTTGGATGCAGGTCTCCCCAAAGATGGTGCCATGGGCTCGCCTCCATGCCTTTGCTCATGTGGTGCCTCCATGCATGTTCCAGCTGGATAACTGTAACTCAGGCTTCAGCCCAGGTGTCACCTCCTCCTGGGAGCCTTCCTGGACTCTCTATACCCCAAGCGGGAACAACTGAGCCTCTCCATGTTCCACTAACAACTGCCTTCCCTGCATTTATCACATGAACCGAAACTGTTCCCCATTCATTCAACATTTATCAGCACCTCCTATGTGTCTGGCACCAGGTGGCAATCACATAGAGTCCCCGTCCTCTTGGAGGTCACAGTCCAGTGAGATGTAAAGACATTAAGTAAATCATACACATGAGTAAGATTTACAAAATGAGACCAGTTCTCTGCAGCAAAAGAGCCTGGTTCTGTGAGAACAAATAACAAAGAAACTGGGTGGGTAGAGAGGTCAAGGAGGGCTTCCTGGAGGTGATGCTCAAGATATCAAATACAAGTAGAAATTAACTCTCTGGGCCTTGGTTTAATTCTAAAGCAGATGGAAAAACTCTCCCCTGTAACTGCCCCCACAGAGACGCCTTGGAGCTTAAAGGAAGGAACAGATGTAAGCACAATGTGGCAGGGAAAAGCACTACACGGAAATAGCTGGCAGCTTTTTATTTTTTAATTTGTTATGGGCGAGGCATGCAAGAGGTGAGAGGTGGGATGGGGCTGGAACATGCTGATAGGAGTTGGGGGGAACAGGATTATTTTAGGAAACTCCAAAGCACAGACACAAACAGACATAGGGGGCGGGGCACAGAATGAGGAAGGATGGTGCCACCTTGCAAGCTATGACTGTTTCCATGGTGTGGCCCCAGTTTTTTTTTCTGCTGAATCCTCTCCCTTCCCCTTCCCACACCCAGAGCCCTGTTTGCAGGTACCATTCCATTTGTGTACTCACACGATCCCCACCACCTGGCCTTGCTTGCACTGTCCTGTCTCCCTGATACTCCTACCCATTCCTACCTCCATCTCCAGCTCTAGAAAAACCACCCAATCCTCCAGGGCCCGGTGCCATTCTCTTCACTCCCTCCTGAGACCCCCAAAGTTGCTGTGACACCTCCTCTTCCAAGCTCCTAGAGTAATGCTCACTGCATAGCTATGAGCATTGGAGTCTAAAGTCAAACTTCCAGAATTGAAATCCCAGCTCTTGTACTCAATGATCTTGGGTAAATCATGTCCCTTCTCTAAGCTTCAGCATTCCCATCAGTAAAATGGATTCTATTAGTATTTATCTCACAGGTGTATGATAAAACACCAAAAGCATTTAACAAAATAGCAACCACAAAGTAAGTGCTTTATGCATTTCCTTTACATAATGACAACAGCATTTACTTATAAAGTGTCCACTGTGCACTAGCACCATACTTACAGGCATTATTTCACCTAATCCTCAGGGGTAATTAGGTGAGATGGGTAGTTACCTTCTCCATTTTACAGACGAAGAAACCAAGTCTCGGTGAGGTTAAATGACTTGCCCGAGAGCACACGGCTTGCAAACGGCAGCACAGAGATTCAAACCTATGGCTGTTTGCCCTGAAGGGAGCCTGGCACATATGAGGCTCTTTCATTCATTAAGCAGACACCTACAGGTGTTTCCCACAAGCCAAGTGGGAGCCCTGTATACATAAGCTAAATGAATCACAATCGTGCCACATGGTGTCATCATTATTATTTCCACCTTCCCAATGAGGCAGTTGACCTAGGAGGGGCAAAGATCATCTGGCCTGTGAATCAAGGTCTCCTGCTTGGCTATCCCAGGTTGTGGTGGGGACTCCAGCAGCCAGGTGGCCAATGCACCTGCTCCCTTAACCCAGCAAAGCCAAGTGTCACAGTCACTGCCAACTCCTTACTCCTGGAGCCAGGGTCCAGCAGCACCTTCCAGCTTCACCTCTGCCCTGCCCATCATCTTTCATCATCTTTGAGCCACCTCTCCCAGCACACAGGGTACCTCATAGCTCCTCTGTCACACATCGGTTGCCAAAGGAGAATCATGGTAACAAAAAGAAACATTCAACCTGAAATGCCTATTAGGAAGTGAAAGAAGCCAATCTGAAAAGGCTACATACTGTGTGGTTCCAACTATATGACATTCTGGAAGAGGCAAAGCTATGGAGACAGCAAAAAGATCAGTGGTTGCCAGGAGTTAGCGTGAGGGAGGGAGGAATAGGCAGAGCACAGAGGATTTTTTAGGGCAGCGAAACTGTTCTGTATGATACTACAGTGATGGGTCCCCATCATTATACATTTGTCAAAACCTACAGAATGGATGACAAGAGTGAATCCTAATGTAAACCATGGACTTAGGGTGATAATGATGTGTCAGTGTAGGTTTATCAGTTGTAACAAATGTACTACCAGCTACAGGATGTTGACAGTGGGGAAGGCTGTATGTGTGGGGGCAGGGAATATATGGTAAATCTCTGGACTTTCTCCTCAATTTTTACTGTGAACCTAAAACTGCTCTAAAAATTAAAGTCTATTAAAAAATAAAATAAAAAATAAAAAAAAAAGAAATGCCCTTTCCTAACTCTGCCACCAACGAAGGATGTCAGCAGGGATCCCGGCCCGTCCGTGAACAGGCTATGGGCCTCCTTCTAGATGGGCTCCTCCGTGCCCTGGGCCTCCCTGACCTGCCAGTGGCTTTAGGGCATCTGCAGAGAAGGGGTCTAAAGGTGTCTGTCTGGTGCCCAGCAGGAGCTCAGCAACAATTGGAGAATGGCTCAAATCTTCTTTTTCTGGACTCTCTCTCTCTTGAAAGAGGTTCCAGGATAGCCACGACCCACCTTCCCGCCCACACACTTCTATCCTGCCCTCCACGTCCACACACAGAGATAAAGAAGGCAAAGTCAACAGCGGTATCCTTCTGCCATTGCATCCCTGTGATAGAAGTGAGTGGGGGAGGGGACATCACTGATAAAGCAGTGGCATGTGGATCTTCAGCGTTAGAAAAATGCACCTCTACAGTTTCTTCCTCTTAACCTGCCCTACATGTGGCCGTTGGGCTGTCAGGAGACTGGAATGCCTGTCATTGAGCTGCTGCCAGCCTGGCCCCAGTTAATCATTTACTGATGTGCTATAAATAGGTGCCAGGCATTGTTCCCTAACAGTAAGAGGACCTGCCAACCTGCCACCACCTGGAAGAAAGGAGGTTCTGGAGCTGAGAATGGGATCCCTGTGAATAGGCCTCTACCATGGCCCTGTCGGTTGCCTCAGACACCCCTCGACAAGGAGGTTCCCTCAGTGCGATTCTGGACCATTCACCTGGGGGCACCTTGGCAAAAGGTGCTTCTGGCCAACACTCCCACACACAGTCAGTCACTGCTGGAGACGATGGGGCTATGAAGAAAATCCCCCGGCCGCCCCCACTCCCGGAGAAAATGACCTGCGTGTCACCTTCCCAGCCCACGCCCTGGAGACCAGCCAGCTTCCTCCCGGGTGCACTGCCCACTGCGTGTGGTGGCACCCCTGGCAACTTGCCCGCTTCCACTGACCCACAGGCCTCATGGATGAGGACGCGCACAGACTCTCAGGCATGCCTAGATTCTCTGGAAGGCTGCCCAGTCTTTGAGGGTCTAGAGAGCTGCATAAAAGTAAGAAATGGAATTCCCAGATGGTTGCTTAAAACACACACAGGGTGAACCAGAAGACAGACTAACTACCTCTACCCAGCCTCAGGAGGAAAAGCAGTTGACTAATGTGTCTAAGGGCTGGTTAGAAGCTTGGCTCTGCCTCTTACCACCTACATGACCTTGGGCAACTCACTGTACTTCCCCATGCTTCAATTTACTCACTGGTAAAGTGGAATAATAAATAATAAAAATGGAAAAATAAATACCCTCTGAGAGATTTTTTTTTTAAAGATTAAATATGTTAATGAATGTAAAACACTTAGCACAATGTCTAGATCATGATAGAATTTTCTGGAAATTCTCTATCCCTGTGTTGTCCAATACAGTATTGCTGGCTACATGTGTCTGTTGAGCACATGGAAACATGGCTAGTATGATTGAGGAATTTTTAATTTTACTTATTTTATTTTTAATTTTACTTAATTTAAATGGAAGTAGGCACGTGTGACTAGTGGCTCACATTGCACTGTGCAGTTGCATCCCTGTGATAGAAGTAAGTCGGGAACACAGTAGGTGTCCAATAAATGCTAATTACAATGATCATTAGGGGTTACTTTTATTATTAGGGGGCTCACTGGGTCAGGAATCAGGAGGCACCATGTCGTTTCTGAGATCACTGCTGTACTGTAGTGATCTGTGTGTCCCAGCGTCTTGCAGGGTGGGTCTGACCCATGTTGGGGTATGTGGGTTGTGGACTGCTCATTCCACACAGCAAGCACAAAGCTTCTGTACAATCTCAGGGTTTTGGACACAGCCAGAATAGAAATCTCTGATCCGGCAGACACCTGGCACACTGCAGGTCCCCAGGAAGTGCCTGGGATCACAGCCAGGCACAGAGCACAAGAGTAGATACTTCCACTGTTAGAGGCTGAGCTCCCAAGGCAGGCACCCTCACTCCTTGAAGATGGTGATCTGTGGCTCGTCTGCCTGGTTTCCATGTCTCTGTTCCCTTCATGTGGACTCTCCTCTGGGTTCCCCTTTGCCCCCTTCGAGTTGGGCCAATCGGAGTACTCTGTCCCGTGGTGACTGGAGCAAAAGAAGCATGTGACCTAGGCTGGTCCAATGAGAACTAATCCTAGGTCTCTTACTAGAACCACTGGGAAAGGGAAGCGTTCTTTCTGTTGTGGTGCCAAGCTGGCAGGCTGTGTCCTGAGAGCAGCTGGGCAACACTCTAACTCCCCAGAGAGAGAGACAGAGCGTAAAGCCCACACAGAGCAAGGCAGCACGGAGAGATGAAGAGACAGGGTCCTAATGGCATCACTGGTACCCCGGATATAGCTGTACCTGAAGCCGGACTCACTCCAAACTTCCCAAACCCTTCAACCAATAAATCCATTATTTGTCTCTCTTTTCCTTTTCACCTTATGTTGATATATTGACTCATTGTTCTCGTTAGCTTTACAAGCAAATTATAATCCAACTGGAAACAGATGGAGCTTGCTACAATATCCTATTCTGCTTCTTAACCTCTCTGAGCTTCAATTTCCTCAGCTGTAAAGAAAAATTGCTATTTGTAACTACTAATAGGAAAACTGCTTCACGGATTATGTAAAATAAAGTAAAGCACTTATAGCAGTGTTTGATAAATGGCAGTTGCTATAATTCTAACTTATGAATTAAACATAATTTACTAAATAATAATAAAGAAGAATTCGTTCAGTGCCCAAGTATCACCAAATCTCTTGAACTCTTAGGACTTCAGTTACCTGATTTTTAAATCAGGTCTTATTGTGAAATGACCTGTTACTGTTCTTTCTAAACACCCACGATCTGAGTTCCTTTAAGATTTTGTAAAGAAAAGGCACAAAAAGTCTCTTCACCTCCTATTTTCTTGTACCACCAAAAGAAATAAATACACGCTGCCTCCACTGCAGTTCAGCACACTTAGCTGCCTCACCCAGGGCCTCCTAGCAGCTACATGGCAGGCCGACAAGGGTTTCTGACCCCCGCAGGCTGAGGGATTACTGCCATGAGGATAATGAGCAACTAGACCCAGAGGGAAGATCCAGCTTCCCACCCAGGATAGCCATGCGAACAGTCAAGACTCGGTCTTCCTGAATCCCACCACTCAGGGGCTCACACCTTGGGACCCTATAAATACCCCTTCCCTGTCTACAGCACTGCTCCTGTGGCCGTTGCAACCCCAGCCCCGGGTTCACCCAGGGAGAGCAACATGCCATGCTGAGAGCACCTGCCAGTTCAGATGGGACCAGAAAGGGCTGCAAAATGTCCTTCTGAGACCGACTCTATCTTGTTCCCTACTGGGTAAGCCGAGCACAGTGCCTGGTCTCTCTATAAATACTGTTCAATGCCTGCCTGGCAGGAGTGGTCTAACAGTGCTGAGTGTGGTAGGTGACGCCCTCGCCGTTTGATACACAAGGAAACTGAAGCCAGAGAGGTTCACACAGCTACTAAATGGCATGGCTGCAAGTGGAATTCGGGACTGTCCAGTTCCTAAGGCTGGCCCTTCCCCCACTCCACACCCTCTGCATAGCTCATGACCATGTGTAGGTCACTGATTTGGGCCCCAGAAGGACGAAGAGCAGAGTTCTGGAGCCAGACACCCAAGCTGACAACCTCCGTGACCTTAGGCAAGTGACTTGCCATCTCTGTGCCTCAACTTCCTTATCATTAAGGGAGTGTTTATCCACTACATTGGGCACTGAGGTACTTAAATGAGGTCATCTGTGTAAAATGTTCAGTAAATTATGTTTTAAAAAAAAAAAACTATCCCATTCAAATAGCTTTAGTTGAGCTTGTTTTGCTTGAGTGAAGGTTCTCAAAATGTCTTATCAGCTATTGAGTTTTAATAAGTCTTAAACACAGACTTGGCAAATTCAGAGAAAACATCGGGAGACTTGGCTCTCAGAGAGCGATGTTGTCCAAGATAGATGACTCGAGGTTCTTAGAATCCCAGAGCTGTCCAGCCTTGTCCACATAGAAAGTGAGAGAACGAGAAAGGGAGAAGACACCTGCCAGGAGGTCACAGGCAGTTAGGGCAGCGTTGACATAAGGACTCAGGTGTCCTCACTTCCCATGCTGGGGACCTGCAGCCCTGGGTGGGCCCACTGGTTGACAAAAATGCCCTTTCCTATCTGCCAGCCAGCAACAAATGCTACCACCCTCTCCTGAAGCCCCTCATGGGGTCATAGCAGGGGAGACTCAGCCAGACTGCACAGGAGACATAACTAAGCAAGAACGCCAGGGCCCACGCTGCCACCCTCATCACATGGTACAAGGGGGCTGAAGCCCAAGCCGTCACTATCAGAAGCTCCTGGAAGCCTGACTGCCAGAGACCAGAAAAAAGCATCAAAACGCACCGACGGATATGGCTGCATTATTCATGAGAATTTCTGTCGTCATAAGCCTGAAAGCACGACACATAAAAAATTGTTTGAGTCAACCCAGCATCAGAGAGCCCCAAAATATCCCACCCAGAATTCTGGATTCATTCTGCAAGCGTTGTTGGAACCCCTACTTGGCACAGCAGGGGAATGGGGGGAGGGCTGTGATTTTTCAGCCCAAGAACTGAAAGCTCAGAGAAGGTAGAAGTTTCTTTCTTGCCTAAAGACTTTGCCCCCAACCCTAACTTGTCACCTATATCTATTGCTTGCCTTGCAGCCTGAGCACTGCACCACATACGTGAGTTCACGTCCCCCTTGCTCAAAACCCTCTCACAGCTCCCATGTCACTCAGAGTAAAAGCCAAAGTTTGAGAGGGATGATCAGCCTCCTGTTCCTTCTCTGATCTCATCTTCCTTCCTCCATTCTTGTTCCCTTCCCTTCAGCCTCACTGGCCTCCTACTATTCACTGTTTCCTACTCAATGCTTTTGCATATGCTGTTCCCTCTGTCAGGAACACCTTTCTGCAGGCGCCTGCATGGTCCCTCTTTTCCTTCATGTCTCTGCTCAAATGTGCCCCATCAGAGAGGTCATCACTGACCACCCTTCTGGAAAGCCCTTCCCACCACTCTCCACTCCCCTTCCAGCTTCATTTTCTTCACAGCATTTGTCATTTCTAATATGTTATTTACTGCTTATCTATCTCATAACTAGATCGTATGCTTCATGAGGGCATGGGAGTAGGGATGTTGCTTTGCTCAATTCTCAATCTGCACTTCCCAGGCAGTGTCTGGCACATAAATGCTCAAGAAATAACTGTGGAAGGAAGGAAAAGTGGTATGAATGGTGGGAGGGAGAGAGGGCAAGAGGAGAGGAGGGAAATAAGGGAAAAAGGGAGAAAGTTTCTTCCAAGAACTGTCAGAAAGCATCCACCCTGGCCCCTGCTATCAGCTGACTTCATGAATTACAACTGCAAAGACCACCCTCCTTGCTCATGAATTTCTATCATGTCCACTGCCTGATGGAGCAGACACTGCAGCCTGGCATTCGCAGCCCTGCACCAGCTAGAACTGATGGAATTCTCCCGCCTCGTCTCTTTCCCTGCACACACCTGACCCCAAGCCATGTTTCCAGGGACTCTGCTGAAGCTCACAGCTCCCTACCTCTGCCCTCTGTGAACCTCAGTGAATTGGGGTCATGAGGCCATCTTCAGACCCTGACCAAGTGGGACAGGAATTCTGCTTCTCCAAGGACTGCCTGTATGACCTTACAGTGAGCTGCTTAATGTCCCTGTGCCTCGGGTTCCTTATAGAACAAGTGAAGGAGATCACTATTCTCCCTCTTAGTGCTGTCCTGATGAGAGGAGGAGGTGACCCCCTCGGAGGACTCGGGATAGTGCCCAGCATAGAGGCTTCTCAACCTCAACTGCAGGGCCATTGTAGGCTGGACCCTTCTTTGTGGTGGGGTCTGTCCTGTGCATTGCAGGAGCTTGAGCAGCATCCCTGGCCTATTCCCACTAGACACCAGTAGCAACCCCAGTTGTGACTACCAAAAATGTCTGCAGACATTCTCAAATGTCACGGGGCGTAGGGCTGCCAGATTTACCAATACCGACTTATACTAAAAAATTATTCGTTATCTGAAATTAAAATTTGTGTGACCTGTATGTCACTGGGTTAGAGTGGAACCACCTCAGGATCCCAGTAGTAAGTCAGTCTTTTCTCTCACCTTCCTCCAACCTCCTCAGCATGTCCCACCCACCTTCCCATGCCATCACCCCCCATGCAGCACCTGGGAGGCTTAGCTCTCCAAACATGCCCAACTCAGCAGATGAGATCAGCTCTCCTTCACAGCCCTTCCACCAGTTCTAGTCTGCAGAGCTAAAGTGGCTTCCTCTCCAGTGCCTGCTTCATCCCCTAGCCTCCTTCCTGGGGTCTGCCTTCAAGGCTCCCCTCCCCTTCTACCCTTGAAATAAGAGGCCTCTCAGGCCCAGCCTGGAGGCAGGAAAACGAGGCAGTTAGTCACTTTGCTTCTGTTATCAACTAGGAGTCATGTGGCTGGCTCCTTTAATGGCAATCGTCATGGCAACGGGAAGCCAGTCCCTGCTCTCTCTGGGAACCAAAACAAAATTAAGGCAGGGAGGGAAAAGAAAGGGAGGGTGAAGCAAGCCAGGAAGGAGCCAGGGTAGAGCTGGTTGGATTTAACTGGAGGAAATCAGATGAAGCTTTCCCTTGGTGGCACTGGGGAGACGGAACAAATAAGATGCTTGCCCTGGAGAAGCTCAAGCTAACATGGTGGATGTTTTCACATGTTTGATCCTGACAGTTGAGTAAGTCTCACCCCCATTATGAATAAACTGAAACCCAGACACTTGCGAAGGTAAAGGTAGATGCTTGTCCAAGGTTGTGCCACTTACAAGCCATCAATTTCAGCTCCACCTTCTTTCCATGTTCCTCAAGTCCTCCCCACTCCTTTCCCCTTGCTTTCCTAATAGGACCAGGTGCTCTGCACCCACTACATCCAGCACTGTTCTCCTTTCTCTCTGTATTGCAGCCCCTTCCACGTCCTCCCATTCCTCAAATTTACGGTGCACCCTCCAAAAGTTTTTGCACATGTGTTCCCTCTGCCAGGAAAGGTTTTCCTCTGTTTTTTTTCTACCTCATACTCAATCTTGACATAGATTCTCAAACATCACTTCCTTTGGGAAACCTTCCTGGGCCCTGAGTGAGGTCACTTCTCCCTCTTATGCGTTCCTGTGGCTCCAAGTGCCTCTCCTTCAGACCTCAGTGCACAGCCTGTAATTACCTTTTAATTACACTCGGAATGTCCGTCAGGCTCTGTCTACTGTACTGGAATGGCAGTCCAAAGAGGGCAGGGCCTACCTTGGTCACTGCTCTAGCCATAGAGCCCAGCCCAGGGTCTGGCATGCAGATGCCCCTCAGTCAATAAACACATTTGCAATTGAACCCAGCACCAACTGAGCCCAAAGCTCCTTTGTGACTGCTTCATGGTGCTGGGTCACACTGGCTTTCCAAGTCAGCACTGGACAGAGCTTCCAGCCCCACAGTGCCTGCTGGCCCCGTGGCTTCAGTAGCTCAGGCAAAGCTTGCAGACGCGCCTGGCTTATCTACAGAAATTGACTGTTACCCAGGCTCTTTCAGAAAGAAGTATGGGAGGTGCCTCTGGGCAAGGCTGTGACAGGTAGGGATGTGGCTCCTCTGAACCCAGACAATGGGGAGAAGAAAGACCTGATTCGACTCCCAGATGTGTAGGCAAAGAGCATCCCTTCAGCATTCCACTGGACACTGGCTCTCTTATGTTGGGGGAGATGCTCCCCAAAGAGGTAGACAGAGGAAGAAAAGGAGGGTGGTCTGCTCTGGGGGGCAGGGTATGGGCTTGTTGCCATGTCCTTCGGGGCACCTATACTGAATAGGGGTCTCACAGACAAAACACTTGAACGTGTTCCTCTTCACTTGTCTGTGCCCTTGAAACATCATTTACTCTCTCTGGGCCAGTTTTCTCATCTGTACAACAGAAATTATAGCACCCATGCCTGCATGACAAGATTGTGGCACTGTGTAGACGTAGTGGGTATGTTTGGGATGTAGGGGGCAAAAATACGGCTCTGATGTCAGGTAGACCTGGGGGTAAGTCCTCAACTCAGTCCCTTCTTGGCTGTGTGCTCTTGAGCAACTCACTCTTCCTCTATGAGCCTCAGTTTCCTTGTCTGTAAATGTCACTTCGTAAAGTTTCTGTGCACACAGGGCAGGGCACAGAGCAGCCCCAGTAAATGGAAGCTTTATGATTAAAATGATGTGCCCCAAGAAATGCAGAATTTAGAAACAGCCACCAATTCTGTTAAGTCCTGCCCTCAGATTGCCAACCTGGGGTCAAAGGGTGCTTGAGGCAAGCACCAAACTTGCAAGGTTCTGACCCTGCTGCCCGCAAGCCCCAAGCAGGAGACCTAAAGGTCACTCTGATCAGGTGATGGCATTGAGCCAGGCGGAAAACTCATTCTGAGCCCCTGACTCAGGTGCTCCCAGGAGAGAGAATGCAGGCCCAGACAGCTGGCTGCCAGGGGCAAAGTGTCCCCCACAGCCTGGTCAATAACCCAAACTAGACTAACATGGATGGGGCCTCCAAAGACACTGGACTCATGGTTCCTTCTCCAGATGGGGAAATTAAGTCCTGAGAGAGGCAAGGAGGGAGCTGATGCCAGAGCTGGGACCACAGCACCAGCTGGAGCCCTGTTCAGAGGCGGGAAGCACTGCCCTCCCCCAGATGCCTTGCTCACATGCTCTTCTGCCTGCAGCCCCCTACCAATGGCACCAGATGACCATTTTCTTAAAAACACAGACATTCCAGGTAAAAACATCTGGGGAGCACATCTTATATCTAGGTTTGGTTAAACAACAAACAGAGAGACTGCAGGTTTTTAACCTGAAGGCTTTTAGGTGGGGGTCTACACACACCCTCCCCCTAAACAGTCATCCAAATACATGGATCTGTAGGTTTTATTGGAAAGAGGGTCTAGACAGAGTTTTGTTCAGGTCCCTATAGGGGTCTCTATAAGGCCTGAGATGAAAAGCACTAGGCCTTTCTGATGTATTCCATGTATCCTTTAAGTCTTCTTGTTAAGAAAGGCCAGAATGTACAAGCAGTCCTGGAGCTGATACTTTAAACAACATGGGATGTGCCACACACAGAGACATATACCCATGCTCCCTGAGGAGGAAGGGCAGCAACAGGTCCCTGCCTGAAGGCTGCCTTTGGAGGCTGTCTGCTATCAAGCAAGGAGGGGCTTCTTGGTGCTCAGCATTAACACCCCCAACATACACAGAGGCACGGGTATCAGGCCTGTGGCCATTCATGGTCTCGAGCTATGGACTCGAGATACACCTGTGATGACAGCTCGGCAGCAATGGGTTCCAGACTGAAGGATGTGGGTGACACAGGGAGGGCGACACATACACAGTCACAGCCTCACTCATTCACACACAGACTCATGCACCACATCGCAGGTCACGCACACACGGATAAACATACACACACAGAGTCACAGCCTGACTCATTCACAGATTCCTGCACCACAGACACACATCATACTCACAAAAACAGATAAACAAAGACACACAGATACATGTACATACAATACATAAAGATACACAGATATCTCCAGATGCACATTCTCACATACACTCACAGCCACATGTCCTCACCCACAGAGCCATGTACATGCATGAACACACATGCACACAGAGTCCAGGCATCTAAATGCTTCCCCAGAAACTGATCACTATAGATCGGTCCTCCTCCTCTGCAGGAAGTCATGGGTTATTAACTCTAAAGGCTAGACGGGTCTCCTGGCTGACCCCAGGGAGAGTGAGGTGCAGAAGAGCAGCTGAACCCAGTCTGATTTTCACTCTCCTGCTTGAGTGGGATGGGTTGTGGGGTGAGGGGCCCCTGTCCACCAGGTGGGTGCAGGCACATGCCCACAAATGGAGTAACCTGATTTCCAGGGATTCTCAGGGAGGAAGACCCCTGACTCCTGGGGTGGCTCCAAGTTCTGAGAATTGGGTGTGTGCGTGTGTGCGGGGTGGGGGGGGGTATTTATTTTCCCAAAGAGAATTTTCTCCCTTTTCTGAAGTACGGTCCTCCTTCTGTAACCTCATTCGACTACACCTCTCCCCCAATCCCCCCCCACCCCCGCCACACACACACCCTGTTAGTCTCCTAGGTGCTTGTATTTCAGTGAGACCAGCTCACCGATGCTCCACGAGATGGGGGTCCTACCCAGACTCATGCAAGTGTACCCCACACTTGGAGGCCCTCACGTTGCATGGGCCAATGCAGAAAAGTATCTAGAACCCCGCCCCCCCACCCCAACTCACCTGCTGCCAGCCCTGCGGGAGGTTATCTACCCATCCTGGTGAGCCCCACACCCGAGGTGGTCGCTCCGCCGTCAGTGGCCATCCCACTCCCTCCATTCCCCCCACCCCCTCCAGGAGCCACCCCCCCACTCCGCCCTTTTAATCTTTTTCCCTGGGAGGGTTCTGCTCCCCGCTTCCCGGAGGGTCGCGTCCCCCGCCCCGCCCCCTACCTCCTTCTTGACTGTGCGCAACAGCCTCTGCCGTGTCTCCGCCTCTGTGGGACAAGACAGGAGGGCGGCGGGTTAGCCGAGGGCTGGGGCCGGGCTGCCCTCCCGCCGCACCCGCGCCCGGCGCCCTCTCACCCGCGGGGCCTGAAGCCATGGCTGGGCGCGCGGCGTCCCGACTCCCTGACGGCTGCGCTCCTGGTCGCTCAGCTCTGGGCTGCGGCCGCGGTGAGGCGGGGCCGGGAGCCGAGTGACGTCAGGAGCCGCCGCGCATGCGGCCCCGCCCCTCCAGAGAGCCGCTGCTGGGCCGCCCAGGTGCCTCACTGGAGTTTCTCCCCGCCAGACGCACAGCCTTGCTCCTGCACCTGCAGCGCCCGCACCTCCCAGAGGCCCCCCGTCCCCTGCCCAATGTCCCATGTCCTACCCCCTTATATATATGGGACAGAGAAGCAGAGCACATCATTTATTCAGTGTCTGCTATGTGCCAGGGTCGAGGAAGTGGCTGGAGATGGTGGCACACTGTTTTCTCATCTTTGAAACAGGTATACTATGGTTACTAGATGGGAATGAGATGATACTTAAATGAGATATTGTGTAAAGCGATTACCACAAACCCAGAAAAAAAGGCCAGCACCCATAAATGGTTACTGCCGCTGCATTTTTAATTATTATTACCGTTGTTACTGTAATTATCTCTGAGAGTCTTACAAGACATATTGGCTTTCCATCCAGGAGAGGCCAGGCATTAAGGGGCTCCCTCCCTAAGACATGAAGCTCATTGGGAGAGTGGGGTCCTCCCAGTGGGAGGCACCTGTCAGCCAGGACCTTCAGGGCTGGGCAGGCAATGGGCTCTACAGAGGAAGGCATGTTCCACCACATTTCTGACCATATCCTCCCCAAATGGAACTCAAGTCAAGAAATATTTATTGAGTACCTACTATATGCCAGGTTACCATGCTGGGGATACTGAAGCGAGTCAGGCAGACAAAAAGCCCTGCTCTCTGGAGCTTAGGAGGTAGATAACAAAATAAATAAGTGAATAATATAGTAAGTCAGAAGATTCTGGAGAAAAATAAACTAGACAAGGGGTCAGACAGGGTGAGTCCAGATTGGTGCGGTTTATATTTGAGGTAGGGTGGTTGAGAGAGGCCCCACCGAGAAGATGACATTCAGGCAAAGAGGAAAAGGGGTAGGCTGTGGGAGTTTCTGGATGAAGAGCATTCCAGACAAAGGGAACAACAAGTGTAAAGGCCCTGGGGTGGGACTGTGCCCACTGAGCATAACAAATAGCAAGGAGGCCAATGTTGTTGGAGTGGAATGAGCAAAGAGGACAGTGGTGTTGAAGTGACATGAGCAAGGAGGACAGTGGTCAGCCAAGGTTCTGTAAGGCCTGGAAGCCTACTTTAAGCATTTGCCATCCTGTCCCCAAAAGCCCCCCAGTATTCAGTCCTCCTTTCCGAAAGACCGAGGACAACTCATAGTGTTCCCTCTCCCTGCAGCAGTGGATCCAAAGCTCCTTCTTTCCATTTGTCACTGTCAGGGGTCTTTGACCGTAAGTTATGGAGACCAACTTTGGCTAATTCAGACAAAAGGATTAAACTGGAATGCTCAAGGGCATTCCTAGAATCCATGGGAACCTGGAGAACTGGTAAATGGGACAAAACCAAGGCAGCTCTGGAAACCAGAAAGGGAGATTCTTGGGAATAGCCACCTGGCAATGACAGGGCACCACCACGCAGGTGAAAGGTGCTCTATCTGTTTGAGGTGCCCATTCCAGAGAGGTAACATCCAATTGGCTTGGCCTGGGACACATCTGCCTCTTGCTGGGGGACGGCAGTCCCAATTATAACCCTAACACCCTATTAGCTCTAGTGAGGGTGTGGTGAGTCCCCCAGGAGCCCAGAAAATGTGAAATGGTTGCTTGATAGCAAAACAAAACAAAACAAAAAACCATATAACCAAATACTGAGGACCTACCCAGCTACTGTGCTTTGAGCTTTGCTTGGATGATCTTAATGACTCCACCCCCCAGCCCCCAAGATATTTTTGTTATTGAGAAGGCCAAGCCTAAAGAGGACTTTGTCCAAGCTCACATAAACAGCAGTCAGAATTCTAACCTCAGGGTACAAGAGATTGATCCAGTGGTTCTCCATCTTGACCACACCCCTAAGGTAACTGGTGGTCTTTTAAAAAGTCAGGTGCCTAAGTCTCACTCTAGGGAGCCATTTTTCAAAACCCACATCTTTCCTTTCCTTGGCAAGCACTGTGCCTGGGAAGTTGACCTGTGCGGATCCTTCCTTGAAAACCTGGAGCTTTTCTTTCAAGATAAAGGACTCAATGATATTCGGTTTAATAGCAACAGGAAGGTGGGCATGGATGGGACCATGGCTTGCTTCTGTATCTGAACCTGGAGCTTGGCTTCCTCTGCTGCAATTGGATAATTCACCACTAGGGGCACCGTCACATAAGATAGGCTTGGAAAGATTGGGACTCTCCCTGAGGCTAGAGCAGGAAAACTTTCCTGGGTTTCAAAGCCTTCCCTAGGGTCTGAGAGTTCCATTATCTGACCTAGGCTATTACTCCTCATACTCGCGCCGCTAACCAATAACGGAGCCGCCAGAACCATGAGAAAAGATTTTCTCCTGAAATGTCCCTTCAGCGCCCTCTACTGACATACCTCAGCATCATGCTCAGTATAAAAGACAAACGCTTACAAAGTGAGGCTTATTGTGCAGAAGCAAGGTTTGAAGACTGAATTTGAAGTTGAGAAGCAATACATTAATAATTGGCACAATGCATGACTTCAGTTGATATATTATATCAATTAATAATATAATAAAAATGATAATAATGGCTATAATTTATTGAGCACTTAAGTGTCTGGCACTGCGCTATGAATTTCCCACATATTTTCTCACGTAATTCACTAAACGATCCCATCGTGTAGGTGCCTTCCATTATTTACATTTCGCATGAAGACCAAGAAAAGTAACATAGCTTAACCGAAGACATGTAGCTAGAAGATAAAGGAGCCTGGATTCAAACCAATGCACCCTTAACCAACTTCCTATACAGAGAAATCCTAGTTAACATTGTTTTGCATGCCCTGTGAAGCAGATGCCCCTCATTGCTCTGATGATTCATTTTGTGCGTCACAGGAGTGTCTATAAGGGCATTTCTGAATGAGATTAACATTTGAATAAAACAGATTGTCCTCCCTAATGTAAATGGGCCTTAACTAATCAGTTGATGACCTGAATAGAACAAAGAAGGCTGAGTAAGAGCCTGAATGCATAAGCTCATGTCCAGCTTAAGGGTCAATAGGTGGTCATACCCTCGCCCTCTCAATGACCTCTTCCAAAAAAATCTTGGCCCGAAGTGGGTTCCATGGTCATTTTTACTGAAAGGAGTGCTGGACAATTTACTGTCTGCCAAAGGGGAAGATTTCACTGGTTAGACTTAATCATTCTCTGTTCACTAGGTGAGGGTAGCCTACCTCTGCATAAAATACAAAAATGAAAATTTGGGGAACACCCAGAGATCTCATGCCAGTCCAGGCACCTAATTCATTAACATTGGCTCTCCTGGGGCTTCTACTAGGGACTTACAGACATCCAACATTACCTACATCCCCAGACGGAGCCCATGACATTGCCTGCTTCCCCAGAGAAGTCAACACAGCAGACAGTGAATGGTGACTGTAGCCACAGGTAAGTTTACAAGCCTCCTCTTCAGGGACATCCAGGTATTGGATCATGGAGCTTTTTACAAGATGGTTGAAGATGCTGTGTGAGCAGATGAGGAATAGAGTAGTAATGGTGGGTTAATGTGAATGCCACTTCTCAGACTGCCGCCCTCGTGCCATTTGAGTCAGGGTATGTGGGATCTGTGGCCCCTGAGGTTGTGAAGCCATGGAGTGAGGCATGAAGGCGAGAGGCTCCAAGGAATTTTAAGAGAAGACTGACAGTTCCATTTGATGGATGGTGCTGATGGTAGCAGGTTGATGGATGAGATGACCTCACCCTAATTTTCAAGTCTAAAATTGAAGCAAAAATAAATCTCACTTTCTCCTGTAAATAGATAATAACTGCAAATCTTACCTTTACTTTACTTGGTTTCTCTTAAATAAGGCTGGATTTTTTTCTGATTTTTCTCAGGTAAGTTTCATTCATTTGTTTGAGTCTATTTTGAGAGCACACCATGTGCTCAGGATCAGGGTTATGGTATAAATAAGTCATGACATTTTTCTTATGGAGTTAACATTTGAGCTAGGGGAGACAGACAATAAGCAAGTGATAAAATCAATAAAATATGAGATTGTGTTCAATGCTATGAAGCATGCACACCGGTTGGAGTGATAGTGTGGTGGGGACCCCAAGGAGATGAGAAGAAGCCAGTCAGGCTTATGGAAGAGTGTTTGAGGAGGTGACAGCATGGCCGAGACATGAATGGAGAGGGTGGCAGTCAGGCCAAGAGTTGGGAGAAGCTCATTCCAGGCACATGGAAGAGCAGTTGCAAAGGCCCTGGGGTGGGAATGAATACGCCTAGACAAAGAAGAGAAAGGACGTAGTGGAGACTGAAACATAGTGAATGCTTAATGCCCCTCCAGTCTATAACTTCCTAAAGGAAACCAGAAGAGTCTTGATTTCCTTCTCACACCCTCATCCCATATTCTAGCTTTTTAAAAAATTTATTGTGGTAACATTCATGTAACATTCACCATTTAAAAATGAACAATTCAGTGTAATTTAGTATATTCACGATATGTGAAATTTTCACCACTCTCTACTTCCAGAACATTTTCTCACCTCCAAAGGAAACTGTACTCTTTAATCAGTTATTTCCCATTCTACCCTCCCACAATTCAGATTCCAGCAACCACTAATCTGCTTTCTGTCTCTATGAGTTTGCCTATTCTGGACATTCCACGTAAGTGGAATAATATAAGGTGTAGCCTTCATGTCTGGCTGCCTTTACATACCATAATATTTTTGAGATTCATCCATATTGTAACATGTATCAGTTCTTCACTCCTTGTTATGGCTGAATAATAGTCCATTGTAAGGAGATACCACTTTGTTCATCCATTCTTCAACTGATTGGCTGTTGTGAATAGTGCTGCTGTGTACATTTGTGTAAAAGTTCTTTTGTGAACACATATTTTTATTTTAGTTGAGTATATACCTAGGAGTGGAATTACTGGGTGCCACAGTCTGAATGTCCCCCCTCCCCAATTTATATGTTGATACCTAATCCCCAATGTAATAGTATTTGGAGGTGGGGCCTTTGGGAAGTAATTAGATCATGAAGGTAGAGCCCACATGAATGGGATTAGTGCCTTTAAAAGGAGACTCCAGAGAGTTTGCTTGCTCCTTCTTCCATGTGTGGACACAAGAAGATGGTCAGCCATGAACCAGGAAGTGTGCCTTGATCTTGGACTTCCCAGCCTCCAGGACTGTGAGAAATAAATTTCTGTTGTTTATAATTATCCAGGATAGGGTACTTAGTTATAGCAGCCCAAACTAAGACACAGGACATACAGTAATTGCATGTTTAACATTTTGAGGAACCTCCAATTCCTTGCCATAGTGACTGCACCATTTTGCACATCTACCAGCAATATAGGAGTTCAGTTTTTCCACATCCTTGCCAAAACTTATTTTTCTTTTTCTTTTTTTTAAATTATAGCTATCCTAGTGGGTGTGAAATGGCATCTCCTTGTGATTTTGATTTGCAGTTCTTTGATGACTAATCATGTTAAACAGCTTTTAATGCTTGTAAGCCATTTGTATATAACTTCTTTAAAGGCTTCTATTCTGGTCCTTTGCTCATTTTTAAGTCAGACTGTCTTTTTGTTGGTGAGTTGTACAAATTCTTTATGTATTCTGGATACTAGACTCATTACAGATATGATTTGCAAATATTTTCTCCCATTCTGTGGGTTTTCTTTTCTATTTTTTGATAGTGGCCTATTGAGATAGTGTACAAAAGTTTAAAAATTTTATGAAGCCAAAATTATGTATGTTGTTGTTATTGTTGATTGTGCTTTTGGTGTTATATGTTTTGTTATGACTATTTGCCCCTATGTTTTCTTCTAAGATTTTTATGGTTATAGCTCTTACATTTAGGTCTCCAATCCATTTTGAGTTAATTTTTGTATATGGTGTGAAATAAGGGTCCAACTTGGTTTGCATGTGTATATCCAGTTGTCCCAGTACCATTTGTTCAAGAGACTTTTGTCTCCCCACAGAATGGCCTTGGAAGCCTCTTGAAAACCAATTTGTTATAAATGTGTGGGCTTACTTAAGTGTTCTCAATTTTATTGGGTTGATCTATACAGGTATCCTTATTCTAGTCCCTCATTTTTGATTACTGTAGGGAAGTGTGAACTTTCCAATTTAGTTTTTCTTTTTTTAAAATTGTTTTGGCTATTTGCTGACTCTTGACATTCCATGTAAATTTTTGGATCAGCTTTTCCATTTCTGCAAAAATCGCTTTTGGGAATTTCATAGGGATTGCACTGAATCTGTAGGTAGTTGAGGCAAGTGTAGCCAAAGTTTATAAAGTGCTTTCACAGTCATCACTTGATCCTCACACTGACCTTGTGAGATTAGTGTTATGTGTGTTTCCCACACTACACATGAGGAAATCAAGGTCAATGAGATGGAGTAACAAGTCCAAGGACTGACTGATAGAAAGTAGCAGATCCAGGGAGGGTACAAAAGGCAGAAGGAATAACACATGAGGGGTCAGAGGTAACAACCAGTATGATACACTTGGGGAACTACATATTCAGTAAAGACTTAACTATTTGGGTGGCTGAGGGAAAAGTGGGGTCCTCTAGGGGAGGCAGTACCATATGGGGTTTCAGACCACAGTCTCTGGTCAGACATATAGAAGACTGAATTTCAGCTCAGCTACTTATAAGCTGGGTAAACTTGATGATGACCCTAACCTTCCAGAACTTTAGTTTCCTCATCTATAAAATGGGGCAATATTATGAATCTAATTAATCTTGTTGTGAGAATGAAATGGATACCAAGTACTATTCCTGGTACACAGAAAATGCTCAAGAAGTAATAGTCTTTAGTTTCCAGACTTCGGAATCTGATTGACTTATCCCAGCTGATGAATTTATTCTATCCTGGGTCAGGTGACCATATCTGCTCCATCAGCTATAACCAGGGAGCTGAAGTTAGTTGACATGAACACTGTTATTGAAGAGATGAGGGAAGGCAAGAGGAATGGGGAGCATAGAGCTCAGGGCTTGTGCTTATGGGTAAGGCCTAGAGAAGGTGGGACAGAAAAGTGTTTCTTCCAGACAATCTCTGAGAGCTCTAGGATGTTCCTGCTAGGGTTGTCCTGGGTCTGGTTCCACAGCCATTGTCCTCTGAATGTCATTCCTTATCCCCAGGTCTCGATTTTCTCATTTGTAAAATGGGGGAGGTGTTATCTACTTGTGTATCTTCCAGGGTGGCTGTGAGGGTAAGAATCAAATGACAGTGCGTTTATAGAGACTCTTGGTGAAAATACCATATAAAAATATAGGATTGTTAATTCACAGAGGAAATGATAAAACTGTTTTATCAAGCTGCTGAAGCAGATCTTAGGCAAGGCTCTTGGGGCAGAAAGGCAGAAAAGATACCCACTCTGAGTCACTTAAATTGATGGACAGATATGGGGGAAAACTGATAGAAAAAAGTTCAGGGTGTAATGGGCCCTGAGTCCTGAGAACTACTGGTTTTTAAAACCTCTGTTCCAGCCTCCCCCACCTCCCCCCAGCCCTGTTTATAGAGCCAAAAACAAAAACAAAAACAAAAACAAAAACAAATGACCAATAAGCATATAAAAACACGGCCAAAAACTCTAATAATTAGGGGAAATGCAAATCAAAACCACAATGAAATATCACCTCATAACCATTAGGATGGCCAATGGTATATATATATATATATATATACCATGTTTTATTTTTATTCATTCATATGTTGATGGACATTTAGGTTGCTTCTATCTCTTGGCTATTGTGAAAAATGCTGCAATGAGATATTGGCTTCAATTCTTTCAGATATATATTAATATATTTTAATTATAGAAATAAAAGTGAAACTGCTAGACATATGGTAATACTATTTTTAATTTCTTGAGGAACCTTCATACTGTTTTCCACAACAGCTGCACTATTTCACATTCCTACCAACAGTCACAAATGAGTTCCAGTTTCTCCACATCCTCTCCAATACTTATTACCTCATTCGCAAGATAGACCCCTTCTTTAGAGGTCTCATCATGACATGGACTCCATTCTGCCCACTTATCTCAGGTACCCTAGTGGCCACCTCCTGGGGCTGAGCAAAGGCATCCACCTTGGCATCCAGGTCTCCAGCAGTCACCTTATTTTGGTGGGCAATGACACAGCCCATGTTTATTCTCTTTCAGGAGTCTCATGGGGTCTTTCATAATCAAATTCCCGACACCACACAAGGGTATTCTTAATTGTACATTTATCAAGAGCCCATTTGACCATATGGTGTGGCCATTGGTTATGGCTGAGAAAGCTTTGAATACCCAGATATTGCCTTCTGGAAGAGAACCAGGCTCTTCTTTTACTACCACATATACTACTCTTCATTTAGCTCATTGTGAGGACTTACTTAGTTCATCAACCAGTTTTATCATCCTCAGGGCAAACAGCAGTGAACTTTGATATGGGGTCCTGTCGCTCAACATAAGAATTTTCCGAAGAGAACAAAGCAGCCTGTGTCAATTCAGTGGGGAGAGATATGAGGTTCAGAACATTCATCTCTACAGTGGGCTGCTTCTCAGGTTGTCCTTGAGGCAGAGACCTGACCTGCTTGCACTCTCCCAGAAATACCTCCACTTTTAGCATGTGCCATTTCATAATTGTATTGCATAAGTCCTTCTTTATTAGAATGACCTTTTTATATTACCCTAGACATAATAGTTTCTTTATGCCCCTGTATGAGGTCCTTTGTCCCAATAGAATGGATATCTAAGAGGATGTATCTAGCCCTGGAATTGGGGAGTGTTTTAGCCCCAAATCCCAGCAATCATCTCTAAGAGGCTGCATAGAATTCTATGAGAAGCTCCATCCTCTGTGTGTTTTTAGTTGCAGACACATCCATAGCATTTACATTAGGGCTAGGGGTCCCCATTGTCCACTCAGAATACAGAACTTTTAAATATTTACTACAGAGGTGGGTTCAATTGATTCAAAGAGCTCCCATTTTGTTTGGGCAAAGGATGGGCTTGCTCATACGAAATGCACTCAGCTGTGAGCTAGTGATAACAAATTCTTCATTTATGAATCATGTGCTTTTTATTTACACTTTTAGCTACTGGTGATGGTACTGGTATAAATCCCTATTTCTCCCTTTACTCTTTTGGGTTTTACTGTGACCTTGGTGCTTTTGAACACAACATTGACATAAATCCAGGTTTTGCTTTTGACCTGTTAAATATTATCTTCTTCAATATAATATCTATTGCGCATTTCTGAATGCACAAAAGCTTCACCCACCACACCCAAGCCATTTAAAACTTTTACTGACTTAATTTCGAAACAATTTCAAACACGGAAAAGTTATAAGCATAGCACAAGGTGTCCCCATATATCCTTCACTGAGATTCATCAACTGTTAACATTTACTGTATTAACTTTATTCTCTCTTCCCCCTCCCTCCTTCCCTACATCCCTCACTTTTACAAAAAGTTGCACACATTTAATGTATACATCTTGACGAGTTTGGACATATGCGTACACCTGTGATACCATCACTATAACCAAGGTACTAAACATATGCATTACCTCCAAAATGTCCTTGTGTTTTGTTTTGTAAGAACATTTAATGTGAGATCTACTTTCAAACTCATGGAAGCAGAGAGGCAGGAGCAGGGTTGGGGAAGGGAATTTGAAGTAGGGAGGAAGTGAGGATCAATGTGATGTTATGTAGGGTGGTCAGAGCAGGCCTCTTTGTAGTCTATCTCCATTAATTTGCAGAGGTGTGATCATTATTCTCTTATAATTCTTCATATCTTCCTGCTCTGCAATTGTTTCTGCATTCTCTTTTCAAAGATTCTTGGTGATTTCTCATTTTTGTGTTAATTTGGCTGTATGGTGGTTTGGCTATAATATTTGGTTTCTTAAAGAACCACTGCTTCATTTTATTTATTAGTTCTATGTATTTTTTAACCTTCAATTTCATCATCCTTTTCCATTGCTTGGCTTGGTTTAGTCTGGTGTGTGATTGTGTTTTCTCATTGCAAGTATAAAATACATACATACATACATTCATACATACATACATACATATGTAAATGTATGTGTATAAATCCAATATATTTACAATTGTATCATTCATATATATATATATATATATATATATATATATCCAAATTGTATTTAGTTATCTACTGCTTTTTGTCTGTGTACCCTCGTTTTTCCAATTTAAATGTCACTTTCTCTCCCAATCCCCACCCACGTTTCTTTACTAGAAAGACCAGCAGCTTTCTGCAATGTCATTTGTTTAGAACTAATGGTAGAACTCTATGGCATTGTATAATTTATAAGAATTATAAGGTAGTCACATTTCCCATTAGATCCATTATTAATTTAATCATTCACTCATCTATTTATTTTCTCTTGATGTATTAATTGAGCACCCATTGCTAGGCACTATTGTATTCATTGGAGAAAGAGAAGGGAAGGAACAGGTGAAGCCCCCTTGCCTCATAACCCTTGCATTCTGTTGGTGAAACCAACAATAAACAGACATGTATGTCTACGGTGCCCAGGAATAAATCTATCCCATGACCTGTAAAACCAAAGGGCAGATGAATTGTACAACTTTTCCAAAAGGGATTAAAAAAGACCTACTGGGTCCCAAGTGCCATGAAGAGGTAGGTACTCACTGAAAGACACAGTCCAGGTGTGACTAATGCAGGCTCAGGAAATGTTTACTGAGAACCTGGTGCACTTAAGGATGGGGCTGGACTCCAGGCGGGACTCCGAGTCTACAAGTTATGCCGGTGAGGTGTCTCGTCCAATCTAACACTCTAGAATTTTCTCCCCTGACCCTCTTATCTTCTCCCACACCCTCTCTTCTGGGTTACTTTCCATCAGACGAACCAGAACCCCAAACAAACTGGAATACACAATAGGCATGGCCACTACCCAGAAGACAGCCAGGGCTGGTTTCTACCGCTAAATCTCAGCAGTAACCTGGACACTTACAGGCATCTTCCTTGGAATCACTTATGAGCACAAGGATTTTCCAGGAAAATCTTAGCAAGATTACAACTTGGAGGAAATAAATCAATGTCTAAATTCAAAATGATGCAAAATTAACGGACAACAGAATTTATTATATGCTGGGACTCAACGCAGTGATTCTAGAGTTCATTCGAAAGAATAGCCAGGAATTTTCAAGTGCTTAGCAGATTTAGGCTTTTCTAATCCTTAGAACATTTTCAAAGTACAGCAAACAAAACATTGCATTACTGGTGCACCATGAACAGTGCAGAATTGAGTTTAGAACTGGAGCTGAGAGTGCATGCAGGTTTCTATAGGAAAATGGTGGAATTTCACAGCAGTGGGTAAGGTTAGGATTACTTTTTTAAGTGTCAGATAAGTATTTCACCTTTAATTAAAATGGGTATTCAGTATGTGCATCAAAGATTTAAATGCAAAACAAGGCAATTAATAAAACATTAAAAGAACAAATTGGTGATTATGGGTTCCAAGCCTGGCTGGTCCCAGGTCTGGCTGTGATCCAGGCTCGTGGCTAGGAATAGGACTCCGGATTTAGAATGTTACATTAGTGTAGTAGGGCGCCTGCACCTAAAATATGTAAACATAATTCAGCTTATTGTATTACGCATGTGTGGCTGAACACCACTACTGCACTTTGATATATGAGGAGCCATATAGTCCCCTGGGAAGCAGAAGGGGAGCACAAGAAAGTGGAGCAGAAGAGCAGAGGCAGAAGTGTGCTCCCCGCAATAGAACTGCGCTCCCCACAATAAAGTTGGTGACTGCCGTTTCATTATCATGTCTGCCTCTTGTGCATTCTTCCATCTGGGCATCTCACCACTGAAACCTTTCTTTCTTGATCAGCTTGGCGCCGACAGTGATTGAAAAAAAATTTAAGTGGCAAGGCCAAAAGAATGATAGAAACCTGGAAGCAATCGATAACATCGAATATCATTTTTAAAAAATGACTCAAACTACTGAAAAGCTTACAAATCACTGAGACTCCACTTGCAGGAATCTGCCTAGGAGACCATTACAGATGAGCCTCGGTTTGAATTTAAGAACAGTCATAGTGGCTACAATTTAGTTATATTGGCAATAGTGGGGATTTGGTTATAGTATTAAGTGGCAAGGGCATAAGTCACTAGAGCTCCAAGCACACATCATTTGGTAAGGTCACCTGGCAGGTCAATCTGAGAACGGCTGATGGGGGAGATAAGTTAGGGGTGGGGAGAGTGGGCAGAGTGCCCCTGCTCACATCTCACTGGGATCTGGAGGATCTGAATCCCCGCCAGGTGAAGCTCAAGGTTGCCAGAAGAGGCTGGGCCAGCAGGATTGAAATTGGGGTGGGCGTGGGCCCAGCACCTGCTCTTCTGAGCGTGCAGAGTATCCTGCAAGGCAGCCAACCTGGTCTTACCTCCACCGCCCTCCACCCCTACTTGGTGACTGCTCCTGTCCCAAGAAAGGTTAACTAACCCTCTAGGAAAGAAGCTTTTCACCTCTAGCCCCAAGCTGTGGGGCTGGAGAGAGTGGGACTCAAGGCCACAGAGAGTGGGAGCATCACACACAGATCAGCCTAATTCCCGAGGTGGGAGGAAAGTAGGTGAGCTGTGCAGGCGGAGTGGGACAACCAAGACTGGGGATAGGTGGGTGGAGGACCCGTTCAGGTTGCAATAGCTTAGGTGTGTGTGTTGTGGGGCGGAGTCCAGGTGACTGTGCTATGGGGATGCCTGGTAGGTGAGAAGAACCCAGTACACCTGGCTCATACAAGCAAGCCCCATGACCCATAGGGTCCTGTGTGTCTGTGTGGGGAAAAGAATCAAAATCAACAATTTTCTTAAATTTCTATGAAGATTTTACCAGATCCCCTTTTACTATAGGACAACTTAGCAGCAATCTTGTTGGTGTGATTGGAAAACATGTGTAGTTAGGACCTGATGCTTTAATTGAAGTCATAGTTTTAAAAAGCTGACCAGGCAAATACATAGAGATGTCTAATATAACCGTGTCTATTAAGGGCCTCTCCCCTTCAGGGTCATCACCTTCAGGACAGCAATGAGCGGCAGGGCCAGGACTCGGGCCTGGGGCAGAGCATGTGGTCGGACACCCCCAAAACTACTATGCCTGGAGCCGCGGCAGCACCTGGAGCCGTGGCAGCACCTGGAGCCACTGTAGCCCCTGGAGCCGCTGCAGCAGTGAGCATTTTGATATTCATGTTTCCTTTATGTTAAAGATACTGCCTCCACTGAAAAGAGAGAGAATTGATTGTTGAACCAATATAGCTCAGGTATAGAGTTCTCTCCTGATGATAGAGAACTAATAAATTTCATGAGAAAAGTCAGATTCTACAGATGCTGGCATGGGTAGGCATTATCTGTTTGGGTATCCACTTTGCTGCTTTCCTTCCACGTTTGATTTCAGGTATGCAAACAGACTTCTATTTTTTAACCCAACTGGATGGAAAGGCTTCTAAACTTCTTGGCCTCAGTCAGTGACTCCTCTTTAGGACTTCAGCTTCAAAACAGGCAACTTCATTGAAGTACTTGAACAGCCTGAGTTGGACAGAGTTTCCAATATGGTTTAAACTTGTCACCCCTACTGTCCATGCACATTTCTATCTTCTATTATCTCATATCCACTTGGGGCTTTCATGCAGCAGAATCCAGCTGTGCTGAGGGGGTCTTGCTTATCTGACCTCCAGAGGGTCCTGGGGCTGGCCTAGCACTCATGTGAGACCATTCAAGTCCATTTATTCTCTTCTGTGATTGTTGCTCACCTCTCCTTCTTTGCTTCACTCAAGCCTCAACCTTCCTCCTCTGCCCTAATTCTCAGCCTTTAACATCAACTCTCACGTCACAGAGATGAACAGTTTTAGTACATGTGCTGCCAAAGCGAGCATTCACTGAGACGAACAGAACATCAGAACAGAACTTCAACATCTTCCTCCACTACATATCCCCCACCTGGCCTCAGCCCCTGTCCTGAAACCCTCTGCTTCTACCTAAAGAAAATATCTCCACCGACATCCTGAGTCCCTTCACCAATTCTGTCCCCAGGCATCTCTCCTGCACTTCTTGCCTTGATCTCCCAAGTCAGCAGATTTTTGCTCTCCCAGGTCATTCCCATCTGCAAATAACCAGCTAACTTTTCTCTCATTCAACAGGAAACCTTTCCCAGACCCCACTTCCCTCACAATTACTTCCTTACTTTCTACTTCTGATTGCAGAAATCTTGTCTCAACCCTGAACTTCAGTTCTCATTTCCCTCTCTTCACTCCAGTCAGGCCCTCCACCATCGCTCCACGAAAATGCCATCTCTAGTGTCCTCCACTCGGTCAAATCCACAGGTCGGTTCTCGAGTCGTCTCCTACTTGCTCCATCACTTGTTCTTGGAATGGTTGGGCCATCTTTTCTCCTTTAGAAACTCCCTCCATGTGGTGTTCAGATCACCACCCATGCTTCATCTTTCTCCTGCTCGTGAGCCACCGCTGCTGGCTTGTCTTTACTTGGTTCTTTTTCCTGCCCTGTTGATGTGCCCAGGACCTAGTCCTTGGACCTCTTCTCTTTGCTGCAGTACTCACTCCCTTGATCATCTTATCGGTGTCATGGCTTTCCGTGTTACCTGTCATGTGTGGACAAATCCCCATATTTATATCTCTGGCCAAACCCGTCTCCTGCACTACCTGACACCCCCTAGATATCTCATCCTCCTGATTTGCCCTACCGGACATGTCATAATTAATTTGAAGAAGTCCCATTCTTCCAGCTGTCCAGGCCAAAATCTTTAGATTCATCTTAGACTCCTCTCTTTAC
This sequence comes from Eidolon dupreanum, assembly GCA_028627145.1. NCBI lineage: Eukaryota > Metazoa > Chordata > Mammalia > Chiroptera > Pteropodidae > Eidolon > Eidolon dupreanum. The sequence goes on along the minus strand of CM053510.1, from coordinate 90,204,210 downwards.
CCCAAACCCTTCATGGAAACAACCAAGAAACACTTGTCTTTGACTTTCAAAAGAATATTCAGTATCCGACCATTTCCTACCACTTCTGTTACTACCTCTGGTCCAAATCACCAGCATCCCCTGCTGGATGCTGCAGTGGCCTCCTAACTGGTCTTCTTGCTTTTGCCCTGGTCTCAACACAGAACCAGAGAACCAGGTTCATGTAGTTCCTCTGCTCACCACTCTATAGGGTTCCCACTTCCTCTGAGTCAGAGGCACGTCCCTTCAGGTGGCCTCCCTCCTGCTATCTCTTTGGCTTCCTTACCTGCTCCTCTCCACTTTGTTCACCTTGCTTCAGCCACGCTGGCCTCCTTGTTATTCCTTGGACATTTCTGCCTGAGGAACTTGGTTCTTTCTTGCCTCCACCTATGGCTTGTGTAACCTTGTCAACTCACCTCCCTTAGGCTTTGTCCAGCTTGAATTAATGCAACCAGCCCCCTTCACACCCTAACTTCCAAGTAACTGCCAATTTTCCTTACTTTGTTATTTTTTTCTCCATCCTCCTGGTAATTACCATACTATTGCTATATACATTACTTGTTATATTTATTTTGTCACTTGAACATGAGCTTTTCAAGGGAAGATCCTTTGCTTTATGCCCTGATAGTGCCTAATGCATGGCAAGCTTACGATAATTTTTGGATGCGGAACAAACATAGAGATAATATTACCCTTTATGTTTATCTCCAAAAACATGCAGACCCAGACACTTGGTCAAGTCCAACCTAGACTCCAGCCACTGCAAGAGGAAAGCCAAGTGGCTAAGCCCGGCCAGCCAAGAGGAGCAGAAGGAACATCTCAGCCTCCAGGTAAAAAGAAAGAAGAAGGATACGGTAAAGGGCAGGGGATGCTTAATATGTGAGGACACATTGTAGCAATAAACTTCTAGACAAAAAACTTTGCTGTTTCCAGGAGGTTTGGCAGGATGGGAAGAATGTACAGCTTGCAACTACTCCCTTTCCTGCAATGAATTATCTGCCTACCAATGTTTTATCCCCCTATATTTTAAGGCTTATGAAAAAAGAACAGATCAGTATTCATTAGTCAATTCAATGTAGTTGCTTTTCACATTTAGACAATTTATTTATATACAGTAACCCTAATTAAACTAGGAAATTCCAGGAAATTATTTCCTTGGCCATTAGCAAATCCCCATTTCCCCATCCTTCACCTCCTGAAAACAGTCTACTCTGCTTCTATGAACTTGACTATTTTGCATACCTTAAATAAGTGGAATTATACAGTATGCGTCCTCCTGCGACTGGCTTATTTCCCTTAGCATAATGCCGTCAAGGTTCATTCATGTCATCATATATTGCAGGATTTCCTTCTTTTTTTTAAAAGGCTGAATGAGTAACATTCCATTGTGTAGATAGACCACATTAACTTTCTCCATTCATCTATTGATGGTCATTTAGGTTGTTTTGATAGCTTGGCTATTTGTAATAGGGTTGCAATGAAAGTGGAAGAGCTAATATCTCTTTGATGTCATGATTTCAATTCATTTGGACAGATACTTAGAAGCGGGATTGCTGGATCGTATGGTAGTTCTGGTTTTAATTTTTCTGAGGAGTCTCCCTACTGTTTTCCATATCAGCTGCACCATTTTGCAATCCTACCAGAGTATACAAGGGTTCAAATTACTCCACATCTTCATAGACATTTGCCTTTTAAAAAATTAATAGCTATCCTTACAGAGATGTAAAGTGATATCTCATAGTGGTTTTAATTTGCATTTCCCTAATGATTTGTGGCCTTAAGCACCTTTTCATATACCTGTTGGCCATTTGTATAGCTTTGTTGAAGAAATGTCTTTTGGGGTCCTTTCCCTTTTTTAAATTGAGTTAATTGTTGTTGTTGTTGTTTTGCTATTGAGTTGTACAATTTCCTTATATATTTAGGAAATTAACACCTTATCAGATACATGATTTGAATATATTTTCTTCTGTAAGTTGCCTGTCACTGTTTCCCTTGCTATACAGAAGATTTTACTTTGATGAAGTCTCACTTGTCTATTTTTTATTTTGTTGGCTGTATTTTTGGTATCGTATCCATGAAATGATGGCCAAGACCATTGTCATAAAGCTTTTCCTTTGTTTATTTATAGGAGTTTTACAGTTTGGGGTCTTACATTTAAGTCTTTAATCCGTTTTGAGTTGATGTTTGAGTTTAATGTGAGATAGGGGTCCAATCTGATTCTTTTGCATGTGGACATTCTGTATTCCCAACACCATTTATTGGAGAGAATCCATTCTCCATTCTGTATTCTTGGCACCGTTTTTGAAGATTAGTTGACTATATGCATCTATTTCTGGGCTCTATATTCTAGGCCACTGGTGTGGCTTTGAGCTAGTATCATACTATTTTAATTACTAACATTTTGTAGTATATTTTGAAATAAGTGTGATATCGTCAGCTTTGTTCTTTCTCTCTCTCTCTCTCTATATATATATATATATATATATTTTTGGCTCTTTGGGGTCCTTTGTAGTTCCATACAAAATTGTACTGTCATTCATTTATTGACCTTGTAGAATATTTAAATCTGTATGAATCTTAGAATGTAAAAAATGTAGTGTGAGAGCTTTTCCAGGTCAGCGTTAATCAAAAGAATAGATCAGTGGTTCTGTATCAAAAGCCAGTTTCATGGAATTGTCCACTCAGTCAGCATTTTATGATGCCCACTAGAGGGCAGTGTGGTGCCAGGTGATAAGCCTAGAAAGAAGTGGAAACTGGATAAAGTTTCTGCTTTGAAGAATCTTGTACTCTAAAGAGATACCTGAAGAAACCAGACAAATAACAGGGCAGAAATGAATGAGGAGCTAAGGCAACCACTAATATGGACAGGTGATGTGCTGAGAAAGGCTTCTGGGTAACACTCCCCTTTTCTGGTGACCCATTACGAAAATAATGTTGTCTAAATCCTACGGACATCTTTTTCTACCTCAAACAACCTCGACTGGTTTACCTTATCACTGGAGTTTAAAATTATCCTTTCTGGTTACATTTCCCTTTTTATTGTATAAATTCACGGCTTTCACATTTATTTATAAATAGAGGAACTTCAGCTCTCGGTTGAATTACAGACAGCAACGCTGAAAGGGCAGAGGGCACGGTGCGGTGGAGTTTCTCGAGACCTTGTTGTGAATACTGGGCAGTGCTTGGAACATGTTAGAGGGTCCAAGGCAGGTATGCTGGCCATGTTTTTCCTTTTTTATTTTATATTAGTTTTAGGCATACTGTATGATGGTTAGACATTTGATTTATGAAGTGATCTCCCTGATTACTCTAGTACCCACCTGGCACTACACACAGCCATTACAATAATATTCCCTGTGCTGTACTCTAAATCTCCGTGACTGTTTTGTAACTACTAACTTGTACTTTTTCATCCCTTAACCTTTTTCACCCAGCACCCCAATCCCCTTCCCCTCTGGCAATCATCAACTTGTTCTATGTATTTGTGAATATGTTTTCATTCAGTTTGTTCTTTTGCTCTTTAGAGTCCTCATATAAGTGAAAGCATATGGTATTTATTTCATTCAGCATAATACCCTCTAGGTCCATCCATGTCATTACAAATGGTGAGATTTCATTTTTTAATGGCTGAGTAATATTCCATTGTATATGAACCATAACTTCTTTGTCCAACCATCTATTGATGGGCACTTAGATTGTTTCCATATCTTGACTATTGTAAATAGAGCTGTCATGAAATGTAGGGCTACATAGATCTTTACAAACTAGTTTGGTTTTCTTTGGATACATACCCAGAAATGCAATAGCTAGGTCAAAATGTAGTTCTATTTTTAATTTTTTTTTTTTGTGGAAACTCCAAACTATTTTCCATAGTGGATGTGACAATTTGCAATCTCACCAACAGTGTATGAGGGGTTCCCTTTTCTCCACATCCTCACTAACACTTGTTTTTTGATTTATTGGTGATAGCTTATATGACAGGTATGAAGTGATATCTCATTGTGGTTTTAATTTGCATTTCTCTGATGATTAGTGACTTTGAGCATCTTTTCATATGTCTGTTGGCCATCTGTATATCCTTTGGAGAAATATCTATTCAAGTCTTCTGCCCATTTTTATTGTTTTTTTTTTTTTTCATTTTGTGGATGGCTTCCTTTGCTGTGCAAAAACTTTTAGTTTGATGTAGTCATATTTGTTTGTTTTTTTTGTTTGTTTGTTTCCCTTGTCCAAGGAAAAAATTACTAGCAGCAATATCAGAGAGTTTACTGCCTATGTTTTCTTCTAGAAATTTTATAGTTTTGGGTATTACATTTAAATCTTTAATCCACTCCAATTTTATGGAGTTGTTTATTTTAAACTTTTGCTAAGATGCACGTTTGTGTTTAAGAGTTTGTAAAGCTTCATACCATCATTCTAAATGGAGGTACCCTCTCATCTTTTTGTAATACCTTTCACATTTGCAGAAATGAAGACACATTTTAGAGTCCTGAATGTACTCTTCATTTTTCTTTTCCTTTTATAGCTGCTAAGATAGAATGACCCAGTTCTTCAGTTGTGCTGAGATTTAGAAAAAAATCTAAAAACTATTATATATAGTGACTCCCCACTCCCATTAGGAAGCCTTGTGCTGCAGAGGTTTTGTTTTTATTTTGACCTCTTTTTATTAAATATTTCTACCTTATATTTTAACTTCGTAAATGTATGCTTGCATAAATTTTCACCTAAATTGATGTTAGGCATTCTGGATGGCAGGTACACATAAATGTTTGTTATTTGTTATTAATCTCTTTGTTTGATTTAACCTTGGCTGTCAATATTGTGGTGTCCAAATTGTTTGGGATCTAATAAGCCCCTTTGTTTCATTTTTGACATGTGGCTCAATTTTTCAGGCTCACAAGGTAAAGTGGTAATGCTATTTGTAAACCATTTCCGAATGACGTCTTATCCTCAGTGGATTGCATATAAGTACAACATCGACTATATTGCAGACATAGAAAATGGAGATGTCCGTGAAAGTTTACTTTTTCAACATGAAGTGTTATTTGGAAAGTGTCATATATTTGATGGAAGCTCTCTATTATTACTTCATGCACTACCTAAATCAGTTAAGTAATGTTATTTGATATTTCCCCCCATGTTGTTCTTTCTCTTATGCTTTCATTTTGTTATTTTGGCAAAACTCACCATTTCTGTATAACAGTTTATGGAGATATCCTGATGATCTCTTGCCTGTAGGACCTGGAACAAAACCCACATGCCATGTTTGATTATCATTGATAGTCTCTAATGTCTTTTATTTCAGTGCTTAAACTGAATTTAATATAAGGGTAAAATATGCATTTTTACCTTTTTTATGGCATGATGTGTCTCAAAAGTGCTGATAATGAAGTTTCATATAATTTGTATTTTATCTGAATATTTGTTCCCTCCAAATCTTCAGAAAAAAAAACATTGGGAGAACTTTTCTTTTTAATAAATCTCTATATTAATTTACCAAATAAATCATTTACAGGAGCTTATTTAAGTAAAAAAAAAAACACCTTTTATTTAAATATTTAATTCTGACTCTTCACTTTTGTCTTGTAAATCACTTTTTTTTTTAACTTGCATGTGTGTCTTGGGGAAAGATTGCTCGTGCCATGGTGGTGTGTTGCATAGCCAAGTGACATATTGACTTGAGATGCGATGGAGATTAGTGTCCTTGGAGGAACCTCTGATCCTTTTTGTTTTTCTTTATTTCAAAAAACAGATCTGGTCAGCCATTTCAAAGACCAGCTTGTGAAGGTTACCATTGAGTTCTCCAGTGAACTCACACCCACCTCACCAGATCACCTACGCTATTACAACATCCTCTTTAGAAAGTATGTTAACGAGATTCAGTATTCTCAAGATCTGCTTGTGTTTTAGTGTCAGTGGTGTTGAACATAGCCATTTGCTTCTAGCATTTTGTGTTTTTGACAACCCCATATACTGAGTGAAGGATCTTTTAGATGAAATGATACTTGAACCCCACCTAGACGTGTTCAGGTGCAGTGGCTTCTCCTCAATGTTTTCTCTGCCCACCTGCACTTCCTGTATCTGGTACCTGTCAAGGGGAGTAACAGACATCGACTATGCATATCTGTGCATATTTCTCTCTGGAGCAGATACACTTGTTTTCTATTCTATATTCACTGTGATAAATATCCAAATTAATATTTTAGTCTGCAAAAGATGTTTTGGTTCATCACTGGGAATGAAAGACATTTCTGATGACCTTTTCATGATATTGTGTTTTATATTCCAAAAAACCAAGGTTAAGCAAACATTTAGTATCCACCTCATCATGTAATTTCCTTGTCATATCAGGAACTTCATGCTGATTATTAATTTTAATGAAATCACTGACAGATTTTTTTCCTTAATGTGTGTTACCAGGTGCTTACTAACATTCACTGCAGTTTCAACAAAACCTGTTCTTTTAATTTCTAGAATTTTGAAGATCATGAAGTTGAGACAAGTTGACTGCAACTATTACAACAAGGAGAAGGCTGAAGAGATCCGTCAACATAAGTTTGTATAAAGTAGAAAGTTTCATGTTCTGCAGATATAATTACAGAAGCTTTTGACCAAGTTACACTTGTTTGAAGTAGTATGATTTACAAGTCATGCTCTTTTAAATGGTACCCACTATGAGCAACTAAGTTATAGTTTGATGTAAATTTAAAATAAAGTGAAAGATTCACTCCAAAAATTTTGGCATGAGAAGAATAAACCATAAAATATTCAATTGTTATGTAAACCTCACAGGAAACCTAAATAATCCAAAACTTGGGTAATTTTCTCTGAACATATTTTTAATCATAGAAATTGTATCTATATATATATGTGTGTGTATATATTTCTCATTGGTACATGTGTATGTAATTTATATATATATATACATATATATATATATATATATATATATATATATATATATATATATATATCTCATATGGTATAGTCTCACATATATAAATATATATAATTTCAAGCCTGTGGGTGATAATAAAAACAGTTTAACACAGATGATATATTACTTCTAACAAGCACATTTGCTAAATCTCTGAAGTTTCTTCAAAACCAGTTATCACTAAAAGTAAGAAATTGACACTGACTCCTAAGTACCAGTTTTAAATGCTGGGTTCGGGTCCTGTAACAGTTGGTCCTGTGCTCAGAGCTTGGTCTTTGACATCGCATTCAACTTATTCTATTTGCAGACTGGAAATCTGGCCTGGTTATGTTACCTCCATTTTTCAGTATGAAAATAGTATGACTCTCTGTGCTGATGTGAACCACAAACTGCTCCAAATGGAAACGGCTTATGATTTAATTATGCATATTAGAGAAGATGCAAAAAAAAAAAAAACAAACAAAACATCGATGTTGAAGAGCAAGTTTCTAAAGAATTAGTTGGATCCATTGTTTTTACAAAGTAAGACTGCTGTTAAAAAAAACCTATCCCATCACTTTGATAACTTATTTTTCATAACAGACATTCCTATTTTTGAATCACTAAATGTTAAAGTTCAGAAGTGGAAAGAGTGAGAAAATGGCAATCATTGGACACTTATCTGGTTATACAGCATGGGAGAGGAGTGCATGTAAATCATAGATGTTGTGTTCTTGTCATTTCTGATGAGAATTTAGTTGTTTTCTCTGAGTCCTCACTTGCACACAATAGAGTATGGCTTTTCCTGAATTTCTTCTTTCCTTTCTCTCTTTGTGTCTAGTTTTTTTAAAAATCTGTGCTTAGTTATAACTATTAGCAAATTTCCATTTGAATGAAGTTTTTATTTTTAATCTCCATCTACCCAAGAAATTTTAAATTGTTAAGAAAATGGATTTAAAGTTATCTAGCCAAAATAATCTTAAGAAGAGCAGAGTTGGAGGACTCACACTTCCCAATTCCAAACTTACTACAAAGCCACAGTAATTAAGACAGTGTGATAATGGCATAAGCATAGACATTTAGATCATTGGAATAGAATTGAGAATTCAGAAGTTAACTCTTCCATTTACAGTCAATTGATTTTTCAATAAGTGTGTTAAGACAATTTAATCAGAGAAAGAATAGTCTTTTCAACAAATATTGCTGAGACAGCTGGATATCAATCTGTCCTGCCCCTTCCTCATACAATACATGAAATTTTAATCCAAATTTAACTCAGTTACTTAAAAGAGACCTAAGCATAAGAACTAAAAATGTAAAATTTTTAAAGAAAATGTGAGAGGAAATCTTCATGACTTTGGATTAGACAAAATCTTATTAGATATGACACCCAAAGCCCAAGTGATGACAAAATAAAAATACAGATAAATTGGACTTCACCAAATTAAAAACCTTTGTTCTCTGAGGTACACTGTCAAAAAAGTGAAAGGACAACTGAAAAAATGATAGGCAATATTTGCAAAATACATCTCATAAATAGTTTGTAGCTTAATATATAAAGAACACTAACAACTCAATAACCCAACTCTAAAAAATGGACAAAGGATCTGAATAGATATTTCTCCAAAACAAATATAGGGATGACCAATAATCACACAAAAACATGCTCACCATTGTTAGACATCAGGGAAATACAAATTAAAATCACAGTGAAATACAATTTCATACCTAATAAGATGACTAAAATAAAGAAGGCAGATATTAGAGAGTTTGTAAGGATGTGAGCAAAAGAAGCCAGTCAGGGAAGATCACATATTGTGATTCTATTTATGTAAGTGTGATGAACAGGCAAACGTCTAAGGACAGAAAGGAAACCAGTGGTCGCCTAAGGCCTTGGGGAGTTGGGTGAAAATAGGGAGTGACTGCTTATGATTATGAGTATGGTCATTTCTTCTTTGGGTGATGAAAATATTCTAAAATTGATAGTGTTGATGATTAAACAACTCTGTGAGTACACTAAAAACTACTGGACTGTCCACTTACACGGGTAATTAATCTTAATAAAGTTGATATATTCTGCAATTATTTGTAGAATTTAAAACCCCTTATTTCTTACCTTGTTCCATGCAAGGAATAAGTCAGGAATAATACCATATATTGTGATTATTCCATAAGTTCAACAACAAAGCCTACACAGTGGATGCTATTAATTGGAAGGAAACTCCTCAAACTATATTTAAAAAATCAGATGGCACGAAAGTCACTTTTATGGAATACTGTAAGAAGGTATGAAATTTTATTTAAAGATATTGAAATTTTAATTTATTCATGCCTGCGTTATATAGCTAAGTATATTTCTCTTGAGAAAATAAATATGGTACGACTTCAGGTATGAAAACTTTATTCATGTTAGAAGTTTTAATGCAAGAGAACTTGGTTCAAAAGGAAGAAAAAAAATGACCAATTACCATCTGAAATTATGTGCTAAGTGTTGTGAATTTATGTGCTAATTATGTGCTAAGTCTCATAATTCATGGATTCCTCAATCTTTGAGTGTTCACACACACAAAAAGTAAACTTTGCTTAGTAAACTAAAATACGCCAGTTGATGAGGTTGTTTTTCTAGATTTGGCAGATGAGATAAAGATAATTAAAGGAATTGCAGGTATCCACAGCAAATGGAAAGACTTTACAATGGATAATTTTTTTTGAAAAAGCTAGTATTTTTTGTGAAACTCAAAACATAGCTACCTAGTTCTATAAAGGGTACACAGTCCTCTGACATCCCTTCAAGGAGATGGTTCTGTTATGACATTATCCTCATTTGTGCTTCATGCCTAGTGCTTGTTCATTCAATCCAGAAAGCATCTATTATATATCTTGGATATACATCAGTAACACAATTAATTGAGTTCTCGCTCTCAAGAAACGTGCATTCTGTGGCAGGCAGATAGATGGCAAACAAGAAAAAACTATTCTAATAGTTATAAAGGATATGCAGATAATTAAAACTAGGGGTTATTATGGAGAATGTCTGGAGGCTACTTAGACTGTGTGGTCATAGAAAGCTTCTCTGAGAAGCTGATCTGTGACTGTCAGGAAGGAGCAAGAAGTACGCAGATCAGAAAGAAGAAAAGAGATAATGCAAAGGCACCCTTTTCAGGATGGGCATGATGAACCCAGATCTCAAATAAGGCTAGTGTGTTCTCTAGAGAAGTAAGTACAGTGGGGGCAGGGCAGGAGTTGTATGACATGAAATCAGAAGATGGGGTGGGGGCCCTGTTGTATAAAGTTCTTTGTGCACTGGGACAACTAAATTGGACTTTATTGTCAAATGGTATTATGTAGATGTATAAACTGATGTATTGTCTTATTTTAAAGGTTTTTGTCTAACATACAGAGAATGGTCTGAATGGGGGTAGAAATGGATGCAGGGAGACTAGTGATGTGGTTATTAAATTGGTTGAGGTCAATGATAATGGCAGCCTGAATTAAGGTGAGAGGAATAGGTGAAAGTGGGAGGGACTTATTGATGGCTTAAATGTAGTGAGCGATGGGAAGGGGATACTGAAACATAAGCCTTCAACTTTATCTGAGGGGGTGGGTGGATGATGGCATTATTTCATGCAATGAGAGAGTTTTGGGGAAGAGCTGTCCTGGGGACTGTTTGGGGATGAGCTAGCCTCTGATGGACTTGCAAACTTAAATATCAGTAACTTCATAAAAAAAAAAAAACACACAAATGTTTGTTTCTGGCTTTAATAAAGTTAAGGAGAGTCAAGTCTCAGAGAAGGTCTCTTCCTCGGGATGACTCCGTGATCCAGTTTGTTATCATTTTCTGGCTCTCCCATCTCAACAAGTGAATTCCAAGGTTGTCGCGTTAGAGGACAAGAAGTAATAGCAGCACACCGGCTCTTAGGTACCTTAGACTGAAAGTGACTTAGGCTGAGCATTACTTCTATTCACATTTCTGTTTGTCAAAACTCAGTCATATAGCCTGAACCTAGCTAAGTGAAGACTGGGAAGAATGCTTTTCTCATTTTTTGTACAGCAAGGTGAAATAGTGAGTTCATAGCATTTTCTTCTGCCAAAGGAGTAAATAAAGCATGCTGGTTGGGCATGTCAATGAGTCTCGAGTTCCAAGTGTATGGAAAGTGTGGAGATGTAGTCTGGGGAGTCCTTGGCTGTTCTCTAGTTCTTGGATTTTTCTGCATGGTTACCTCAGCAGAATATGTAGGTAACCAAGACAACAAAGTATTTCAAAAGAGAGAGGAAGAATGTGCATTGCTGTAGGATGTTAAGGAGAGGTTAAACAATAGCGTGTGTGTGTGTGTATTCAAGCTCATCAAATTGTATACATTAATTATGTGCAGGTTTTTGTTCACCAGTTATACCTCAGTAAAGCTGGGGATGGTGGGAAAGATACATAGTAAAGAGTGTATTGGGTTTCACAGCATTGGAGTTCATCACCAAGAACAAATGTGTAAGGGTGGGACTTGGAGTCCAGGTGGAAGGTACTGAAGAAAAAATGTAGCAATATTTGCTACAAGAGAGAAGAGACACGGTATATTAGACAGAAGAGGATATTTTTAAAATTAGAGAATATTATTTTTTTTATCTTGGTAGAAATCATCCAATAGAGGAAATAGTGATAATATAAAATGTAAGAGAAATAAGGGATAATAATAGAAGCAAAATCCCTGAAGTTGAGAAGAGGTTAGAATTCACAATTCATGTAGAGGGATTGACTTTTCCCTGGAGCAGGTCACGCCCTCCATAATAATCAGAGGACCTGCAGAGCATAAATCTAAGGCAAGAAGGTAAACAGTAGGCAGAATGTTAGTGGATTCCTGTCTGAATCCTCATGTTTCTCAGTGAAGTATAAATCGAGATTATTGGCTGAGTTGGTTGATGGAGGAGAGAATGGAGATGTGTAAGAGATTTGAGAAAAGATGAGAAAGTATGATATATTGGTTTTTGAATGGGTGGGGAACAAAACTAGTGAATTTGAATAGAGTGTCCCTTTTAGATTGGGGCAAAAACTAACTGCAGAACCAATCAGCAGGATTCGGTTGTTGGTTATATGCACAGAACAGTCAAGTTTTCCCAGGGTTAGAGACCGGTCAAAACGGCATGACGAAAGCATAGAGTAGGGAAGGAACTAATGGCATTTATGAGGAGTGATTACTAACAGGCTATGAAACACAAATCGGGGGAAGGGAGATGAGGAAGTGAGGGCCATAAGGCTCTCCCTCCTTCTAAATTTACACATGCTGATTCCTCTCCCTAGGCTCGTATTTGCTTGTTCATTCTACAAATTTCATCTCAAAGGTCACTGACTAAGAGTCATTCTGGATATCCCAACACCATTGCCGTCCATCACACACACATGCACACATGCCGACATACAAACACACACCAACCTGCAACCTCAGGCCTCTGTGAAGTCACCTTGTTCTGTTATGTACTTGTAGCTCATAACATTTAGCCAATTTGTGATTATATATTTGGGTGATTATTTAATCCCTCCCCTCCCCAATAAACTGAGTTTCATGGGGGCAGAACAGTGTTGATTTTACTCTTTGTAATATCTCTTGTATCTTATACCATGATTGGCACATAGGAGTTCAAATATGTAGGTTCAGTAGTTAATTCATGTACATTGGCATCATAGGGCAGTGGGTTTGGGAATGATCTGAGAGAGAATTTGACCCATTAAGGCAAACTACTTTCTTGGCATGTGCTGATAGGTAGGAGTTTTGGATCTAAATGAAATATAAGAAAATAGTTTCAGTGGATTTACTCAAGTAAGACAGACTGAAAAATATGAAATGACTAGGGTGGTCTTGGGATGTCCTGGTGGGCATTCAGTCTTAGACAATGATTTAGTTTTAGTGTTGTAGTAAGATGTAGAAAAATCACTGAATTCATAAATATGTCTTTATAAGGGAAGTCCAACCTTGGCTTTCAAAAGAAGTTTAATAATAATGCAAATAGGAACAATAGGACTGATTTTTTTTTTTTAGATGCAGAAGTAGATGTTGCAAGAGTTCCTTCTAGGATATTTTATGAAAACAATAAGAATAGGAAATGTGATTTTAAAGGTCTCTGCAGGAAAAATAGCATATCCAAAGGCTTTAATAAGCTGGGTGGTAGAAGTGGTGGGTGAAGCCTAAAATGATGCCAAGATTCTATACCTACCTTAAGGAGGACAGGGGATGTGAGATGAATACCAGCTGCCTTCCAAATAACTACAGGCCACTGCAAGGAAAGAAAATATGTAATCTGCAACATTAGAATTGAAAGTGGTAACCCAATTCAGGAAGGAAAGAGCCATGAGCACAAGATTTGAAATTTTCTCATCTAAGGTGGGAACACCTTTTGAAGTTCCCAAATGCTTAAAAGACATGATACCAACATTCACGGGGCTAAATTGTTATTAATGAGGACCTTGCTAATGATCGGCATAGGAGGGTCTGTGAAGAATTGCCATTTTGTGTTGGAGAGTAAAGGCACTTTGTTGTACAAGGTTTGCAACACAGGGGGAGGAGCTTCTGTCTGTGACGTCTTTGAAAATGCCTTTTTCTACCAGAAGCAGGGATTAAGAGTTTAAAGGAAATAAAGGAGGAAGACTGTTTAGAATAGATCAGGAATTGTAACTCTCAAAAGTTGGCCAGGTTTTGTTGTCTCCCACTGGTATGGAATCCTCTTGAAAGTTCTCAATGTTTTAGAAATTTTTTAAAGCGGTACTGTGGTGAGAAATATACTCTAAATATCTCTCACCCATCTACATTTATAAAGTTAGGACAATGACTCCAAGATGAGGTTTGTGGGAGTCCCACTCTCCTCGGCCGTGTATCTTTGTAAGGAAAAAAAGACGTGATCCCTGAGAGGCCATTAAAAGTATTTTTTAATGCATCCTTAAACCTGAGGCAACAATATCACCAGCATACCTCTAGACCGCCATTTTGTATCCAAAAATGTACTTTTGTACCAATTTGTGTGGTTACTAAGGTTTTGCTGATAGTTATGCCAGTGTTATTTCTTGCTTCTGTTGAGCAGTATAATGTTCTGGTCATGGACTTAAATCAGCCACTTTTGATCAGCAAGGGCAAATGGAAAAAGAGCCAACAGGATGCACCACACGAACCAATAATGCTGGTTCCTGAGCTCTGCCACCTAACAGGCACTGTGATTTATCTTGTCTCCACAGAAGAAAACCTGCTTTAAAGTCACAGATATTATGATGTAAAAGTGTGGGCATTTCACAAGACTCTCTGTGACCCAGAGCTCTATTCTCCTGTGGTTCTTGCTCTTCCAGATACAACAGTTAAGTCTTCTCTAAGAATCTATTCTTGCTTGTTCAGCTATATCTTTTGGATTTTTTAAAGGTCTAACAAATACAATGCGTAAAGCCTATGGGGTGATGAGAGACTTGGCTGCTAATACAAGGTTGAATTCAGAAGTAAGGCAGCAGAAATTGCAAAATTTCATGAATGCTATGCAAACGTAAGTACTACTTTTTTGGCTCTCTGACTATCGCTTTGTCTGTCCCTCTGTGCGCGCGCGCGTGTGTGTGTGTGTGTACTGAAATTGAGATCTTTGTAGGTCCCTTGACATCTATCCCAGATTCTTCAATTGAAAAATGAGTAAAGTGAGTTGGGAAGGAAGCGGTTTTTGTCATTGCAGTGTTAGAGGAGGCCTAGAGGGGTAGAGTGAACCAGAGTACTCTAAGTGCCTACACAAACATGAGAGTAAAAACAAGACTATTTCAGAATTTTAGGGAGTTTATCTGCAGCATCTCAAATGAAGGATGAGCAATAAGGGACCTTAGATTAGAGGGAAATTGTCCTGTGTTTTGCAAATGGTTAATTGCTTTTGATAATTTTCTTTGGGTCGTGTGGAACTATTTTAACTTTCAGAGACGAGAATGTGAAAAAGGAGCTTCAACTCTGAAATTTCAAGTTTGATGCCAAATTTTTGTCCTTAACAGGAAGAATTTTGAAAGAAGCGAGAATTTTCCAGAGAAAAAGAACAGTAAGACAATTTCAAAATTTTCATGTCACTGTTGGGTCAAATGGATAGTACCGCAAAGAGAAACTAACACAGCTATGTCAGTAACTACGACTGCTCTTTCTTCTTAGGCTGCCCATTCTTTCTATATGAGAGAATGACAGTCCAAGAAGAATGCATGTAAAATGCTTGGCATATCGTAAACTTTGTATTACATCTTTATTAGTATTGTGGACAAATGAACTTCCAAATGTATCCTTAAGAGTCAAATACCTAAAATCAAAGTAATTCAGAGTAATTTATGATAGAATTCTAGTGTTTTAACCTATATCTTAAAGAAAATATGTGATACGGCCATGACTGAAGTTTAAAATTGTAATATTGCAGTAGGAAAGACCACAGACTTACAGTGGAAAGGATCTTGAATGATTTTTTTAAAATTAAGTTTTATAGCATGTCTCAGAATTGTTTTCAGTTTGACGCTCATCCACAATCTGCAGAATGGGCAAGAGAAACAAGAAGTGGACCCTTACTCAGTGTGAAGTCATTAGATAACTGGCTGATGCTCTATACGAAGAAAAATTATGGAGCAGCCTGCTCCTTAATGCAGAGTCTATAGAGAGTCACACCCACCATGGGCATAGCTATAAGAGACGCAAAAATGTAAGTAGATCAGAAATAACTTCCAATTTAAAAGTTAGTTGTCAGCACTTGGAAGGTGGAATAACTGAAAATATTAAATTGCAGGAATCTGTTGCTTTATCAAAACTCTGAAAGCCTGTAAATAGTCCAATCTACTCCAGTCAGCAAGTATTAAAATAGGCTTTTGTGCTATATGATTTGTGGCTCTTGGCATACAAGTTGAGGAAGATATGACAATTAGCAACTTGATGTGAATGAATGGGGTGATATTAAGAACTAGTTCCCAAATATGTTTCCAAATATTAAATTTATTTTAAAAACAAATTTTAAACTGAAATGTTTATTTTGGAACTTTTTAGCTTGTCTTGCTTTATATCATGTTTCATTGGCTGTTTAAAATGTTTCTTATATGTTTCACAGTTCATTACCTTTTGAATATAGACGATATACTTATTTTCTAGGCTTGAAGTAAGTGATACAGTCAACTCCTATGTAACCGTCTTAAAAAACTTGATTCGTCAAATACACAGATGGTAAGTGTCTATTTGCTATATGCACAGTCTTTTGCGATTGTTCTAACATTGTATTTCCATGTATTTTAGAACCTGGAATGTTGCCATCAGTTTCCTAAACTATTAAATTAATACAAATCTACCCCTCTACTGTAGTACAATACAGACTGGGTTTTAGCTGTTACTTAATACTGCCATATTATACTAACTCTTTCAGGCTCAAGGACTTGGTATTATCTTGTCTCAAACTGAAAAACACCATACAAATATAAAGTGATATGGATTCTGGTAATCACCACATTCATCATTTCTCTCTCCACTTGTAACCTGAAAAACCTATGATCTGTCTCTTCCAGCATGTGCCCTTTGCTCAGTACTTTTCGGGGGGAATTTTTTCCCTTTCTTTTCTCCCATCCAGTGTTTTTGACCAAGCTGTCATAACGTTGTGTCTGAATTACTAAAGTACGATCTTTTTTCTTCCTTCTTTGGGCTCTTTCTTCTAATCCATCTCACATTCTTCCTTCTTCCTCCAGGATGATCTTTAAAAGGATCTTTGTTTCTTGAGCATAAAACCAGGATCTTTCTCCTACTGTCTTCTTTATGAAGCCTAGACTTTTCTCTCCTTTTTGTTTCCACTAAGGAACCTTTGAGGCTACTCTGAAGGTTAACTTCTCTGAACCATACTCATTCTCAAATGAAATGTCTTATGTTCAAAATCCTGTTGCACTTACATTTTTTGTCTTGCTTCCTGTTACTTGATTGACTCTTATGTGTCTTTCTTCTCTGGTGGTCAGTGTAGCCTTAAATGCTCAGCTGGATCAGGAAAGCATCCACTGGGAATGAGCGAAGGCTTACATTTAGTACATGAGGATCAGAGATGAAGGGGTCTTAGTAGTTGTTTGAATCCCAACCCATTCTCATAACAGGAGTTTTCTTTTCTCATTTAACATTTTTAATCATGGGGATTTCTTTTAAATAGAATCCTTTATCTCTTGAATGGGAACTTATACCACTTTTACTGATTTATCCTAGTTTCACTTTTTAGAACAGGTATCTTCTTTTACTCAAAGCAGCCCCTTAAATATTTTAAGGTATGTCAGATGTTAAGGGGAGCATTACTACAATCTTTTTTCTTGTGTACTTGGAATAATCAATAAAATAGGAACCGGAAATTATATGCAAAATTGTCTTGCAAGTACAAATGGAAATCTTTATAGACCTGGATTAGAGGGGAATTCATGTATGGAAGCAGGGGTGAAGCCAGGTGGCTCACAAAGTTCAAAGGTTGTGGGGCATTAGGTAGAAGGCCAGCATAGAGCCCTGTGAGATAGATAATTCATTGAATGTGATAAGACATCAAGCCACCTATTTATGTTAAGTCTAAAATAAAATATTAACTTCATAAATATACAATAAAGATTGGTGGTAACAATACCAATAATTTATAAGCACTCAGGTAGTTTAGCAATATATTTTCCTTATAGTGTATGCAGACAATGGCTTACAGATCATGATTTTAAACAAGTTGTGATGAGGAGGCACACATGTTTGAATAATAAAAATTAATTCCTATAAATGTGTAAGTTAAAGGAGCAAAGCAGTAGAATAAATGTATACTCAAGCTATAAGATATATTTTTTTTATAGGAAGGAAAGCCAATCTGGTATTGTGTTAATGATTTAAAACTAAAGAATAAAAATGAAATAGTGATCTCACACATAATATTAAAACTTGCTCCTGAAAATCAGACATTTGCAGTAAAAATGCCAACTGAGAATACAGTCCCCATATTTTAAACAGAGAATCTTACAGTTTTTCTCTTTAAAATCATGATTACACATTAATCCAATCTAAAGCCTCTGGTTTGTTTTCTTGAATATTTAAAAACTTTTAAATTTATATTTTACTGTAACTTCAGACTCATGGGAAGAGTTGCAAAGATAGCACAAATCTCTCTATAACCATTATCCAGATTTCCCAAATATTAAATTTTACCACATTCATATAATCATTCTCTCTTATGTCTCTGTCTGTCTATCTGTGTATAATCATTTTTTCTCTCATATATGTACCCACATATACATGTTTATGTGTCATTCACAGTAGTTATAGTATATGTATTCCTGAGCCATTTGTCTAATCTATACCCTATCTGAAATTCTATCAATCCTCTCCTTTATAGCAAAATAAATTATTTGTCTGGTCCATATGGGGTCATTTGAAGCATCTGATCAACATGTTAAACTCCATTCAATCTCTAGACAATTTCTTCAGTCTTTCTTTGGGTTTTATGGCCTCAACATTTTGGAAGTGCACTGGCCATATCGTTTACAGAACAGTCCTCGATATGGGTTTGCCCATTTCCTCCTCATTCAATTCAGGTCATGCATTCTTGCAGAATACCGAAGAAGTCAGGCTGTGTTGTTCTCAATTCATGTTATCAGGAAGCACATGATGTTGATTTCACTGGTAATTTTAATTTTGATGATTTAATTAAGGCGAGGTCTAGCAGAGTTCACCATCTCAAAATTACCATTTCTTCCATTTGTGATTGATAACTTTATTGTGGAGTGACAGTTGGAGATTCTTCAAATTTCTGGGTTCTCATTGAAGTTCCACTCACTAATTTTAGCATCTATTGATGATTCTTGTCTGAAACATTATGGTGCTCATTAAAATGGGGATTTTTATGTTTTCAATATTCCTTTCATATTTATTAGTTGGTATTCTTGTGTATGGAAGACCTTTTCATTCTTCTCTATTTACTTATTTACTTATGTAAACATGGATTTATGTAATCGATTATAATTTACTCTTATTTGTTGCTTACTTTGTCCCTTTCACAGTCACTGTCCTGCAAATGCAACTTCTACCCCGTGTTCTATCGCCATGGCTTGGTGTTGCCTGTTTTAAAGCTTTACCTGAAAATAATTATATGTTTACAGGGTTTCTTTTTATCTCCTGCTGAACTTTGAGATTCATCTTTGGTGGGTGTAGCTGTAGTCTATTTGTTCTCTTGCTCTGTGTAGTATCCAATTGTTTTCAACTTAATCCGTTCTATTGTTGATGAACTTTTGAGATGTTTTAGTTTTGCTATGACTTATAGTACCATGATGATTATTCTATATATGTCTTTTGTTCACATGGGTATGTATTTCTGTTGGGGATTTACCCAGGAGTGGAATGTTCCATGTCATTAGATAGTACTAATCAGTTTTCCAAAATAGTCATGGCCATGTACATACCCACCATCAGCTTGAGCATTCTTGTAGCTTCATGTCTTCTTTAACACTTAGTGCTATAAATCTAATCCATTTGTTTTTGAATAGTAGACACTCAAATTTTAACCCAAGTACGTACTCCTCCCTTGGCAGGACCTGGTCTTCAATTTCTGTCCTTCTCCATCTATGAGTTTGTCGGTCTTTTCATAACCTTCCAACCTTCCATGCATGTTTATTGAGACAGGCAGACACCACAAGGTAATGCAGCCTCAATTGCTGAGATCATCTCTCTGGGCCCCTATTTCTCTTCTTAACCCTATAATTCTTTATTGCCTCATTAAACTGGCTAAGCCTTAAACAGGCATACCCCTATATTTTTATCAGCTTGAGTAGCTCTTCTCAGGAAAAGACAGGTCCATGCTATTCTAGAAGCTGAAATTTTAGGAGACAACATCAGCTGACCACTCTTAGGAAATTCAGAGATCATCAAATAAAATAATTAGAATCTAGATGATTTTAAACTCATATTTAAAAACCTGACATACTAACCTACTAATACATGTATATATATCTATATCTATGTAGAGGTACACATGTGTGCGTGTGTGTGTGTGTGTGTGTGCACATGTGTAAGTGTAACCTGTACTCAAAAGATCAGATGCTTTTTAAAAGCGTATCTGTAAGTTTGTTTTGTCTTTGTCTTTCACTGGTCACAATGGACTTAGAGAAATCCTATGCAAGTAATGAAGGACCAGTGTCCTATTGACCACACACATTGACCACAGTACATTTCAATTAGGAATTGTTAAACCACATACATTCAAGAACCAAATATTTTTTGAGTAATAGCTCTGTTAGAGAATAACCTCAATGGAAAATGTTTTTTAAAAAAGAACTTTTATAACTGAGGTACCATGTAAATACTATGTATCAAAACTGTGCGAAACAGAAAACTGAAAATGAGATGGGACCTGAAGCCCTTCATGGATGCACTGGGAATGAAATATGAATTTTAACGCACTAAGAATAGAGTAAAGCAAAATAAAGAAGAATGAAACAAGAAAATAAAAACAGACTAAATAGAGAACTACTAATAAATCTAAAGCTGAAAAAATTTTAAATTTGATATTGTCAAAACTGAAGAAAAGTCAGAGGAAGGCTTCATGAGATCAGTAACAAGTGGAGTTCATTATTACAGATTCTCTGGAAGACCATGAGCTAGAGAGTGCCAGTCAATTTGAAAGTTTGAAATAGTTTTTAGAAAAAATATAAACAGCTGGTTAGTGTGATGAATTATTGGGAAAATATTTCTCTTAATCAAAGCAGATAATGTATTTGATAAAATTCCACATCCGTTTATATAAAAAGAAAAAGTCCAGAGCAAGAAAATAATTTACCCTAATCCGATAAAGGATGTCTGCCGAAAACTTCCTACAAGCGTCATCATGTTAAAAATAACATATGGATGATTTTTTCGTTATAGTCAGAAACAAGCCAAGCGGTAACCACCTTTCCTGACCACTCAGTGTCCTACTGGACGTCCTCGCAAATGTTTGGAACCTTAATCTGCTACTTATACATTGGGCAGTCTCCATAACATCCAGGCTTGTATGCTAGGGCAAATAGGGATCATAGTATTGATCTCAGCAGGTTATTGAATTAACTGAGTCAACTAAAATGCTTGGCAAGTGTCCTCACACATAGTGATCATTCCATAATAGGCGACTATAATGATTATGACCTATTTCAGTCTACATTTTTAACCCAACCTTGGGAATTAAATAAACTAGAACAAAGGGATTTTGTAAGTTTAAGCAACTGACACATATTGCTGAGTGACTATTGTGCAGCCTGTTTCTTCCTCATGCTCACCTTCACGATAGTTTAATGGAATGCAATTCTAGACTTTTCATTGTCATGGATTCAGGTATTTAATAAAGAGACTCTACTATGTCAGTATTCCCCCTAAGTAGCATCCTTGACGTGGTATCCATTTCTTATATCACTGTGTTCTTGCATTTTGGGGAAGTTCATGCTTGCTTTCTTTCAGGTCGTTTGTGTGCTCTCCAGTGACAGGAAAGAAATGTATGATGGCATTAAAAAATATCTGTGTATCAACTGCCCAATTCTAAGCCAGTGTGTGGTGGTGCGGACCTTGGACAAACCTCAGACGCTTATGACCATTGCTACAAAGATTGCCCAGCAGATGAACTGCAAGATGGGAGGAGCCCTTTGGAAGGTGCAAACAAGAGTACGTTGGATTTTGTTGCCTTTTCTTTATTTTGTGGACTTTGTTAAGATTCTATTGACTATTTTTTTTTAATTTAACTGAGAAATTTGCCTATATTTTGTTCTAACTCAATTTACTACCTTTTTCAAAATTAAAGTTGCAGAATGCAATGTTCATTGGCATCGATTGTTTTCATGATATTGTAAATCGACGGAAGTCAATTGCAGAATTTTTGGCAAGTGTCAATGAAGACTTAACGGAGTGAGTAAGCTTTGGCAGACATAGGACAGTTAGTAATGACATGTAGACCAAAGAGTAGACTAATGTTCATTGACTAGCTCCACGAACAAGCTCTTCTTAGCCATGTGCCCTCCTGATCTTCTGGCAAAGTTATCCTCCCAAAATATTTTGCATGGAGGGCTTAGCATCATTTCTTATTGCTGCCTAATGAATTATGTCAAATATGACAATTTGGACAATTCCATGTAGGTCAGATATCTGGCATTGCATGGCTCTCAAGGCCTTACAAAGCAGTGATTAAAATGTTGCCAAGCCACATTTTTATGAGGTGGCTTGGGCTCCTCTTCCAAGAGCACATAGTTGTGGCAGAATCCATTTTCTTATGGTCGTAGGACAGAGGTCTCTGTATCAGAAGAAAGCTAAGATATCAGAAGAAACCAATATTTTGATCTCTGCAGGGGAATGAATCCTTCACTGGATCCTCAGCTGGTGGGGTGGTGGTAGTGTCATAGATTAATTTATAATTAAAGTGATACAATTTTAAGAATCTAGTTTTCCAGACTGATGGCCTACTTTTCTCTAAACAGGGGGTTCTCTCAGTGTATCATCCAGGAATCGGGGCAGGAGCTTATGAATGGGCTGAGGGCCTGCTTGCAAGGTCAGTGTCCTATGATGTCTGGAGTTCTCGAGTCTATTAGTAGATCCCCTCCGCCCCCAGTGGAGAGATTGTTCCCCATGGTACATTTAGCAATGACTGAAGTTACTTTTAGATATTGCAACTGGGATGGAGGTGCTACTGGCATGTAGTCTAGTGGGTGGAGGGCGAGGTGCTGCTAAATTGCTTACCATGTATAGGATAGCAACACTGAAACCACCACTACTACGAAGAATCATCTGGCTTAGAATTTCTACTGTTATTGAGAAACCCTAGACTAGACTGAAGGCTTCAGCAGGGAAACTGCCCTAAAAGTTACAGTGTTGAAAAGTGAACCTAAAAAGTGGTCAAAAATAAGCTCTGGTCAGTCTGTTCCAAGTTAGTTTATTTCTGTGTATTTCTGGTTTCCTTTTAGAAGCCCTGAAGCTCTGGTATGAATGTAATTCACTTCTGCCATATTCTATTATTGTGTATCGGGATGGAGTGGGAGATGGTCAGCTTCAAGTATTGATCGACTATGAAACACCACAGATTGTGTCTTCCTTAAAGAGTATTTCCAATTCGCAAAAGTAGGTATGTAAATTGTAAGGTGCAGATTTTGTAACCTCTATGGTTTAGTCTTTGGAAAAAATCTGTAACAATTATGATGTGTGAATTACAAGAAAGAGCTCACTACAGAGAGCTCCCGCTCATGGATGGGAAGAAAACAGGCCATCCCCTCTTTGACTTTGTGCTTCATGCCCAAGTCAGGGTATGGAGCAAAACTGCGATATTTCAGTGGCAGGTTGTTCTCCCCCAAGGAACCCCTACAAATCTTTCCCTTTTAAAAATCTCCCTGCAATGAGTCTTTGGCCATGCCACCCTGAACAAGTCGGATCCCGTCTGATCTCAGAAGCTAAGCAGGGTCGGGTCGGACCTGGTTAGTACTTGGATGGGAGACTACCTAGGAAGACCAGGTGCTGTAGGCATAAAAAATAAAAAATAAAAAAAAGTTAAATAAGGCATTGTAAACTGACAAGTTCCTTGCAATCTGTGAGGTCAATCAAGAGTTGCCTCGCTCCCAAAAATAAAATTAAATAAATTAATGAGTTAATTAATTTAATTTAATCTCCCTGCAAGTCTCTATGTAGGACAGCTTGTTAACCTCAGATAGTCATTAAAATCCATGAATATAGTCTGCCGATGGTGTTAAACAAAAATGCTCGAGATTGAAAGTTGTCCTGAAAAAAAGGGGGTTATTGAGCAATAAGTGAGCCAGAGTGAGTACTAGGTCCTAGGGCCCACAGTTTAAACCAGCAGCTGCAGGGCTGGATGGAGAAGACAAACATGTCACCGTCCTGGAGTTGACAGGTCTCTTTTACACTGCGTTTGGGGAAGAAAGATGCAACTTGTTTTGAAAGAATTTACATTGGCTATAGATGAGGGTGGGGTGGGAAAGGGTGAAGCTAGGAAAGCTCTGGGATAGGTGAAAAGTTTGTAGGAAGAAATACTCATCGCCTCTGGATTGGTTGTGGGCAAGAGTCTGGAAATTTCATGCACAGGCGGATGTAACGGTGTCTCGTGGTCTGCTATTCGTTTTAGATAACTGCTGAAATAGCTTCCTGGAAGTTGACTCAAAGTTTCAACATACAGTCAGGAATGTAGGCAGTCTTTTGTTGGTTTCAACCTGTGTCTGCTAACTGATTAACTTCCCTTGTTTCTTCTTCCCACTCTCTAGCTTGCTGTAATTTAGGACATCTCAGAATTTATTTTTCTTGTCAATGGTTTGTACGTATCCAACTCCTTTATTCTGGAGTTTTGTAAGTCCCAGGGCCAGGGATCCCTCCCAGCTGCCTCTGCTGGCCTCATCTATTGATCTGTGAAGCCTGGTATCTGACGTAGATAGTGGACGTGATGCTGACCTTGTGAGGAAGGGACCATCCCCCTAAGATATGGATGGCTATGAAGAGGAACCTACCCCTTTACTACCTGAATCAGCCATGTGGAGTTCAGGCACTAAAACTGGGGAGTATAGAGAGCTGCCATCTGCAGGTTCTTTAATAGTTCTTATGGATGTGGCGTTTCAACACTAAATGCTTCTGTGATGACATGAGCGAACATAGTTTTTTTCAGTTTCATAATTCTTTTCAGTTTTAAACTAACTTTCATTGTGGTGAAGAAATGAATAAACACCAGATTTTTTGTTGAGTCTCAAGGAAGACTTCAAAATCCATTACCAGGGACAGTTGTTGATGTAGAGTTGACCAGGAGAGAACGTTAAGCCACCTTTATTTATTGTCAAGATTTCCTTTCATTAAGATGGTAATGGAATTTTTTAAGGTTTGCATGATTTGGAGGAAAAAAAGAAGTATTGACCTAAGGAATGTTAAAATTATATAAATAGGTACATTGGATTTTAGGGTTTTTTTGTTTTGTTTTATTTTGTTTTTGGTTTTTAATCATTGTCTTCTCATAGAATTTAAAAAATATGCTGTGAATATATTTATCATTCTAGGATTCTTCAGTTGTTAGGATGAATGGTGGGACTTCTGGTTAACTTTAGACTTGTGAGGTCAATTATGCAAATGAGAACATTTCATAAAACTACAATGAAAAATAAAACATACCAATAGATAGAGAAAATGAAGAAAAACTAAAGACAGAAACATAGATTGAAGGTAAGAGGAAAGAAAAAAAAACAAAAGTATGAAAAACAAAGTATAACAAAGATGACACACACAAAAAATAAACTCAGTATTTACAATAAATTGATTAACCTTTCCTATTATATCATTTAGGGAGTTTGAATATATTCAGGCGATTCTTTGGGAGAGGCAGGAAATGTCCATCCCTGGATCTTTGAAATAAGTTACTTATGACCATATCAATTAGCCAGTTTTATATTTATGCCTCTAGGCATCAGTGCATATGCTTTTAAGCCTAAATCCCATAGGAGTTATTACTTGTGTCATTGATTTCACTGTCTTTTGTAGATTGGTTATATCGAATCATTGCTCAAAAGGTAGCCAATCTTTTAAATGTAAAGGAAACTCTTGTCTATAGAATGGGTTTCTGTAAAATATTGTCACTTTAAATACTAGTTTGCTACATTCTTTTTCTTCGAAAATAAGCTGATACCCACATGCTTTATTTTCTAGGTATGATTTTTTTATTGTGAGTCAATCTGTGAAAGATGGTACTGTCATTCCCACTCATTATAATGTCATCCACGACACAGTTCACTTGAGCCCAGATACGGTATGGTGTCTAACTTATAGACTATGCCACACGTATTATAATTTACCAGTAAGTATTTTTTGATACCAATTTTTCTTTAGATCTGTAAAATTGGTCAAAATTAAATCTATACTTTTTGAAACTTCGAATTCATATCTATGAAAATTTAAATTCAGGAAAAGTAGATATAAAGTTAAAAAAATTTTTGTTCTCTTTTAAACTAAAGGGTGTCATCTGAGTTCCTGGTCCTTGTCACTATGCCCATAAACTGGCTTACCTTGTGGACCAGAGTATTCACGAAGAACCACAGCATTCCTTGTCAAACCAGCTCTTTTACCTTTGACCTACAGAAGAAAGCTTGATGGGATGTTGAAAGCCACAAATTGTAAACATTTTTTTATTTTTATTTTTGAAGCTCTACATCGGAATTATTTTCCTAGATGCAGAGTTTTAAATGCTAATCTTTCTCGATTGGGCATGGAGGAGATTAAGAATGAAATATGCCATTTTCAATGCTACCACTACTTAAGATGAGACTTCTGGTTTCCAGACAGGAGAATTGACAGTGAGGATTTCGTCTTGCAATTTACCTTTCAAATGTGTTGCAATGACTTTATGATTAATTGTGCCCAAACACTTTCCACTCCCAGGAATGCTACTCTGCTAATTGTAAAGGTTACACATTAGTTACATGGAGATTATATCTATGAATATGTAAATTCTACTTGAAAAATAATATCTACTTTATTTTGAAACATTTTAATTTTAAAGGACATACAAATAAAATTAAATGAAGATGTGCGTAGTATTTTGCATGAAAAATAACCTGTATATTGTTTATTCTTTGTACCAGGGTGGGGATTGAACATATTTTTGGTCGAGCCATAAATAAGGACAACCTTGTGATTTAAAAGTTGGCAGCATAAGAACATGGAAATGTTTTGTCACTTTCCCAAAATAAGGGAAATTAAGAGCTCTCTTATCATTTCCATTTCATTCATTATCTTGTTTCAAGTGTGCTGTTAATTGTGTCAGCTGTATCACAATTGAATAAGTTGTTTAAATGTACCTATTATGTTTTTCTTGAAAGCAGACATATTTTTTTTCTCTCCACTTAAACTATCTTTAAATAGACTCAAGAAATAATATATGAAACTTTGTCTTCTTATACTCCTAAATAGAGTATAGTATTTTTTTGAATGGGAAGGAAGTAGGTTAGCTTCAAATATACCAGAAAGGGTATATTTAAAAATAATGTAATTGCTTTGATTATAAGTAAATTAATTTAGATTTGTAATTGGAACAAGTCTTACAAGAAAATTAAAAGTCATTTAAAAAAAATAATCCAGATAACATTCTACCTAGCAGTACTATCAGTAATGATAAATATAATACAGGAGATGGGTCTATAATTAAAAACAAGTTAAGGCAGCATGTTCTTTTCTGAAGCTAAAATTTGATATATGATAATATATTTTTAGAGATCTACAAAACTAGAAAGAAACAAATTTGAAGAAGTTATTAAAAACTTTTTGAATGTTTCCTATAAATGCAGTACAAATACTTATAACACTATATAATGATAGCTTTTAGATTTGTCAATTTAAAATTCAATAAAGGTATGCATGTTAAAATCATTAAATTTGGTCTCATCATTTTTAAAAGATATACTTATCTTAGGCTTCTTAGTCTGATTGTTGCTTTTCTAAGATAAATGGAAATATTGCGATAGGGCACTATCTGATTTTATCAGCCTCCTAGTGCTTTATAAATTAGGTGAAGAAAGCTAGGTATTCATATTTCTAGGAGAAAGTTTTATTGTCCCAAAAGCTTATAAAATTTCTATAATGTATCACAGTGCCTAAGTTTCATATTACTGAGTAGGCATTGGGAGGACTAATTAGTCTTTCAGAAACAGATTTGGCCTAAGTAGCGATATAATATATAATCTAAGAAAAACGAACTTCTTGACTCTTAATGAATAAGTAATACATATGTAATATATATGAAACTTCCCACTGAATACAGCTCAGAAAGCTGGATGGAATATTAGAACTAAGAGTTGACATAGCAAGACAGAGACAACTTTCCTTAGAAAGGCCTGCCTGCTAGATTGGCTGACATCTGAGAACTCAGAATCTGAAGGGTCCCTACTGTTCTCTAATAAGAGTGGCTCCCCATGCTTAAACTGTTTTTGCAAACTATGGTTCTGCTGAATCTCTTTCCTTCTGGAATTCTTGATTTTGGGCATGTGCTAAGTAGAGGGTACATAAATAACCAGTCACCTCTGGCCACACAGTCTCTAATGAACTTCCCTGGCAGACAACATTCACATACATTATCACAAGTTATTGCTGGAGGAATTAAGTGTAATCTGTGTGAATGTTGGAACAGAATTCTTAAAAGCCTGCGCACCTCATTTTCTCTGGACCTCCCTTTATGCATCTGTCCCCTTTGCTTATTTTGCTTAGTGTGCTTTCACTGTAATACATCACAGCAATCAGTGTGACTATATACTGAGTTCAGTGAGTCCTAGAGAATCACAGAATCTGGGCAGGGGGACTCTAGCCACTCCTTCAATGCAAGCTGGAACACAAAGAAAAAAAACAATAGGCATTGTCCCTGAGAAAAGTCCAGATATTAGACTTACTAGACAAGGACTTTGTATCTATCTTATATATGTTCAAAAAAAATTTTAATCATATTTAAAGAACTAAATGATAGTGTGAGAATTATGTCTCTCCAAGTATAAAATAACAAGAAAAAAAGCAATAACTTATAAAAGATAGCCAAATAGAATTTCTGAAGTTGAAAAATATAATTAACTGAAAATTTTAACAGAAGGGCTTTTATTAGCATCCAACAGCTGCTGTGACAAAATACTGTAAACTATAGGACTTAAAACAACAGAAATTTATTGTTTCACACTTCCGGAGCCTGGAAGTCTGAAGTCAAGCCACAGGCTGGGCTGTGCTCCCTATGAAATATCTAGCACATTAGACTTGTCTTTTTCTAGGTTTTGATATTTTCTGGAAATGCTTGGTTTTCCTTGGCTTACAGCTGCTACCACTCCAATCTATGCCTCTATCATCACATGGCCTTCTCCTCTGCATGTCCAAACTTCCTGCTCTGATAAGGATATTGAGTCCTTGGAATAGAGCCTACTCTAATCCAGAATGACATTATCTTAACTTGATTATATCTATAAAGACTATTTCCAAATAAGGACACTTTCATAGGTAATGGGGGGTTAGAGCTTTAATGTATATTTTGGGGGAAACAAACCCACAACAGGGCTGAATAGCAGATTTGAGCAGGGGGAAAATAGAATTAGCAAATTTGAAGCTAGGGCACCTGAGATGCAGTCTGATGAACAGTAAGTCAAAAAAGAATGAGGAGAAAAATATAGCCTCAGAGACCTGAGTAATATTGTCAAGCATACCATCATATGCATAAAGCAAGCCCCAGAAAGACAAAAGACAGGGAAAGAAACAGTGAAAATGTGTGAAGTAATTATAACTAAAATCTCACCAAATATGATGGAAAAAACCTTAATCAAAATATTCAAGAAGTTCTATGAACACCAAGTAAGATAAACTCACATCAAAATAAAATGGTTCAAGGCCAAGGACTAAGAGAATCATGAATGCAACAAGAGGGAAGTGACTAATCATGTATGAAGGCTCATCAATAAGTTTAATGGCCGATTTTCATCAGAAACCATGGAGGCCAGAAGGCAGTGGAATGACAAAAGTGCTAGAAGATAAAAATTGCCAACCAACACTTCTCTACTTAGCAAAAATGTCCTTTGATAATGGAGGCAACCTTAAGACATTCTCGGATAAATAAAATTTGGGAGAATCCATTGCTATCCCCAGCCTGAGAAGAAATGTTAAGTGGATTCCTTCAGGCTGAAATGAGGAGACAGCAGAGTAACTCGAAATCTACATGAAGAAATAAATTACATAGGTAAGTATAAATATAAATAAGGACATAGAATGTATAGAGTATTAATGTATAAACAACATATTTCTCTCTGATTTAGAAGAACACTACGTGATGTAAATATGATAAATCTATGTTGATGAGCACACAGTATATGAAGATATAATCTGTATGACAATAATGGCAAAAAGGGGACATAGAACAGATCTATGTCAGAGTAAATTTTCTGTATGCTATTGAAATTAACCTAATATTAATCCAAATTAGCATGTTATAAATTAAAATGTTAATTGTAACCTCCAGGGAAACTAGTAAAAACATACTACAGAACATATAATAAAAGAAACAACATGGGAATTAAGTTGTACACTAGCAAATAATAAAAAACAGCAGACTCATGGACATGGACAATGGACTAGTGGTTACAAGAGGGTAGGGGGTGGGAGAAGAGTGGGGAGGTAGACGAGGTAAAGGAGGTCAAATATAGGTGGGTAAGGGGAGGGTGAAGTGGGTAAAGGGGATCAAATATATGGTAGCTGAAGGAAACGACTTTGGATGGTAAACACACAATAGAATATATAGATGTCAAATTACAATGTACACATGAAAATTATATAATTGTATTAACCAGTTACCCTAATAAACTTAAAAATAAAAAATTAATTGATTAATTAAAGTGCACTGAAAAACAGTAATGAAGAAATATTAGAATAAAAAGGTAAAACACATTAGAGAAAAATGACAAAATGACGGATTTCAATGTTACCTAATTAGTAATTAAATGTACATGGATTATACACAACAATTAAGAAGCAGATATTGGCAGAGTGAATAAAACCTATGATCTATATGCTATCTATGAGTCACACTTTTTCGATGAAAAAGTTGAAAGTGAAAGGATAGAAATATATATGCTAAGCAAATATTAACCAAAAGAGTACTAGACTGGCATTGTTCAGACAAACTTTATGACAATTTTATTATAGAGACATATATGGTCATTTCATAGTGATAAAAGTTCCATTCTTCAAGGAGATAATTATAAACCTTTTCCAACTAACAAGAGACCTCCAAAATACACAAAGGAAACTGACAGAACTGAAAAAATAGACCTTTCAACAATAGTAGTTGGAGGCTTCATTACTCAACTTTTAATAGTAGAGAGGTTCTGTTATTGCTTATGATATTGACATCAGCCCCGTGGGATGGTAGAGTGGGGATTATGACTCATATTTTATGGTTCAGGACACTTAGATTAAGTGGCTTGTCCAGAGTTGTAACCACAGAACCAATCTAAATTGGCCTTGTCCTGTTTCTAACAAGATACTAAGTTGCTTTTCAGAGATAGCAGAACAAGCCCTCAAATCATGCAGTTGGACAGTCAGACATGCACACTAGAGAAGAAATTCACCCTAGAATAACCTTTCAATGTCGCCAGGTCAAAATCCATCTAGGACTACATACTAACGACACCCCCATCCCCAATTCAAACACGTGATACATGAAAGGTTGTGATTTCCAAGTACCTAGGCACTAGGCTCTCATTATGTTGAAACAATGTAATTCTATAGAATATGCACAACCTCCCCTGCTTCTTCCTTTAAATGTAGTCCAAATACCCTCTGGGGCAATAGATTTAGCCTTGCTTCCTTTCTCCTTGTGGTTCGACTTAGCAATAAAAGCCTTTTCTTTTCCTAAAAGCTGATGCTATAGTATTGGCTTCTATGTGTGTTGGGCATCAAGCCCTTGCTCAGTATCAGTCACACTGATGAGTGATGGATCTGAGGTGGGGGATATAGATGGTTCCCTGGTGACAGAGATCCCTGAATGCCTGAACATGAGATCATGTCCTGGATGACCAAACCAAGAGCTCTCCTCTCTCCCTTTCCTACATCCTCCTGTCCCAAGGTTGCTCCGGAGACGTAGCTGGTGCCCCGAGGAGGTGCCTAACCCAAGAGAATGTCTCAAAGCCTGACCTAAATCCTGGCTCTGTTTTTTTCTTTTTCTTATTTTTCATGATCATTTCAAATTTAATGAGTACACAGGTGATGTTTATTCTTGGCTCTAAGTTTCGAAACTTGATTTGAAATACAATGCCTTTCTTCCAAATGAAGACACCCCAGATGGGCTGGGGGATACAAACATGTGTCCACCTCCCCCTCACTTCCCACCCCCCTCCAAGCACATGATTCTATCAGCTGCCTTGCAGTGAGACTTCCTGGTGGTCAGGTGACCACCCTGAGCGATAGCCTGCTTGACTCTCAACTGCCTCAGAACCCAAGACATTCCAACCAACTGCCTACCTAACAGTTGCTCAAAGAACTAGCTTCATCTTCAACTGACCAAACTGGGAAGAGCAGTTAACATTAATTACCTGGGAAAGCGGTCTGCTGGGCTGGGTTTTGGTGGCTTAATGACTGAATTCTATAGCTCCCTAGGTCTCACCCACCATTGACCTGAGCAGCCTGGACTCAGGCCTGAGAGCAGGCAGTGGTTGCACTGGCTCTGAGTTGTGACCTTTCCCTGCCCAAGTCTTTCCTCACCACACCCCAGACTCTGTTGTACGAACTACAGTCTAGTGACTGGACTCTACTCACCTGCCATTGTGTGGGGACGTGACTTTATTTTGCCAGCACCTTCAGCGAGAGTGGGTGGAAGGCGGGGGGCATGTGTGCCTCTACCTGTCCTTTGGCCAGGTGCTCATTTTCATGGTGCTGAACTACTGCTGGGGACACCAGCAGATTCTCTTGACCACAGATGATTTTCATGAGAATCCTTTGTTTGAATTCTTTATGATCTTTTCTTTTTGTAAACTGAGACATGATTCTGTAAAATACACTAAAAATGGAACTGTTGATATATTGCTGGCAGGAGACCAGGGGGAAGTAGGAATTCATTCTCAGGTCACACCTCCGTTCTCCTTGTTCATCAGCTGCCTACGAGAGTCGACTGAATCTTAGTTGTGCTTAGAGGAGGGGGTGTTAGTGAATGCAGTCAGCAGTAATGCATTGGCTAGATGCAGAGTCAGAGGAGAGAAAGAGCAATCGGGAGGATCGTTTTAAAGACTAAATGTCTAACCGATGTACTGTATACCTGAAACTAATAGTAAAATTAAAAATAATTCTAAAAAAGAAAAGGGGATGTTGCAGTATGGTGTCCTCTTAAAACACTCAACATGCCGTTGTGTGGGGACGTGACTTTATTTCGATGGAACAATACAGAACGTCAGTCAGCACAGCACAGTGACCGAGCATGGGAGCTGATGTCTGATGACCTGTATCACACTAGAACCCACGTGAATCTGGAAAAGTCATTTAACCCCTATTTGTTAGTATTATGAGGCTAAATATAAAAAAAATCAGATACAGCCTGAAGAAAAATGACTGGTCCTTAATAAGTGCTGTGTAATCGGTCAAATACTAAATGTCTGGAAGAATAAGCAAGAAATGTGGCAGTGGCTGCCTCCAGAGAGGTCACTTGGGTAGCTAATGGAGCAGTGGAGGGTTGCTTTTCATCCTTACCACTGTGGCAGCTTGACCCTACCTGGCCTTTTCCTACTCAAACAAGTTAGTTCCTGACTGCCTTTCCCAGGACTCTCTGGCTGACGTCAGTTTTCTCATAGCTTAGCAACCAATCAGTGTTCTCCTTCCTTATATAGAATATCTGTAACTGTGTAGGAATGTGGAAATACGAGACTGTATAAAACTGCCTGCTACAATAGAGGCTCAGCCTTTGCATGAGAATTCGCTGAGCCGGTGCAGGCATCAATAAACGCTGCTTCTTGTCTATAGCCTCAGTGTCCCGTCTCTCTGTTCGAGAATCCTGCAAAATCCTGGGGGTGATGCTTTACAGCTTATGGAGAGTATCTATTATCATCTCCTGTGATTCCCATGTCAGCCCTGCGGTGTGGGCAGAAAAGGGGCTGTGACCCATATTTTATGGTTCAGGGCCCTGAAATTTCACGATTTTAAGTGACTTGCCCATAGTCGCAACTGCGGACAGGTGACCCTGGGACGGGAATGTAGTCAGTTCCCTCGGGACCGAGATTCCTGAACCCCCAAGTCCTCTAGATCAAACCCTGGCCTCCTGACAAAGGGCCACCCTCCTTCTACTCCCCAAATCCTCCCCCTGCAAGGTGGCTGCAGGGGGACAGGAGGTGTCTGAGCCAAGAGAAGGACACATGCTGGAGCCAGCCTTTACCCATGTGTTTCCATCCCTGACCCAAAAGCTATGATGTTTCCTTGAAAGGAAGTTCCTCGAAGGACCAGGGGGTCCCATTGTGTCCCTCCTCCCTCAGCACCTTCACGTATCAGCACCTCAAGGTGAACCCCCTGAGGGTCTGACCAGGGATCTGTGTGGCTCCTAAGTGGCTGCAGGCCCAAGGCCTTTCCCAAACCACTGTCCACATGGCAGCTCTGATGAGTTAGCTTGGCTGTCAGTAACCAGCCCTGAGAACAGTTAATGCTGATACATGATGACAGTAAGCTGCTGGGCTGGTTGGTGCTTTGGTGGTTTAGCGGATGAAGCTGGCAAGCCCCACCATCTGTGGACTATTGATCTGAGCAACAGTTTGAGCAGCCTGTGCTAAGGCCTGGCTGACAGCGGACTCTGGCTGCTCCAGCTCTCAGTGTGTGACTTCCCTGCCCATGTCTTCCTTCAGTAAAATTCAGTCTCTACTACTGCCTGCTCTCAACCTAGACCCTACAGTGGCAAGGCACAGAGTCCCATGTCCTCTTAAAGGGAACCTACCTTACCTACAGCCTGTGACCCCACACCAGGACCCTCACAGAGAACCACCAAGCCCTCCTAATCGGTGTCACCCAGTGTTCATTCCACCTACTCTAAGGCTCTGTCTCATCTCACCACTCTCCCAGACAGCACCCAAACTCCCAGTGATCCTGTCCACATCAACCCATGGACATGCCTCATGAAATCCAAGTTTTTCTCTTTTCTAAAATCTGTAGATTTAGACTGAAAATTTTTGGTTTTGGTTTTTGACTTCTACATCCTGGAGGGTTGACCTGTAATTCCTCTCTCCTGTCATGTCTATTGCTGAGGTGGGAACAGGATTCTCCTGATCTGGGGAAAGCAGTGTGGGTGTGTTCCCTCTGTGTGTGATCTCTGGAAGACTGTGAAAGAGACTGGCATTATTTCTGAACTATTTGGTAGAAATCAGAGGAAGCCACCTTGGATTGAAGGTTGCTTCGTGGAAAAAGTTTTTGCATTTCTTGTTTTTTATTTGATGTTACTTCACATATTGTAAAGTACCCAGATCTTAAGTGTACAGCTTTATGTTTTCTTAAAAATATAAAGACTTCTGTTGCCAATACTCAGTTCGATATACAGAATGTCTCCAGCACCCTGGCAGCTGCCTGTAGAAGGAGATAAGAATACCTAACTTATTAGGTTATAAGAATGAAATCAGTTACTCCATGTATGTTCCAAGCACAATGATTGCACCTAATTAGCTCAGTGTTAGTGTGGCAGCACCCTTGAAAGATAGTAGATCTAGGCAGAGAGCTGGGGGGAACCCAATGAGGCCTTATGAAAGTGTGGGGCCAGGGCAAGGAAGCCGAGACAAGCTTCTCAGAAGCATTTGGGCTTTCACAGAGTGAAAAACATACTACGCAGAGTATAGTGACCATGATAATTCATTGACTGCTATGTTTGTTAAGAGTGCTTTTCTATATCCATGTTTTTTTAATTAAAAAGTACATTAAAATCAACTAGAAATAGGTAAATGTTATTTAATGTAAACTACATTAAATG
>CM053510.1:90135285-90168736 GCA_028627145.1 Eidolon dupreanum | reverse complement strand
CCCCCTGCCCCCTGGAGTCTAGTGAAGTGCAGGAGGTCTGATGACACAGGCAAGAGGGGTGACCCTGCCTCTCTACCCCACACTCAGTATGACCCATCATGAGACCAGCACAGTAAAAATGGACAGAGACCTGGAACGCTTCCTCCTAACCCTAATAATCTTTATTTTTCCTAACATCCCAATGCTTTGCCTGTGCCTTGTAATTGAAAAACCATAATGTGGTAATAAATTTTAAAAAGTTTTATGGCTTTAATGTATTTCAATGTGAAAAGCTTATAGGAAAACACTCCTGTTTAAAATGTAATGAAACCAATTATATTTGTTTTATTTACATATTAGGAAAAGAAACATTAGCAATTTGTAATCTTATCCTTTATTATCATACCCCAAATAGATATTGCATTGACTTTCTTCAATTTTTGTGTGTGGTTTGTTTGATTTTTACATATTTGTGAACAGACAATAGAACCTCAGCCTGAGAGATGGTGCCATGACATGACCCAGGCCCACTGGAGGGCTTCACGGAGGCTGAGGGGTCCCCAGGGGTTGGGCACCTCCCAGCTGGGTTTGGACCCTGCAGCATCCCTTACTTGATTCTGGACTACCAAGGGCCCACTGGGATGCAGAGCTGAGGCAAGTGAGCTGCCCTGCTTTCATGAGAAGGGGGCTGGGGGTATTTCCATCCTCCTCCCCCTTTTTCCCAGGAGGCCTGAAGTGAGAGAGGTCAGGTGACCCCCACTATCTCATCATACCCAGGGATAGGGGATCCAGTGCTACATCTCCAGCTAGGAGATGCTCCCTCTTTATCTTTGGGGTGTCAGTAGGGCACAGCTAGGTCCTGCAGGGTGAGACAGTAAATAAATCCAAGGAGGCTTCACGAAGAATATTATGTGCACCACGACGTTGCACACATGGTAGCTGGCAGCCCTCTCCAGGTTAAGGAGGGAAAGGAAGGATGGTCAGCAATCTTAGAAATTTACGTGGCCTGAGTAGCATCTCTAGGAAAGATGTTCTCAGGACACCCTTCACTTGCCTTCACTGATTTTTACTATCCCCTTGTCTCCCTTGCATGGTCACATGCAAGAGCAGCCACCCCAGAGCTCTCCTCAGTTTGATTGTGTTTAATAAAATGTCCACCTCCGCCCCCCAAAAAAGTTAGGAAGCAATGGAAAACATGCACATTTATTGCCTTACTCTTTTCATACCAAGCACTCCAAGTTCACAGTTCTTCCAATCCTTCTTCCACCTGAATTATTTCCTCTACTCATTCTCCTGAAGCATCTCTTAGGGAATTTTGTGAGTGCTGCAGGGAAGAGAAGAAATGTGCATGTCTAGAGTTACCCACTGCAGGAAAACCCTTGTGTGAGGGTGCCCAGGACAGAACCAGAGTTACAGGGTCCCTGCAGCAGGGTGGGCCCAGACCTTCTGACTCGCAGCCCAGTCACCTGCCTGGGCCACTCAGGTGGCTCAACACAATGCAGTGGTGCAGACAGGGGTCAGGAGCCATGATGATGCTAAGAGAAGAAGTGAAGGGTTGGAGGGAGATATTACAGAGAGAGATGATACCAGGACCTCAAGTGCCTGGGTGAGATCAGGTTCTTTGGGATGAGAACCATATAAAGAGGGGCTGAGGAAGAGCCACAAAGACAAGCTTATGGGCAAGAAAGAACATGGAAAAGAGATGAAAGAGAAAGTTAATTACCAGCACTCTCTTGCTTACTCTGTTTGAGGTTTCATTGCCCCCAGAGAGGTCTTTGAGTGGACAAGGGTGGCAATGATGTGGGGTGGCCATGGGAAAGGGCAGGGGAGAGTTAGAGTCGAGGTGGGAACATAGTGTCCTGCTGCTCCTCGGAGAATGTGGCCCAATTCCAGGGCCCATTATTGTCCTCATCTCTACATTCCTCCTGCAGTGACCCCCTGGCCCTGCTGGTCCGAAAGTCTGTTTGGGGTCTGGTCAATCCCACAAGACCAGGTTAGCAGTGCTGTGGGAGAGAATGTGTCCTCTAGAATCCTGCCAGCCATAGAGGGCCCAGAGAGACAGCTGGACACAGGCCTCTCTCACATGGAAGCACATTCAGCACCTCAAGTATGGGTGACATGTGGAGGCTGAGATGAGCTCAAGGATACTGGAGCAATAGCTGTAATGTCAGAGGAATTGTTCTTTCCCTCATGCAGCTCTGAGACTGCCCTTTAAATGAGGAGTGAACATGAGCACAGAAACACAGAGGTGCTGCTACAAGTCCTTTACATTAAAAGGGAGAGAGTCTCCTTCTCACGTCCCACTTGGCATGCAGTAGAAGAACTTTGTCTCCAGTTTAAGTGCCTATGAGGCAGTAGTTGTATCCCACTAGAGTACGTCCATCACAGGTCAATAATGAAAACAAAACCACGATCTCCTGCATACAATTCCGGGGAGTGCTAACTGGTCAGTGCCCAAGCTCTGAGACTTTGCTGGCGCATGGGGTGTGGGGGAGAGCAGACTAGTGGAAAAGATAATTTTTAAACAGCAAAGCAAGAAAAGAGGATGATAAACATGACACTCTCAAAGTACATGGAAACAATTCCAATTCTTATGACATTATTAAAAAACGAAATGAACAAATCAGATTTCTATGCACATTTCCTTTTTTCCACCCAATTTCATGCCTCTATTCCTCAGTCTCCCAAGCAGCACGTGCCACTCAACTATTTGTGGGTCCCTCTGCTCTGGGCTTCGACCTGAGTGTTGGTACCTACCTGGAGAGTTTTCACCCTCGCTGCCGATGTCGGAGAAGCTATCCGACACTCATTCTTTAGAAACAAACATGAGCAAAACAGCTATTAGAAAGAGGAGCTTATCCTTTCATCTTAGTATACTGGAGGCTATGGTAAGTCATAACGTATTACTCTGAATTTTCCCCTAGTTCATTGACCTTCCCTGGGTTCTATGGGGTCAGAACTCTTAAACCAGACATTGATCACAGATGCAAACCTTCAAATAAGAGAGATGCTGAAGGAATCACCTTTCAACTTCTTACTTCTCCTGATCCATGATCACTCTCACTTCCAAAAATATCAATTTGAAATTCCATGTGTTATGGACATACTTGAAATGTGGCTAGATGACTGACAAATTGGATGTTTTATTTTAATTCACTGCAGAACTACTCTGGCCAACCTTACAATGCACAATGTCCCCTGCATCCTGCTAGAAAGGGATCCAGTGCTGCCTTGATGCTCAGTCCTGAAAAAGACTTCTCAGTTCTCTTCTCATTGGACACAGTGTTCCTCACCCAGCACACAAAGTCCATAGCTTGGATGAGTGATGGAGGCAGATTTTCCACGTAAGAATGACACTGTGTATTCTCAGCAAGAGTGTCTGAAGATAAATATTAGATGTCTTTGGAGAAAGTCACAGTGAATTGCCCCCAAATATTCCTAGAGGCTCCTCCCGGCTCAGATTCCTCCAGAACTGAGTGTGACATGGGGCTGCATTGGGGGCCACCTGCAAAAGGGAGGAACTCTGCCCAGCACTCAGCTAAAGGATGGGGGGAGTCATTCGGAGGCCTTTAATGGAAAGGCATTATGAATGAAGGAAGTGGCAGTAGTGACACATCATGACCATTCAAAATGCCATGAGACATACTGAGAGGCGATGTTCATTACTAAATGAACTTGTTATTGATGTGGTAACAGGGATTCTGAAACAGTTTGTCCATTACAAACCAAGAGAACAAAGTCCTGGGCAGTGATGGGGTTTGTGTCCAGGTTAATTGAGGTATACACTTGGCATACAATGAATGCACACATTCAAACTGTACAAGGTGATTAATACATACACTTATATCCCTATCCATTCATGATGCAATGTTGAAGAGAATGTTTATTAGAAAGTTGGGATCAGCAACTGTGGTCTACAGTAACATACATCAAGGGAAACACTTAAAACACAAAAAGTCACATACACTCATACATTGTAACAAATATATCTTATAAATGTAAGATGTTTTTAATAGGGGAAACTGGTGGGGTGGGATGTGAGAACTTGGTGTATTATCTAGTCAACTTTTAGGTTAATCTAAACCTGTTCTAAATAATATTTACAAATCTGGAGGCACTATATCAGGGAGAGATCTATTCAGATAATGTTGCAAAATTGGCTAATGTGTGAACATGAACTAGAGACCTTGTTTACTATTGAACATGAGCTAGATAGTGAATTGTCAGTGCATCCTGACCTCCATGGTAACAGCAGGTAACAGCACCACCAATGGACTGAATATACATGTATTCGTACCCATGAAATAAAAGATAAATATAACTTAGCCTTTTTGCAACAGTCACTTAAATAAGGGACACTGAAGATTTATTCTTGAAGTAACTTAGCTAGCATTATTTCCACAGTACCTTTATCTGTGCTAATAAATGCACCGTGATTTCTTGTGAGAAGCAGACTCTTCTGCCACCCTGCCTCATTCTTTCTAGACGACCATGAGAACCATACGCTCATCTTATAGCATCCTTCTCATCACAGAAGCATGGAAATGCATGACAATACAGAGAACTGTGGACATCTTGTTGTCAGAAGACCACAGAGAAATTAGGAATAATTTATTCACAGCTGCCCGGATGACCCTCCTGAAGCCAAGTTAGACTTAGGAAGATCATGCAGTTTGGTGTGTACATAAAACACCCACCAGACAGATCTTTTAGGCGGATACCTTAATTTAGTTGAGACGTTACAGACGTGGCAAAGCACAGTGACCGGGTCTAGTCACCTGGGTTCCAATCCCATTTAGAAGCTGCAGGCACCTGGGAAAGTCCTGCAGACCCTTTGGGGCCTCAGTGCCCTCTTCTGAGCTGTGGTGACAGCCCACTTATTAGTATCATGTGATAGATGTTGGAGAGCTCGACAAAGTGAGAGTCCTAAGTGGGACCCAGACCTCAGAGCTCTGGTGACCGGGTTCTTGTCTTAGGCCATGAGAAGGAATTCAAGGACACGACAAACAGGGAGCCTGAAAGCACAGGTTTCATTAAAGCAAAAGTACACGCTTAAGAGAAAAGTGCAGGCAGATCTAAGAGAAGTCTGCCCCAGCTGTCTGAATTATGAGTTTTTGTTTTCTTAAGGGTGGGCGTGTCCCAAGGCTATCCATCCTGCCTCCAGGTCTTGGCTTTTTTCCTATGCCACCTGGAGGGGAGGAGGTGGCCCAAGGCTCTCGATATCATCTCCTGGCCTTGACTTGATTCTCATGCCAGGGTCTCATGCTTGAAATCAAAACAAGGAGATGGCTGAGTAGGGACTAAGGAAAAATTTCAGAGCTGCATCTTGGACGAAAGAGAGTTTCCCTAGGCTAACTATCCTGCCTTATAAATCCCCCCTGAGAAGTTTTTGATTCTCTATAATCATATGGGGTGTCGAGGGACTGGAGGTCAGGCTTCTGCAGCTACTTGGGTCAGAAACAGGGCAGTATGGCCCTCAGACTCCGATGGGGTGAATCGAGTGAAAAAACATGGAGACATTTTTATTAATTAAAAGTCTATACATTCCATTAAAACTTACTCTTTAGGCTGTGACATTCTATGAGTTTTGACAAGACCATAATATCAGCATGGAGTTCACAGGCTGTTGTCCCTACCTAGCCTGGGATCTAAAACCTCTACCTGACTCACCCAGGGCGTCCATGTTTGTCTCCAGGACGGTCTCCATTGAAGGAATCGGCTTAAACCCCTGCAGCACTCTCATCTTTATGTGGAACTGTTGTAATCTGGAGGAGGCAAATATAACAAGAAGATTAGAAGTAGAATAAAACATAGGCGAAGGGGGTGTCCTTGGGGGTGCAGGTGACAGTCCAGTAATTAGAGAGACCATTTTCCTTTGCTATGATGTTAGAAAAGTTTATAAAAGTATTGAATCTCCATTCTCCTCAGAGGGGCCGAGTGTAGATTAGAATGAAGAGGAATTGGATCCTGTTGATAGTTACTTGGTTATGAGCACAGTCTAGAAAGGATAAGACTGACCAGGAAGAAGTCAAGGTGTGGTAGGTATTATGGAGCAGCTGGGTGAGAGTTTAGAGTCTGAATGAAATCTAGGTAGTTACTGAGAGGAGTGCCTGGGGGAGGGGAAACAAGATGTGGAGGGCACAGGTCAAAAGGAAGATACAAGTCAGAAAGAAATAGAAGCAGGAATAGAAGAAACAGGACCTGGGCAGCCCTTTGGTTAGTCATCTACTTATCCCATAGAAGGTCCCCTTCTTCTGTGTTTTGAAGTAGTCTTAGGTCCTTTGGGGAGTTGCAAGTGTGTTTGTTCTCCTGGTGTTCCGGTGAAAGCTCAGGGGAGAGAGGTTTATTCTTGATCAATGAACCCAGCACTGCAGATCCTGTAGTTTTATTGTGGCAGATGTGGCGAGGAGAACCTAATGTGGTCCTTTCCATTTTTGTGTTAATTTGTCCTTCAGAGCGTTTTCTTTCCAGGTGTAAGGAGAACCCAGTCTCCAGGAGATAAAGTTGAGAGATGTTCAGAGGTGCCTGAGGAGGGAAGGATCAGGTTCCCATATTCCCGGAGGGCCTGCTGGACTTGTCCCAGATTGATCATATATTTTAGTTGGTCCTGGACCTCTGAGTCAAATATATGTTGGAGGATAGGAATGGCCACCCATACAGCATCTCAGAAAGACTTAATTTTAAGTTGGATTAAGGAGCACCTCTGTACCTTAGGAGAGCTGTGGGCAGAAGCCGAAGCCAGGTCTCAGAGGTTCCCCGGCATCATTTGGCCAGGGTCTTCTGCAGAGTATAGTTAGCCCTTTCTACATTATCGGAAGGCTGTGGTCTCCAGGAGGCATGCAGGTGATAGTTGATGCCTAAGGCCTGGGATAGCTGTTGAATGACTTTGGCCAGAAACAAGGGCCATTATCACTCTGGAGGCTCTGGGGCAGTCTTGGAGGCAACAGCAGAGGGGTGGGGTGAAGTACCTCTGTTTGGGTCTTCCCTCTACTCCTGCGATGGCATAAGCCTTAGAGGTTAAAGGCCCATTGTGATCTGTCAGGACCAATTAGGTAGCTCCCGTTATCAATCAAAAAATTGATCTGCTTACCTGCTACATCAAGAGTCACCTGGGGTCCTTCCTTAGTCACAGGGTGTCTTTTGTAAGAGGTCACCAGCAACCCCAGGCCCCTTTGTCATCCTCAGACAATGGCATCAGGGGTCTGGGATCCCCCCGCTTAGGAGCTAGGGACATTCCCCCTTTCAGTGGCCTGACTTTTCTCATTGAGGACAGGGCCTAGAGCTCTTTCCTGGGTTGAGGGCACTGGTTTTTGGGGTACCCCAGTGTTCCACCGTTAAAACAAAGCCCTTAGGAGCTGTGGGGGTTGCCCCTTTGAGTGTTCCTTATTCCCCATGGAATGGCACTGAGGCTGCAAGGCAGGACTGATGGCAACTGCCACTATCTGAGTACTGTTTGGCCTGCCTGGTCTCCTGCTAGGTCCTTTTATCCTCATCAGCCTGATCTCTATTGTTAAAGTCTCCCAAAGCCAAGTCTAATAATGGAGCCATGGGGGGGGGGGGCGGTGTCTGTGGGCCATACTGAAGCTTTTGGAGTTTTCTCCTGATGTCAGGAGCAGACTGGTTAAGAAAGTGTTGGCCAGGCAGAGACTGTCCAGGGGAGGAGGGATGGATGTTAACAAGTCTCTGGAGAGCCTCATCCAGCCGACCCTGGAATAAGGCTGGGTTTTCTAATCAGTCTTGGGTCACCTCGAGATGGTCCTTGCATTACGGCAGCTAAAATTTCAGCATTTTTCCTAATCTTTTTTTTTCTTTTGCCATATCCTGGTCACTGAACACCGTGAAGACCCCTGGCACCAAAGCAGCCTGCGGGGCTTGGGGTCCAGCCT
Source organism: Eidolon dupreanum (assembly GCA_028627145.1). Taxonomy (NCBI): domain Eukaryota; kingdom Metazoa; phylum Chordata; class Mammalia; order Chiroptera; family Pteropodidae; genus Eidolon; species Eidolon dupreanum. The sequence continues at coordinate 90,160,871 of CM053510.1, read as the reverse complement.
TCAACTTTTGGAGCTGCCTCTGAACATCTGGCACAGCCTGGGTAATGAAATGCACTTCCAGGAGTGTCTGGCCCTCATCAGGCTTTGGGTCAATGTCAATATATTTTCTAAAAGTCTCAGAAAACCTAAGACAACATAAAACACAGAAAATTATTTTAATGATGCACAAAATCCTTGATTTCTACTCACAAAATGTTTCCAAAGTATCAGTAACAGAATAATAAATAGTCTTAAGAAACATTGTCTTAGTTAGCAGAGAGAAAAAAAACCCAGCTCTAATTTTGCATTAGCTTTCTTTTGATATCTAAATTTATTTTTGATCTTGTTTCTCTATACCTTATACTTATTACCAAAAACATACACTTTTCTTTCCATATCAGAGATCATGTACATAAACAGAATTACCGATAATTGTAGAGAATTTGAGATTTTTCATTTGTCCTTGACATTTTTAAGGAGGTTGGGGAAAAGGCAGGGGCAGGGTGTGGCTTGTGAGACTAGCTGCTTGTCTTTAAAATTGCCTCCTTTTTTTCTTCAGTTACCTCAGCCTTAAGCAGTAGAGGTTGTGTTTACATTTCTGGCTATCTACAAGACCTTGAAAGTGACTGAGAGTGAAAAAAACCATAAGACCTTTAATTTTGACAAGTTAAGTCACAATTTATAGTAAGTTTTTCAATTCATTAGTAAATTTGCTAGAATCTTCAGAGAATCTGCTAGAATTTTCTTTGTATAAAGCTAAGTCTAGTATAGAAAATGAAGCACATACTCTTATTGTTTCCCCATTAGTATTTGTAGCTCCCTGAGGGGGCATATGTTATCATGGGGAGGTTGGTATGGGGCCCCACTTTGGGTAGTGCTAGTGGAAGTAGATGGGGGAATGAGGGTCCAAACTCTGGATTAGGGGGTGTCTGAGTTCCCTCCTGAGAGACAGGTGGATTGGTGAGAAGGGAATCATCTAAAATATCAGGAAGGCTTTCTGTTGTCCCCGGCTCACGGATACAGGGCTGACGGAGAGCAGGCCTTTGGGATGGAATCATGAAAGCCTGTATGTAAGATATTTCAGACCATTTGTGATTTCGTCTACAAGAGGTCTAATTGTGAGTGTGGGCACCAAGCCTGGCTGGTTCAAGGTCTGGCTGTGATCCAGGCCTGCAGCTAGGAATAGGACCCCAGATTTAGAAAATACATAAACATACTTCAGCTTATTGTATCACAATGTGTGGCTGAAGGCCACTATTGTACCCTGCTATGTGTGGAGCCATGAAGTCCCCTGGAGAGCAGAAGGGGAGCACAGAAGGGGGAGAAGTGCATGCAATACCACACTTTCTCCTATAGAACTGCACTTCTAGAAACAGAACAGCGCTCTGCACAATGAAGTTGGTGCCTGCTGTTTCATCCTTATGCCTGCCTCTTGTATATTCTTCCAACTGGGCATCTCACCATCGAACCTTCCCTTCTCGATCACCTCGGCACTGACACTTGGTGTAGCCGACAGCTTGTCACTTGGCCCTGACAGTAAGATTGTGTGATAGCTTAAGGTCCTATTTTCTAGCCAAACTTCCTGGTCCCCAAGTTTGTATTGGGGCCAGGCCCTATTACAGAAGATGTTCTTCTGCCTTAAGCCATCTAGCTTAAAAGCCTTCCAATTCTGTAGAATGCAAACAGATGTGGTTTTTCTCATGGTGCCTGGAATAGGAGAAGAACTCAAACTAGGAGCCTGGATTTCAAGGGCATGGGCACCCCCCTACCACTATCATTCAATTAACAGACTAGACTAGGAGGTCAAGCTAAGTCAGGGTATCCCCTGCAGGTTCCTTGACCAACGAAGTCCAGGCGTCCCTCGGTTGGGCCACCCCGGCTGTCCACAAAGTGTCAAGACCTCGCCCTGCCAGGCAGTTCCAGGGTTTCACAAGAAAGAGAGGGTTCCAGGCAAGGGAAGGCCAAGTGATGGGGCAAAGAGGAGGCTGGCCCTCCTCTGTTGGCGAGTCTCAGATTCTTGGGTCATGGCCTGCAATAGGGACAGGAGGGCCAGAGTCTAGAGGCTGAGTAGATTTCTCTGAAGGCCCCCTGTAGTTGAGAGAGACCACACAAAACAATGCATCATTTGGAGGGAGAAGACCTTTCCTCAGGGACCCCTCTTTGACCAATCCTATTCCCAGGCTTTCTCGGAGGTCTGAGTACAGTGGGCTGGGTGACAGAGGAGGAGACTGTGAATAAGGCACAAAATAATACTTTCAAAGGGAAAGCCAGAACTGGAGAGGTTAAGATAGGACTGGAATGGAGAGCAGAGAGGCCGCTACAGAGGAGGCAAGGCTTTCAAGGCCACATGATCTGACTAAGGCAAAAGAGAACTAAGGGAGCATTGGGACCAGCCAGGTGGGAGAAGATGGCAACAAAGAAATGGTCCTGATAAGGCTCAGACAGGAGGCTGAGACTAGGAAGAAGAAAGGAGAGGGAGGACACCATGACAAAGTAAAGAATGGCCAGTCTAGCAGGACCAGAGACTGACCGGCCAGGAGTGATGGTTGCAGACGTGAGGCCGGGGGTTAATGAGCGTGCTTTCACTGTGTGCCTGGGTGCGTGGACACTGCCTTGAGCTCGGTGGGGATGCACAATGCCAATCTACCCCGTACTGTGACCAGGTAATCCTGTCACAGGAGTCTTCTAGCGGCGAGCTCCCTGATGGCTTTTAAGTGCTTGACCCATGTCCACAGTGTGACCAGGGTCCTCCAGACATGGCTGAAGAAATAGAGAAAAGGAGAAGGCACAGTGACTCTGGTTGTCACTCACCCCAGCCGCAGGCACGGAGGTCGAATGATGACGATGTCCACCTCTCCTGGCTGGTTCACTGTGGGTGATGCCGGAGAGCTTGACAGGGTGGCATTCCAAAGAGGGACCAGACCCTGGAGCTCTGGTGACCAGGTTCTTGTCTTAGGCCACAAGACACACCAAACAGCGAGCTAGAAAGCACAGGTTTTACTAAAGCAAAAGTACATGCTTAAGAGAAAAGTGCAGGCAGATCTAAGAGAATTAGGTTTTGTTTTCTTAAAGGTGGATGTGTCCCAAGGCTGTCCAGCCTGCCCCCAGGTCTTGACTTTTTTCCTATGCCACCTGGAGGGGAGGAGGTGACCCAAGGACCTCTATCTCATCTCCTGGCCTTGACTTGATTCTCATGCCAGGGTCTCATGCTTGAAATCAAAACAAGAAGAGCGCTAACTAGGGACTGAAGAAAAGTTCATGGAGTGGGGAGTCTTATCTTAGCTAATTATCTTGCCTCATGAAGAGGCTAAAAGTGATTGTACACAGGTCAATCTTCAGAAAAATGAATGGCTGGTGCTATGCAATTGCTCTGTAAGCAATCAATCATTGAAGTTTGTTTGCCAAAAACAAACTTCTCTTTCATTGACCAACCCTGGATGAGCACGTAATGCTCATGAACCATGGAATACTGGCCTTCTGCATGGGTGCTTTGGTGATGCAGTGAATTAAGGCTGAAATCTTCACTGTCTGCTATCTATTGATCTGAGCAGCCTGTGCTATGCCTGACTGACAGCGAGCAGTGGCTTCGCTAGTGCTGAGTGTGCCACCTCCCTGCTCACTCCTCCTCACTACAGTCCAGTGTCTCCAAACTCCTCTTACCTTCCTAGACCTTGCCATGGCTGGGAATAGAGTCCTATGTCCTTCCAGAAGGACCTCTTCTTAGCCACAGCCTGTGACCCCACCATAGGGCCCACAGTGAGAGTCACCCAGACCCTCCTAACCTCTGTCACCAAATGCTTATTCTACCTACCCAATAGTACTGTCCTTTTCTACCACTCTCTCAGGTGACACCCAAATGCGTAGCGATCTTGTTCAAACCCACCATGGACATCCTCCCATAAAATGTCAGTTTCTTCCTTTCTCAAAATTTCTGAATTTAGACTGCTATGTGTGGTTGAATATTTTGGCATCCACTTTCAGAAGAGTTGACTCGTAATCCCCTTTCCTGTCGTGTCCATTGATGGGATGCCATCAGGATTCTCCTGACCCAGTGAAAGCAGTATGGATGTGTTCCCTCTGTATCTGCTCTCCAGAAGAGTGTGTATAAAACTGTCACTAGAAAAAGTTACATTTTTCTAAGTTTAGGAAAATATTCAGCCATCCCTCTTGAGAGCACAATCAGAAATGTAAATTAACACAACAAAACTATAAATACATTAATAACTCTGTAGATAAATCAGGAGTGGTGGAAATGATTTTAAAAAGACGAGGAACATAGTTTTCAGTCAAAGTTAAGCAGCCCCTTTGAAGGAGCAGCATTCAGAAGGTCGATATGAATGTACTAGCATTACAATTGAGATTTCCCACCTCTGGAAGTTGAGGTGTGAAAACCTAAGTAGTTTGCACCTGCTCCCTCTCGGCTCATGGAATGACAGTTAAAATGGAAAGCTAGATGGGCATCATCACAACACCACGGTGACAGGTCATTTCATAGAACATTCATGGTGAATGCCCTCTTTACACTATGGGTCCAATTGCTGCTGTCTAGACAAGTGTGTGTTTATGTAGACAAGAGCAGAACATATCTTACAAAAGACTGGACTAGCCTCAGTGGAAAAAGAAGTGAAAGTTGGGAAATAGAGCAATACCTTAATACATGCAGATGATACCATCTCACTGGCAGAATGTAGCAATAACTGGAAAGGATTTACAATGAAAGTGAGAGAGTGTGAAACCGAGTAGCATTTGAACATCAAGATGACAAATTCATGACTACAAAGAAATATATACAACTTTCACATGAACAATGAAGACACTGAAATGGTTCAAGGTGTAGCTGACCTTGCTTCCATCATCAGTTCAAATGGAGACTGCAGCTCAGAAGTCAAGAGAAAGCTGAGACTTGGAAGAATGGCAGTGGAAGGATTAAGAAAGGTCACCACAAGCAAGGATGTGTTGCTAGAGACCAAAGTCAATCACACTCTCATATTCCCAGCTACTCTGGTCTGATGTGAAAGCTGTTCTGGGAAGAAGGCCGACAGGAAAACAAAATTGGTTTATTTGAAATATGTCATCGGAGGAGAGCTCCACAGATACCCAGGATTGACAGACAAATGAGCAGGTTCTAGGGTAAATGACACCTGAAACAGCGATGGAGGCAAAAATGACAAAACTGGAAAGATTCTACTTCAGGAACATCAAGAGAAGTCAGGGTTCTTCGGGGGAAAAATAATGTTGGGAAAATAGAAGGCAGCAAAAAAGAAGCCCAAATATGAGATGAGTTGACTCCATCATAGGAGCCAGAGACGTGAGTCTACAGGAGCTGAGAGGAATGTTAAGTCCAGGACACTGTGGACATCACTCATTCACAGGGTGGATGGTAGTTGGAGCAAATCAGTGCACATAAAACACACACACCCAACTTGATGTACTTTATGCACTGGGTCATGAACTGTTTTAAAAATGAGGTGAAAGTCATTCGGAAAATGGTACAAGGTATAAATGAAATACATCATACATCAGAAATAAAAAAAAAAAAAAACACAAAAACTCAGAACAGTGAGGCAGCTCCATTCCCATTGAGGCTCAGGCTGAGGTCTCCAGGTTGAGGCCTTCACAGGAATAAACCATAAACTGTGGCACAAATGCAGGTGCTGGAATCACTGGGGAGGCACAGGGACAGATGATGTGGGGTTCTGGAGGTGGGCGTACAGGACCCAGAAGGGTCCTCAGTTCCTGGAAGGTGACCTTGGGTCCTGACTTGCCTGGGTTCAAATCTCCAGGAAACGGGAGCCTGTTTGCTGCTCTAGAATGAAGGTGTCGTCTGTGGACTGAGAGGAACTAATGAACCTGGTCATTGGGCTGGGCAGGCTTCGGGGGACTGGTCACTTAGACAGTGAAACTGATAGAGCAAAGAGGGTGGGGGCTCTAGGACCCTGGGATGAAAAGGCCTAGAACCTGCCCCCTAGGCCTTGTGAAGAGCAGGAGTTCCACTGGCACAGGTGGGAGAGGTGACCCTGTCCCTCTACCCCACACTCAGTACACTCATGATTCTGCCCAATAATAATGGACAGCTTCCTGGAGCTCTCCCATTTTTCTTTAATATCTTTTTTAAAAAAATCACCAGCAGATGTTGCTTATACTTCTAAATTTTTATAAAATTATTACATCCTATTAGTAAAAATATAAATTTTATGTCCTTGGCATCTTTCAATGAAAAAGTTACAGAAGACACTGCCTTTAAAGGTATAATCAAAACCAGTTATATTTATGTTATTTAATGACAAAAGAGGGGAAAAAATCAAAGGAACATAAAGACCATGACTACTGCCCCTTTAACTCATCCCACCTAAGCATTGCATTGCCTGGCACTGCCTTTGGGTGTATATTTTGTTTGAATTTGACATGTATTCAAAAGACTCCATAGAACCTCCAGCCTCAGAATGAAAAATGGTGTCAAGAAGTGTCCCCAGATCTCTCACAAGTTTCCATAGATGCTGAGGGATCCACAGGGATAGGGCAACTCTCAGGCTGGGATCCCACAATGTCCCCTACATGATGCTGGGATCAGATGGGCCTAGTGAGCTGTCCTGCTAGCATGAGCATTGGGTGCCTGTGTCTTCACCCTTCCCCCAGGAGGTTTGCAATGGGAGAGGTCAGGACTTCCTATAATGTCTCATCACACCTAGTGAATTGCTGGGGATGCTCTCTGTTGATTTTAGCAGGTTGGGACGGCAGGGCTGGATCCTGCAGGGTGAGATATCAAACCACTCCAGTGGCTAACTTCACAGAAAACACAGTGGCCAGCTCTTCATTAAGTCATGAACATGGCAGCCCCACAGGCAACTAGAGCCCTCTCGTCCTGATGTAAGCCACTGCTGCAGGACACAGCCTGGAAACCCTGGGGCTGCTGTGCAATGGGTACCTTCCCTAGGAAAATGTGCTCAGGGCATCCTTCACTGGTCAGTCTGGAGTTTTACCACCCTCTTGTCTCTACTTTTGGGGTCACAGGAAATAGTAGAAACCTTTGTGTGTGTATATGTGTGTGTGGGACTCTGACATGCCAACAAGTAAGTTAGGAAGCAATGGAGAATGGACATACTTATTTGCCTTACCCTTTTCATCCCTGCAACACAAGTTCAAAGTTCTATTTCTTCTTTTTCCCCAATGGTTTTTTCTACTCTTTCTTCTGGAGCAGCTCTGACAAAACTCATTGAAAATTGGAGAGAATGATTTTGTATATCCAGAGCCACCCACTAAAGGAAAACCCCTGGGGAAGAGGAGGCAAGTTCCAGGGCAGGACAGACTTCACAGGGCCTTCCTGCTCTGAGAGAATAAGCCAAGCCCTCTGACTCCCAGCCCAGCTCCCTGCCTGAGCCACTCAGGGCGGCTCAACATGATTCAATGGTGCAATGGGGGTCAGGAGGCAGGGTGATGTCACAAGAGAAGTGTAGGACTGGAGGGAGATATTATAAACAGTGACAGTCCAAGGACCTCAAGTGCTGGGATGGGACCAGAGCCTTTGATAAAGAGGGGCTGGGGAAGAGCCACCATGAGGAGTTTATGGATAGGAAACAGAGAACATGGAAAAGAGATGAAAGAGAAAATCAATTACATGCATTCTTATGCTCCCTATATTAAAGGCTTCATCATCCATGGTGTGGTCTTCAAGTGGACAAGGGCAGCAATAATGTGGGGTAGCCTGGGACAAAAATGGGAGAGTTAGAGAGTCAAGGTGGAAACCTAGCATCTTGCTGCTCCTGGGATTGTGTAGCCCAACACCAGGACCCATTATTGTCCTTATCTCTACACTGCTCATCTAGTGACCCCCTGGCCCTGCTGGTCAGAGAGTCCATTTGGGGCCTGGTCAATCCCAGGAGTCCAGGTCAGCAATGCTGTGGGAGGGAATGTGTCCTCTAGAATTCTGCCAGCCATAGAGGGCCCAGGGAGGCAGCTGGACACAGGCCTCTCTCACACGGAAGGACATTCAGCACATCAAATGTGGGTGATGTATGGAGGCTGAGATGAGGTCAAGAATATGGGAGCAATAGCTATAATGCCAGAGGAATTGTTCTTTCCCTCATGCAGCTCTGGGGGTGCCCTTTAAATGAGGAGTAACCAAGAGCACAGAAGCACAAAGGTGCTGCTACAGGTCCTTCCATCAGTGGTCCCCAACCTTTTTGGCACCAGGCACCAATGCTCCTATGAGAACCTAATGCCTGATGATCTGAGGTGGAGCTGAGGCGGTGATGCTAGCGCTGAGGAGTGGCTGCAAATACAGATGAAGCTTCACTCCCTCACCTGCCACTCACCTGCTGTGGAGCCTGATTTCTAACAGGCCATGGACTGGTACTGGTCTATGGCCCAGGGGGTTGGGGACCCCTGCTTTACATTAAAGAGAGAGTTTACTTATCACCCCTCACCTGACATGCAGTAGAAGACCTTTGTCTCCAATTCAATTTCCTATGAAGGAGTTGTTGTGTCCCACTAGAGTATATCCATCACATGTTAATAACGAAAACGAAACCACAATCTCCTGCATATGATTCCGAGGAATACTAACCGATCAATGCCAAAACTCTGAGATTTTGTTGGGAAGGGAGAAGAAAGAGCAAGACTTGTGGGAAAGATAATTTTTAAATATCAAAGCAAGAAAAAGAGGGTGACAAACACAGCACTCTCAAAGCCTACAAAAACAATTCCCTTTCTTATGATATCATTAAAAAAGAAAAAGAACAAATCAGACATCTACTCACATTTTCTTTTTCATAGGTGTGATGCCTCTCTTCCTCAGTCTTCCAAGCAGCAGGTGTCACCAACTGTTCCCAGGCCCCTTTCCCATGGGATCTGACTTGAGTGTTAATACCTACCTGTAGAGCCTTCATCCTCACTGCTAGAGTTAGAGAAGCTCTCCTATACCCAATCTTCAGAAACAGAAACATGAGCAACAAAGTTGTTAGAAAGAGAGGTTCACTCATTCCTTCTAGTTGACCCGAACCTATGGTGAGTCATATGGCATCACCCTGATGCTTCCTGCAATTCATAGACCTTCCCTGGGCTCTGTGGGGTCAGAGCCCTTCCCCAGACATTGATCACTGTTGCGATCCTTCAAAACAGAGATACCAAAGGAATCATTTTGCAAATTTTTACTTCTGTTGGGCCATGATTCTCTTACCTCCAAACTAATGACCTAAAATTCCAACTGTTATGTAAAAATTTGAATGTGGCTAGTGGGAATGAGTGATTAGATATTTTATTTTAGTTCATTGAGTTGATTGAAAACACCAGCATCTGGCCACTGGCTCCACACTGGATAGCACAAGTGTAGAATTCAAAGATATGAAAGATGTACCCTCCCCTCCTCTGCTGGTTCCTGTGAGAATTTCATGGGCCTGGTCTGATCATTCACTTGTGGGGACTTTATGAACTCATGTGTATGTGCCAAGTACTTCTTGTGGCTCTGAGGTTACTCTGAAGTAAGATCAACACCAGATACTAGAGGATTCCCAGAAGGGGCCCACCTCTAAGCAAAGGTGAAGAGCATGGCTGGCACACTTGTACTAGACAGAATCAAAGTAATGGAGGTGGGACACTTCACTGTCCTCAGGAGCCCTTTCTTCTCATCCCTGACTTTGGAATAGGGTCTGGTAAGGAAGTGGGAAAGGCCCCTAAAATTGTAAAACCCCTATACACTGAAAGCTATAAAACATTGCTTAGAAAATTTTAAAATATGCAAATAATTGGAGTGACATACTGTGTTTATGGGTTGGAACACTTAATATTGATAAAATTACCATAAAACTTAAAGTAATCTATAAATTAAATGTAGTCCCTGTCAAAATCTCAATGTCATTATATAGTAAGAAAAAAATTCTAAGATATGTTCAGAACCACAAAGGACCCCAGTAGCCAAAATTATCTTGAGAATGACAAGGATGGAAGCTCCAAGCTTTCTGGTTTCAAAACAAATGACAAAGTACAGCAATCAGAACAGCATGGTATTGGCATAAAAACTGGCTCTAGATTCATGTAACATAGTAGAGAGCCCAGAAATAAATCCATGCCTACGTGGTTATTTAATCTATGACAAAGGAAAGAAGAATATACGATGGGTTAAGACAGTCTCTTTGATGAATGGTGTTGGGAAAGCTGGATAGATACATGGGAAATGAAACTGGACCACTTTCTTACTCCATATACAAAAATAAACAAATTGGATTAAAGACTTAAATATAAGACCTGAAACCATAAAATTCCAAGAAGAAAACATAAACAGTTAACTCTTTGATATTGCTTTTAGTAATAATTTTTCTGAACTATTTCTTCCAGCAAGAGAAAAAAGAAAAAAGAAAAAAGAAACTAATGGGATTAATCAAACTAAAAAGGTTTTGCACAGCAAAGGCAACCAACAACAATAGGAAAAGACAACCTTTGACAGAAGATATTCACCAATAATACATCTGATAAGGGGCTAATATACAAAATTGATAAAGAACTTATATGGCTCAGCATCAAAAATAAAACAAAACAAAAACAATTCAATTAAAAATTGAGCAGAGAGCCTGAACAGACATTTCTCTAAAAAGGACATACAGATGACCAATAAACATATGAAAAGATGCTCAACATCACTAAATATCAGAGAAATGCAAATGGAAACCACAATAAGATATCACCTCACACCTGTCAGAATGGCTATCACCAATAAGTTAAAGGACAAATGTTAGTGAGGATGTGGGGAAAAGAGAACTCTTGTGTACTATTGGTGGGATTGCAAACTGGTGCAGTCACTATGGAAAACAGTTTGGAAGTTCCTCAAAAAATTAAAAATAGACTACCTTATAATCCAGCAATTCCATTTCTGAGTATTTATCTGAAGACATCCAAAACATTAATTCAAAAAGATATAGGCACCCTTATGTTCACTGCAGCTTATTTACAATTACCAAGATATGCAAGCAACCTAAGTACCCATGAAGAGATGACTAGACAAAGAACATGTGGACAATCCCAGTTAAGATGGCTTAGAAGGTAAACACTGGGCTCACCTCCTCTTATGACCATATCAAAATTAAAACGAAACTACAGAACAATCATCACTGGGAGTCACCTGAGGTCTGGCTGACCAAAAGTCCTACAACTAGGGACATATATAAGAGATTACCTCGAGCCTGTTAGGAGAGGTGGAAAAGTGAAATTGACTGGTCCCACAACCACATCTGGTAGTCAAGAATCAGGAGGGTTATCTTGGCTGAGGAGGCCCCCCACCCCCAGAGGAGCAAGGGGTTCCAGCTCTACACTGCACTCCCCAGCCCAAGGTTCCACTGCTGGGAAGAAAAGTCTCCACAACCCCTGGCTGTAAAAACCAGCAGAGATTGTGGCTGAGTGAGAAGGAGGGCTGTAAGAGTTGTAGACATACCTCTTAAGAGGACCATGCAGGGACTTACTCAGTGATGGACTCACTCACTCTGAGCTCCAGAGCTGGTGCAGGTGTTCAAGGAGTGCCAAGGACATACAGGGAGGAACAGAGTTGTCTGTCTTCAGGGTGAGGGCTGGAGAGGAGGCTTCCTCCTGGGCAGATGTGCTGGCAGTATCCATTGTTCTTTTGTTGAGTCATTCCTCCTCCCAGCGTGTGAATGCAGACTGCCACTGTATCTGAGTCTTCATCAACCAGGCTAACAGGTTGCCTTGCCTCAGGTGATTCCCTGAGACCCCACCTTTCCCAACTTGCAAACCCATCCAAGCTGCTTCTAGTGTTTTTTCCATACAAACGGCCTGTCTTGGCTCATGCTACAGACTTTCCTAAAATCCTTCAAAGCCTCACAAAACCCAAAGAAGCAGTATCTTGCTTTACATGTCTCGCATCTCTTGCTGAGTGGCCCCAAGCCCACCACTAGTGGCAGCCAGCCTCAGTTCCTAGCTTGGCCCTCGAGGCACCTATAAGCCCAGCATGAATGTCAGTCAGCTGTGGATTGCTTGGTGATGCCTACCAGGTGGCCCTGGAAGTGTACAGGCTGCAGCTGAACTTGGCCTGCAGCTGATCCCCTCCCAGGAAGCTCTTAGGCTGGCACACCTGGTGGCTTGCTTTGATTGAAGTCAGAGCCATAGTACCACTCAGGGCTGCATCTGAGGAGGACATACCTGAAAGGCAGATTGGATAGGCCAGAGCCAGATGAAGTGAATCTTGTCTCCGTAAGATTGGCCACTCACAACCAGCCAGTCATCACAAACAATCAGCCCAAGGATCAATCCCTTCCATCAACATTCAAAGAGCAACCAAAGCTCAACAACAACAGGAGGGCACACACAACCCACACAAGGGATGCACTTGGAGCACCCAGCTAAGGTGACCAGGAGGACTATACCACTGGGTCTCACAGGATACCTACTACATAAAGCCACTCTACGAAGGCAAGGAGACTTAAGAGCCCTACTTAGTACACAGAAACAAACATAGGGAGGCAGCCAAAATGGGGAGACAAAGAAACATATCCCAAATAAAAGAACAGAACAAAACTCCAGAAAAAAAACTACACAAAATAGAGACAAGCAACCTACCAGAAGCAGAGTTCAAAACACTGGTTATAAGGATGCTCAATGAACTTAGGAGAAAAGTAGATGAACTCAGTGAGAACTTTAACAAAGAGACAGAAAAAATAAAAATGGAAATGGAAAACATAAAAGGGAACCATAAATAAAGAATATATATCTGAGATGGAGTACTTTAGAGGGAACCGACAGAATGAATGAAGTGAAAGACTGAATCAGCAATTTAGAGGATGGGGTAATGGAGGACACCTAATTAGAACAACAACAGGGAAAAAGAATCCAAAAAAATGAGAATAGCTTAAGGGACCTCTGGGACAACATCAAGAGTAACAACATTAGCATCACAGGGGTACCAGAAGGAGAAGAGAGAGAGCAAGGAATTGGAAACCTGTTTCAAGAAATAATGATGAAAAACTTCCCTAACCTAGTAAAAGAGATAACATACAACCCCAGGACACTCAGAGAGTCCCAAATAAGATGAACCCAAAGAGGCACATACCAAGACACATCATCATTAAAATGCCAAAGTTTAAATATAAAGGATCTTAAAAGCAGCTCTTTAAGAAGAAAAAAAATATGTATCAAAAATATGAATAATAAAATGGCAATCACTACATATCTATCAACAAGCACTTCAGATGAAAAATAATTAAATGCTCCAATCCAAAGATAGGGATGGTTGAATGAGTAAGACAGTCAGAACTTTACATACACTGCCTACAAAAGACTCATTTCTGATCAAAAGACACACACAGACTAAAAGTGAATGGATGGAAAAAGATATTTCATGAAAATGGAAATGAAAAAAATCCGGGATAGCAATCCTTATACGAGACAAAATAGACTTTAAAATGAAGTCTATAACGAGAAACAAAGAAGGACCCAGTAATCCATCTTCTGGGTATTTATCCAAAGAAACCCAAAATACTCCTTTAAAGGGACACATAAATCCATATATTCATTGCAGCATCAATTACAATAGCTAAGATATGGAGGCAAGATATGGGTGTTCATAACGGATGAATAGATAAAGGAGAGGTGGTACAGATAAAGAATAGAATGTTACTAAGTCATAAAAAAACCTTTTTAAAAAATAAAATCTTGCCACCAGCAACAACATATAGATGGACCTAGAGGTTATTGTGCTGAGTAGAGTAAGTCAGATGAAGACAAATGCCATGTTATTTCACTTACATGTGGAATCTAAAGAACAAAATAAATTAAAAAGGAACAAACTCGTAGATACAGAGGGTATTTTGAGAGTTACCAGAGGAAAGGGGATTGGGGAGGGTGGATGAAAAAGAGGAAGGGATTAAGAAGTACAAATTGGTAGTTACAAAATAGTCTTGGGTATGTAAAGTATACCATAAGAACATAGTCAATATTGTAATAACTATGTATGGTGTCAGATGGGTACTATATTTATGGGGTTTATCACTGTGTAAGTCATATAAATGTCTAATCACTATGTTGTACACCTAAAACTAATATACTATTGTCTGCCAACTATAATTGAAAAATGAAAAATGTTCAAAAAAAAAAGAAAAGATAGCAAATGAGCATATGAAAAATGCTCTATACATTAGTCATCAGAGGAAGGCACAAAGAGTAAACACAGTGAGTAAACACTATGAGATAATACTACCCATTTATTAGAATGGCTAAAATTAAACAACACCAACCAACAAACAACAAAATCAATCATACCAAATGCTGGCAAAGATATAGAGCAATTAGAAATCTCATATTTCTGGTGGGAGTTCTAAACAGTATAGGCATTTTGGAAAACACTATGGCCATTTCTTATAATATTAAATATTTACTTACTATGTGACCCAGTAATCCCAGTACTAGGTATTTACTCAATACTAATGAACACATAAGTCCACAAAAAGCTCTGTCCATCCATGTTCATAGCAGCTTTATTCTTAATAGCCAGAAATTAAAAACAATCGACATGTCCATTCAATAGTGAACAGATAAACTAATTGTTGTGCATTCATACAACTGACTACTATTCAGCAATAAAAGAGAATAAACTACCAGTACACATAACAGTGTGGATGAACCTCAGAAGCATTATGCCAAGTGAAAGCATAATCTTAAGTGAAGTCAGACAAAAATCCTGAAATCCAAATTCATATAGAATTATTCCATTTTATATACTCTTCTGTTAAAAGTTAAACTAGGGAGACAGAAATGAGGTCCATGGTTACTATGAGTTAGTGATGTCATGGTGGGGGAATCAATGACAAAGGAACATGAGAGAGCTTCTTGGTGTCCATGTATCTTCACTGTGGTGGTGGTTACACAACTGTGTTTGTAAAAAGTCATTGAATTGTACTATACATCTGAAAAAGGGTTATAGTTATGTAAACTATACTGTATTAAACTGATTTCTTTAAAAAAATGTATTCTCTGTGCCCTATTTTAAAAAACTACTCCAATATTTGAAGTCACAAATGAATGCACTAAAAAAATCAAAACATGTGGATATAAATTCAATGGACTATCACTAGGCCATAAAAAATAAAATTTTACCATTGAGGATAACATGGATGAACTTAGACAATATTGTGCTAAATGAAATAAGTCAGAGAAAGACAAATACCACATGATCTCACTTATATGTGGAATCTAAAGAACAAAACAAACAAAAAAATAAAACATGTTTAGATACAGAGAACAAACTGATGGTTGACAGAAAGGAGGGGGATAAGGAGATTGGGTGAAAAAGGTAAAAAGATTAAGAAGTTCAAATTGGTAGTCACAAAATAGTCACGGTGATATAAATCATAGCATAGAGAACATAGTCCATAATATTCTAATAACTCTGTATAGTGACAGGAGAGTACTAAACTCGTCAGGGGATCACTTCATAAATTATATAAATATCTACCCACTATGTATACATCTGAAACTAATATAAAATAATATGAAATATCAACTGTAATTGAAAAAGAAAAAAATGAAAAAACAAAAAACAAGCTCTGAAATTAGGCAGAACTTTTGGGAAAGATAATTTTGAAGTAACAAAACAAGAAAAGGTAATGACAAATACAGCACTCTCAAAGCCCGTGGACACAGTTCTTCTTCCTAAGACATCATCAACATAGGAAAAGAACAAATCAGACTTCTACACACATTTTATTTCTCTGATTTCATATCTCCCTTCCTTGGTCTCCCATGTAGCATGTGCCACCCAACTGGTCCCAGGAATCCCCTCCAAATCCCCTACCTGGATCGTCTTCATCCTTGCTGCTGAAGTCAGAGATGATCTCCAACACACAATCTTTAGAAACAGAAAAAAGAGCAATAAAGTTGTTCGAAAGAGAGGCTCACCTATTCATCCAGTCCCACTTGAGCCTATGGAGAGTCACACAAACTCACCCTGATCTTTCCTCCATGTTCTCAGACCTTCCCTGGGCTCTGTGGGGTCAGAGACCTTGAACAAGACATTGATCACACTTGCAAACCTTCAAATCAGAGATGCTGAAGGAGTCACCTTTCACCTTCTCACCTCTGCTGGCCCACCATTGCTCCCACCACCAAAGTTATCAATCAGAAATTCCAACTGTTATAGACACAATTGAATATGTCAGTGTGACTAAGAAATTGAGTGTTTTATTTCATTTAATTTGTCGACTTCATTAATGATAAAGTGAAATGAATTAAAAACAGCCATATGTGGCCACTGCCTGTTAGTGGAGAGGGCAACTGGAGAGGGCAACTCTACATTTCAAATATGTGGAGTATGTACCCCACCTCTGCTGATTCATGCAGTAGTTTGCTGGGCTGATCTGATCATTCACTTGTGGCGACTTCATAAAATCATGCGCATGTTTCAGGTGCTACCTGAGACTCTGGAGTCATGCAGAGATAAAGTCAACATCAGATACTAGAGGATTCCAGCAGGGGCCCACCTGCAAGCACAGGTGAAGAGCATGGGTGGTACACTTGTGCTAGATACAATCTGAGTAGTGCTGGGGAGATACTTCACTGTCTTCAGGAGCTGACAACTTTTGAATGGTCGCAATGTGGCAGCAGTAACACGTGACCATTCAAAATGCCCTGACAACTACTGTTAGGTGATGTTCATTACTAAATGAAGGTGTTGTTGACATGGTAACTGGGATTCCTAAATGCAGTTTGTCCCTGAAAACCCAGTGAATGTGGTTCTGGACAGTGAGATTTGTGTTCAGGTTCATTGAGGTATATACTTGGCATACAATGGATGCACACATTACAACTGTGCAAGGTGATTAATATATACACTTACATACCTATCCATTCATGATGCAATAGAGAGAAATTTTTAGTAGAAAGTTGGCACCAGCAAATGTGGTCTTTACAGCAACATGAATCAAGGGAAACACTCAAACATAAAAAGTCACTCACAGACACACACACTCAGGATCATACCACTTAGATTCACATGTCCACACACTCACACCATGCACACAAACCTACACAACCTCACAGGCACTGGAGATCATGGCCGCAGTTGGTTATAAGAAAATCAATTTCTGTCACCACGTCCCAAATTCTCATTGCCAGCAAGAAGCTGAAATCAAAGTGGCTCTCCACACAAATGCCAGCAAAAATTTCTTCCTGTTCTCAATGTCTAGTTTTTCTTTCATCAGATGAGAGATTCTAGAATACTGAGATTAGAAAACTAGGAAATACTACAAAAGAGAGAACGAGATGCAAAATCGGGAACAAAATAAAACTACTCAGGCCTAAAGGCACAAACTTTTGCCAAGTTCATTTTGGGTTTGAAATTACAATTTCTGCCAAGAAGAGAACACTGCTACAGAGGAAAAAGCTCCCTGCTGAACAGTTGGTAATGAACGCTTAGTTTTGAATGCCCTTTTGAATCAGTTCTCACTAGGTGAAAGACACACTTGACATTCTCCCCACTTAGTAAATTGTGTCTATCATCTAGAATGTACATGCTGTGACATTTTCATATCTTAATTTTACTGAAAACATAATAAAGCCCCATTTCTACCGCAGATGAAGGAAGGTGGGCTCATTGTAATAAAAGTGATTGCCATCTCCTCTGCCAGCTCCCAGGGAGGCACTCCAGTCTGGCCCTCGGAAAATCTGTGAGGACACAGAGTAACTGTCAGTCATTGGTGCTCCTGATTCTGAATTACCACGGAGCTTTGCTTAATGCAGACGTGGAGAGAGAATGTGTGAATGAGGGTGGTTGAGAGGTTTGACCTGAGCTGCTGTGGGGCCCTCTTGCTTGCTGGATGAAGGAAAGCCAAGAACAGGAGCAGGAAAGAAATGAGAAACAGAGCCTCTGGCTTTGTAGCTAAGAGGAATCTATTCAATGGTAAATCATCAATCTAAAAAAGAACAAACACTAAAATTCATGCAATGTTTCTAAACCAGAGTTTCATGACCCATCTGGTCTCTTTTGAAATTTAGCTAAATCACCAGTCTCCATGACTTCACACAGGATCACTTATTCCCACAGAATCCACAGATGCTACTACTGTATATATCATCTCTTCTGGAAGATTTTGTACTTGATGAAAGTGAACTATATTGGGGGAATGAACTTAATTCTAGGCAAAGTATTTCATTATATTAGTTCACTAATGTTTCATAGAGAAAGTGAAATACAGAAGATTTGAAAATATGAATACCATTATTTAAAATAGCCCCTATGAATCCTCTGATAATCTCCCAGTCTTCCTTTCCTACACAACGTGTGTGTGCCTACTAAGTGTCCGTCCATACCCACACTGGCCATGGGCGGTAGGACAGTTCCTTATGTGGGAAAGGCATGGGGGGCACAGCATATTCTACCCCAGCTGTGCAGGACATTGGCACCAAGCCTTAGAGCCACCAGGACTCCTCAAGTTTTACTTTGAGTTCTTATTTACCACTGTCCATTGGTATGTGCTTACAAAGTTTGAGTGCTTACATGTCTTGTTTTGATGTTATTTGTCTGATTCGTAACTGCTTAGGACAAAGGCTGGGGAGTGACCTCAGCAGTGACAGATGCTGATCTACATTGTCTTACTTGGGCTCTCACACCTCTTAGAATCTCTCAGCTGACAGGAGCATGTGGGCACTCCATGTGCCTTTCACACCAATGACCATGATTAATGTACCTATAGCTGCCCTGGGCTATGGGACACTGTGGCCATCTTCTAAGATTGGAGCATGTGTGGGAGATGTGTAGACACTAGCACTTCTAGGCATGGCCACATGTGTTGTAACTCCCTTACTCTGTGACTATGAGCCTGTGGCTGAGTGGTGAGTGCAGGCCAGTGGTCCAGGGTAACACCATAGGGACTTAAGCATGGGTTCACATGTTGTCTCCTCCACATACAATGTTGAGATATGGGGACATTCATCTCTGCACCACCTCCATCTGAGGAGGCAGAACATTAAACAAAGATGCAAATACAGCCAGGGAGAAGGAAGAATAAATTAATAATGTGAAGTGTGCAGTGATGGTGATATTCTTTTTAGGATGTGACGTGGGTCTTATGTTGTGTAGGTGGGTAAAATCTTGAGAAAACACACACACACACACACACACACACACACACACACACACACACACACACTCATACAAAACGACTCCCAACCCTCAAAGACACAAACCTCACCACCTAACTGTCATATTTGATTTCGAAGACTGGACAACTGGCCAGAGTGCTTTCTTGTACAGTCATTTTTTTTCACTATACCCCAACCCTCATTCCCAGAAGGAACCCAGAATCAAGAGGCTTCCAGACCAAACCTACAAAAATGTCCCACCTTCTTCAGCACCTAGATTTTTTCTCGGCAACTGAATGATTTCACGATACATACATTTTTCATCTGTTCCCACATCCACCTGCGATTAGAGAGAGGAAAAAAAACCCAGTGAGGCTCATTTCATCCTAGACGCTCTGCACAGGCTTTCGATTCCCTTGATGGCCTTAGCACACCAGATGGGAAACAGTGGTTGAGTCAATGACCCAAAAGAAAACATAAGAGACGCATGGGGGAAAGGATGAAGCTCATAATAGAAGGTCTCCCAAGTCCCTTTGGTTTAGCAATTACAAATTTCCTTTCAAGGAGAAAAACATTCTGCAGAGGAACTCTATGTTCTACCATACAGTGTGTAACTGCTGCTGTCTTTTCTGAGTGCCCTTTAGAATCAGGTATCAGGTGTAATAGACTCTCACTAGAGAGTCTCCCTACCTAGTAAATTGTCTTTGTCATCTAGCATGTACATGTTCACATTTTCATATGCTAATTTTACTGAAAAAGACAAAAAACAACTTTTCTATCTGAGTGCAAGAAAGCGAGTTTAACTTGGGTATAGATGGGACCTCCACATCTGCGGTGTCACTGGGGAGCTCCTCCACCACCACGTCAGGGAGGGCTAGAAAGACATAAGGTAGCTGTCAGTCATTGGTGATGCTGCTCAAGACATACTCTGGCAGCTTTGCAAGGTGTGCTTGTGAGGTGAGAGCCTGTGGGTGAGGGCATTTAATAAGCTAGAACTGAGCTGCTGCAAGGTCATCCTCCTGAGTGGCAGAAGGAAGGCCAAAAAGAAGGCCAGGAAAGAAAGAAATGGAACCTTTGGCATTAAAGCTAAAGGGAGGGCAGTGCATCTGACATAATCTTAAAAAGGGGAATGAAAATGCATGCTGTTTCAATGATAGAGTTTCATTGACTCCTCTTGCCCATTGTAAACCTGGCCAATTTCCCATTTCTTTTTAGAATATTACAAGACCATCTCAGCACATAGATTCATATGTGCTGCTACTGTCTTCATCTTTAGTATTGGATTTTTAACCTTTGTGTTGTAATGAAGGGTACATAATATGCATATTTATTGTGGGTGTATATGTCAGTAGCATTAGTAACATTCACAATATGTGGACCATCTCTACTATCTCTACCCAAACATGTCATTCTATTCCACATAACTTCTGTTCCCATTAATGAATCACTCTATCTACCTCCCTCCTCTTGACCTTGATCATCTCTACTTTCTGTCACAATGAATTTGACTATTCCAGGGACCTCATATAAGTGGAATCATACATTATTTGTCTTTCTTTTGATTGTCTCATGTCACCAATCATGAATAGCATTCCATTATGGATGCCCATCATATTTTATTTATCCACTCATGGATGGACTTAGGGACAGTTTCTATCTTTTGGCTACTGTGAATAATGCCACTATGAATACTGGCATACAGATGACTGTATGACACTCGAATGTTGATACATGATATTCTTCTGGTCAAAGAATGTCCCAGCACAGAGTGAAACTAAATATAAACTCAGGACTTTTTAATTAATAAAAATATATTAATATTATTTCACTAATTATAAGAAATGTATCTCAAGAATGTTAGATACTATGAATAGGGGAAACTAGAGGGGTGGGATATGGGAACTAGGTGTATTATCTGGTCAACATTTATGTTGATCTAAACCTATTCTAAATAAAGTGTCTTTATTTTTACAACTCAGAAGAAACTGTATCAAGGAGAGATCTATTCAGCTCATGTCCAAAATCAGATAATTCCTGAGCATTAGTTAGAGACCCTGCATACTATTTCACGTGAACCACATTTTGGGTTGTTGATGCATCTTTTCCTCTATAGTTATAGCACTACTGATCGAATGGAGACATTTAAATTGTACTCATGCAATTAAAAAACAGCATGGCTTAGAATTTATATAATTTTCTCTTAAAATGAAAACACTGAATAATTATTCCTGAATTGACTTAATGAGTATATTTCCACAGTACCTTCCTGAGGTTGTACTGAGGGATGTACCATGTGGTGTGGCCGGATGTAAACTCTTTTGAACCTCTTCTTCCACGTTTAAAAGCTGCATATACCTGGGAAAGTCCTTCAGACCTCTTGTGGCCTCAATGCCCTGTTCCAAAATCTGAAAATGTTAAGGTGGCCTACTTGTTAGTATTATGTGATGAGGCTAAAAATGATTACATACAGGTAAATCTATGAGAAAAATAAGTGGCTGGTGCTATGTAATAGCTCTGTAAGTGTCCGATCATTGAATGACTACAAGTATAAGCCAGACACTTGGTAGCAGATGAATCCAGAGAGGAGACTGGAATGGCTCTACAGCAAGGGATGGTGGAAGGTTACTTTTGTGTTTTGCACGGGGGCGATGCTTTCCAGTTCATGGAGAGTACCTGTTATCATCTCCTGAAATCACCACATCAGCCTTACAGCAGGGAAGGCAAAGCAGGAGCTGTGACTTATAATTTACACTGAAAGGCATAGAAATTTACAGAGATTAAGTGATTTTTCCCAGAGACACAACACTGATAAGTGTAAATCTGGGATGAGAACATGGACGGTATCCTGGGCCCAGAGCTCCTGAACTTCTAAGACACCTGAGGCCACGCCCTTGATGCCTGAACAATGAGATGCCCTCAGTGTTTTCATCACATGCTCCTGCCTCTTCATTTCAGTGGGAAAGAGGTGATGTCCTGGAGGAGGCTGAGCCATGTGGAGTCCAAATTTATAACAAAGACTTCACTTCTCCTTTTCTGACTCTGACCCCAGAAACAACAAAGCAACTCATATGGACCAGGGAAGTCCCAACTTGTGGCCATCCTCCCCAGCATCAGCTCACTGTCAGCTGCCTCACACTGAGCCTTCCCCATGACTAGGTGACTGCCCTGAGTCATTAGTGTCTGGGCGATGCCCAAGCCAATGTAGAACATTCTACACCAATAGTCACGTGACAGATTTACCAAAAATTAGCTTCTGTTTCATTGACCAACCCTGGATGAGCACTTAATGCCCATGAACTGGGATACTGGCCTTCTACGTTGGTGCTTTGGTGATTCCATGAATTAAGGCTGAAACCTCCACTGTCTGCTGACTATTGGTCTGAGCAACCTGTGCTATACCTGACTGACAGCGAGCAGTGGCTTCACTAGTGCTGAGTGTGCCACCTCCCTGTTCATTCATCTTCACTATGGTCCAGTGTCTCCAAACTCCTCTTACCTTCCTAGACCCTGCAGTTGGATGAATTAAGCAGACAGTCATGGGGTTCAACAATAACCTCTGTGAACACTATCAAGGGATGAGGGGCCCAATGAGACTGTGTAGGGATCTCTTGACATTAAAGTTCCCCAAACAAGTCTGTCCACCTGAGTCAACCCAGTGGGGAAGAACTTTAAAAGCCGGGAGGCAAAAACTAAAATGAAGAACCCAACCTGGAATCAGCAGGCACATCTTCCCCAGTGGATCCGCCAATTAGGCTTCTCAGGCTTCTTCTTACTTTCCTCCCAGGTTCCATGGACTCCACCACAATCTTCCTCCTGTGGCCATGAGGAATGGATATCTGTTACCTGAGAACATGTGCTCATAGTGCCTTTCACTGGCTTGCCCAGAGTGTTACCATCCTCTGTCTCCACTTTTGGAGTCACAAACAATAGGAAAAACCCCAGTATTTTTTATTGCAGGTTTTTTGAAGTGACAATAGTAAATTAGGAAACAATGGGGAAAGGGCACAATATTTTATCTTACCGTTTTTGTCCCATGCAACAGAAGTTCAAAGTTCTTCTATTCTTTCTTAAATGGTTTTTTCTGCTCTTTGTTGAAGAGATTTGGCTGGAGTAGGGAAAGGAAAGAGTAGGTCATGTGGGAAAGATAATTTTTAAAAGCACAGCAAGAAAAGATGTCAAACGCAGCACACTCAAAGCCCATGAACACAATTCCTCTTTCTACAACATCATTAAAAGTGGAATCAAACTTCTACACACATTTCATTTCTCTATCTGATTTCATATCTACCTTTCTCAGTCTCTCATATAGCATGTGCCACCAAACTTGTCCGCTCCCGTTGGATCTGACCTGAGTGTTGGCACCTACCTTGATCGTCTTCATCCTTTCTGCTGAAGTCAGTGATGTTTCCAACACACAATCTTTAGAAACAGAAACAAGAGCAATAAAGTTGTTCGAAAGAGAGGCATCCAGTCCCACTTGAGCCTATGGAGAGTCACACAAACTCACCCTGATCTTTCCTCCACGTTCTCAGACCTTCCCTGGGCTCTGTGGGGTCAGAGCCCTTTAAAAAGACATCAATCACACTTGTAAACCTTCAAATCAGAAATGCTGAAGCAATCACCTTTCATCTTCTCACCTCAGAGCCAACATAGCTCCCACCTTCAAAGTTATCAACCAGAAATTCTGACTGTTATAGACACAATTGACTGTGGTTAGTGTGACTGAGCAAATGGATGTTTTTATTTTCATTCACTGAGTTAATAAATGATCAAGTTTAATTAGTTAAAAACAGCCACTTATGGCCACTGCCTGCCACACTGGACAGAGCAACTCATTGATTTCATAGAATTCATTGATTTGGAAAGTATAACCTCCCCTCCCCTGCTGGTTTCTTTAGAGTAGTTTGCTGGGCTGATCTGATCATTCACTTGTGGGGACTTTTGTGGACCCAGGTGCCTGCATCATGCATTACTTGAGGCTCTGGCATCGTTCAAAAATATGGTCAAAACCAGATACTAGAGGATTCCCAGCAGCAGGCCTATGTGTAAGCAAAAGTGAAGAGCTCACCCATGCTAGCCAGAATCAAAGTAGTAGGTGCTGTGACACTTCACTTTTCATCCTTCTTCCCCTTCTCAGCCCTGACTCTGGAACAGAGCCTGGAAAGGCAGTGGAAAAGCCCCAAAGAGCATGGAAGAATTGTAAAGTAAAAAGAAGAGTATTAAAAAACATAAATAATTGGAATGAAATACTGTGTTCATGGGTTGGAAGACTTGATATTGTTAACATTCATAAAAGCCAAAGGGATCGACAGATTCTTGCTGCACCTAATGACATCTCAATGCCACTTTTGTAGAAGAGAAAAAATTCTGCAAGTTATATGGAACCACAAAGCATCCTAGTAGCCAAAACTATCTTGACAATGAGGAACAAAGATGGAGGCTCCACACTTCCTGACTTCAAAACACAAGTCAAATCTTCCATAATCAAAACAGCATGGTAGAGGCATTAAAAACAGGCAGATAGATCAATGGAAAGAATGGAGTCCTAAATAAACACATATACAGGGCCAAATGATCTTCGAAGGGGCGCCAGGTCAACATAATGGAGAAAGGATAATTTCTTCAAGAATCAAGATAATAAAAAGACACCTAGACAACGTGAAAAAACATTTGGAAAGCTTACATAGGGGCTAATATTCAAAATATATACAAAAGGCCAACACTCAATTGCAAAACAAAACAAAACAAACAAACAAACAAACAAATAACCTAATAAAAACTATCCAAAGACTTTAAAAGACATGTCTCCAAAGAAAATGTACATGGTCCACAGAACTATGAAAGGTGCCCAACATCGCTAATCATCAAGGAAGTGCTCATCAAAAAGACCATGAAATAGTGCCTCTCTCTTGTCAGGAAGTGTATTATCCAAAAAAAAAAAAAAAGAACAGATATTGGCAAGGAGGTGTGGAAACTGCAACCTTACTACACTGTTGGGGGGAATGTAAAATGGTGCAGCCATTATGCAAAACATTATTGAGGTTCCTCAAAAATTTACAAATAGAACTATGATGTGATCCATTGATCATGCTGTTGGCTATGCCTCCCATGGAAATAAAATCAGGGCTTTGAGGAGATAACTGCATTCCTGTGATTACTGCAGCATTATTCATAATAGCCTAGATATGGAAACAGTCCCTGTGTCCATTGACAGGTGAATGGATAAAAAAAATAGGGTATATACATTCAGTGGAATATTATTCATCTTTAAAAACCAAAGAAATTATGCCATTTGCAGCAACAGGAATAAACCTGGAGGACATTATTCCAAGTGAAATAAGTCAGTCACAGAGAAACAAATACTGTACAATTCTATTTAGGTATCTAAATTGTCCATGCATAGAAGCAGAGCAAAGGCTAGTTGTCGAGAATCGGGGAAAGCCGGAAATATGGAGCTATGTCAATGGGCAGACAGTTTTCTTCATGCGAGTTGAAAAAGTTCTAGAGATCTGCCATTTGACAATATGGGCTGCATT
>CM053510.1:89963749-90134785 GCA_028627145.1 Eidolon dupreanum | reverse complement strand
AAGATACAGCATCAATTTATAATCAAAACATTTCACAAAATCGGAACTGGAAAAAAAGTACCTTAACATAATAAAGGTCATCTATGAGAAACACTCAGCCAACATTATATTTAATGGTGAAAAAATAAAAACTTTCCCTCTAAGATCAGGAACAAGGCAAGGCTGTCCACTATCACCACTCCTATTCAATATAACATTGGAGGTCCTAGAGAGTACAATCAGACAAGAAAAAGATATAAAATGCATCCAAGTAAGAAACGAAGAAGTCAAACTGTCACTATTTGCAGATGACATGATTCTCTATATAGAAAATCCTAAAGACTCCACAAGAACACTACTAGAAACAATAAGCAAATACAGTAAAGTTTCTGGTTACAAAATCAACGTTCAAAAATCCATAGCATGCCTATACTCTAATAATGAAGTGTCAGAAAAAGAGGTGGAAAAAAATAATTCCTTTTGCAATTGCAACAAAAAGAATAAAATATCTAGGAATAAATCTAACAAAACACGTAAAGGACCTATATAATGAAAACTATAAGACCGTATTAAAAGAGACTAACGAAGATATAAAGAAATGGAAAGATATTCCATGTTCTTGGATTGGAAGAATCAACATAGTTAAAATGACCATATTACATAAAGCATTACACAGATTTAATGCAATCCCCATTAAATCTCATTGGCATTTTTTAAAGAAATAGAACAAAAAATCATCAGATTTTTATGGAAGCCAAAAAGACCTCGGATTGCCAGAGCCATCCTGAGGAAAAAGAACGAGGCTGCAGGCAACACTCTACCTGACTTCAAATTATACTACAAAGCAATAGCAATCAAAACAGCATGGTATTGGCAGAAAAACAGACACATGGACCAATAGAACCAAACCAAGAGTCCAGAAGTAAATCCATATTTATATGAACAAATAATTTTTGACAAAAAAGCCAAAAACCTACAGTGGAGATAGGAAAGCCTCTTCAATAACTGGTGCTGAAAAACTGGAAAGTCACATGCAAGAGAATGAAACTAGACTGTTATCTATAACCATACACCAAAATTAACTCAAAATGGATTAAGGACGTAATATAAGACCTGAAACAATAAAATGCATAAGAAGAAAATGTAGGAACTAAACTCAAGACTCTTGGACTTAATGAGGATTTTATGAATATGACCTCAAAGGCAAGGGAAGTAAAAGCAAAAACAAATGAATGGGACTACATCAAACTAAAAATCTTCTGTTCGGCAAAAGAGATCATCAACAAGGTAAAGAGACAAGCTTCTGAATGGGAAAATATATTTGCATTCTATGCCTCTGATAAGGGCTTCATATCCAAAATATACAAACAACAAATACAATTTAACAACAACAAACAAACAATCCAATCAAAAAATGGGCAGAGGACTTGAACAGACATGTCTTCCTAGAGGACATACAAATGGTCAACAAATATATGAAAAGATGCTCAACATTGCTATTAGGAAAATTTAAATCAAAGCCACAATGAGATATCACCTCACACCTGTTAGAATAGCTATAATCAACAGGACAAGTAATAAACAAATGTTAAAGAGGATGCGGAGAAAAAGGAACACTCATACACTGCTGGTAGAACTGCAAATTGCTGCAGCCACTATGGAAAACAGTATGGAGATTCCTCAAATAACTAAGAATTGATCCTCCATATGATCCAGTAATCTCACTACAGGATATTTGCACCAAATACTTGAAAACCCATATCCAAAAGATATCTGCACACTGATGTTCATAGCAGCATTATTCACAGTGGCCAGGATATGGTAGCAACCGCAGTGTCCTACAACAGATGACTGGCTAAAGAAGCTGTGGTACATATATACAATGGAATATTCCTCAGCCATAAGAGATGAACTACTGCCATTTGCTACAAAGTGGATGGACCTCAAGATAATCATGTTAAGTGAAATAAGCCAGGCAGATAAAGTTCGAAATCATGTATCACTTATATTGGGATGGATATAACCAAAACGCAACAAAAGAACAGGACAAACAGAGACTCATGGGCATGGACTATAGACTAGTGGTTACCAGAGGGTAGAGGGGAGGAGGGACGGTGGAGTTAGACAGGGTAAAGGGGGTCAAATACGTGGTGACAGGAAGAAATCTAACTATGCAAGATGAACACAAAGTGTAAATATATATATATGCCTTACTGTTAAAGTGTACAGCTGAAACTTACTGGATTTTGTTAAACAATTTCACCATAAAAAAATAAAAATAATAATAATAACAAAGAAACTCCAGCTCAAATTAAACCTTTAAATAAGACCCAGAGTCTCATAACATAATACTAAAATGTCCAAATTTCTATCAGTGACCTTCTTTTGGCCTTCAGCATAAGGTGGAGGGGGCTGAGGCTGGACATAACACCTGGCTAAGTAGCTGGGACTTGGATGACACTGGCATGGCCTCTCACGTACCTGGCCCTTGGTGATCAGCAGGCACCAGGAGAGGGTATCATGGTAGGTGACATTCATGTGAACTGGATGGGAACACACGTCGATAAAAAGAGCAGGTACACACTTTTTGACAAATCTGGAATATCTTTGTACTGATTACAACCTAAAGGTACATTAAAGCCTAAAATTTTTAATAGATATGTGCCTGGGAAATATTGCTGCACACAGTATTGAATTTTTAAAATTTAACATTGTTTTCAATTAGAATTTTCATTTAATTGTTTTGGGTATCCAGCATAGTTGTTAGACGTTGATATAACTTATGCTGTCCAACAGGGAAGTAGTAATGGGACTATGATGGTACCCACACAAAGGGGAAAAGACTAAGGACTAAGCACAGGGTCATGCCACTGCAAAGCGAACATGAAGAGGACCCTCAAGATGGATTCAGGAAAGGCAGGTGCACTGGAAAACTGCTTTGAGCACTCACTGGATGATGGGGCACTCCAAAAAATTCCTGAAGGGGAGTCTGTTTTGAGACTACTGGAAAGCCTTTGACTGTGTAGATCATGAAAACCTATAGGTTGCTCTGAAGAACCGGGCATGCCTCAGCACTCAATGGTCCTGATGCGTGACCTGTGTTTTAGACAGGAAGCCACTGTCAGGACACAACATGGAGACACGGAACCGTCTCCTATAGGCAGAGGTGTCAGACACAGGTGCATTCTATCTGCCTATTTGTTTGGTCTGTATGCCAAACGTATCCTACAAATCAGTGGACTAGACTCAGAGGAAGGTGTAAAAACTGGAAGATAGAAAAATATCTTAACATGCAGATGACCTCATCTTACTAGGAGAATGTAGCAGAGAATGTAGCAATGATTGGACACAACTTCTGATGAAATTACAAGGATACAGTGTAAAAGCAAAGTAGCATTTGAACATCAAGACAACAAAATCATGACTACAGAAGAAATATACAACTTTCACATGGACGATAAAGACACTGAAGTGGCTCAAGGTGTCGTTGACCTTGTTTCTGTCATCGGTTCAAATGGACACTGCAGCCAAGAAGTCAAGAGAAAGCTGAGACTCAGAAGAGTGGCAGTGGAAGGATTAGGAAAGATCACCAAAAACAAGGATGTGTCATTAGAGACCAACTTCAACCATACAATCTTATCCCAAGCTACCCTGTTCTGATAATGAAAACTGGCCTGTGAAGAAGGCTGACAGGAAAAAGAAAATAATTCATTTCAAATACGTCATTGAAGGAAAGCTCTCTAGATACCTAGGATTGACAGACAAAAGCGCGGGTTCTTGGGCAAATGGAACCTAAAACAGCAATAGAGGCAAAAAATGACAAAGCTGAAGCAGTTCTACTTCAGACACATCATGAGAAGTCAGGGTTCTTTGGAAAAAACAATAATACCGGAAAAAATATAAGGCAGAAAGAAAAGAGAAAGCTCAAATATGATATGGGTTGACTCTATCAAAGGAGCCACACACATGAGTCTACAGGAGCTGGGCAGGACTGTTGGGGACAAGACACTATGAACAGCATTCATTCACAGAGTCACCAGGCGGAGCGAGTCAACACATATCACACACACACACACACCCATCTTGATGTTTTATATACTGTGTAATGTAATTTTTCAAAAATTAGGTGAAAGTCTTTTTAAAAATGATACTAGGTATGAAGTATATCATAGATAAGATATAGAATAATTCAGAAATGAAAAGACAGAACTCAGGAAAGAAGAAAAACAAAATTTAAAAAATTCCTGCAGAAATAAAATAGAAACTAGAAGAAACACGCCAACAATCATGCCATAGATTTTTAAAAATGGGATCACTATTGCAAAAGAAATTCAGCAAGAAAGTATAAAATAGTTGGTCACAAGGATCTAACTAAAGTTGAAGAGAATCAATGAGAAGACATCTGATATCTAACAATTTGAGTGCCTGAAAAGCAAAAACCAAAGCAATGGTACAAAGCAAGTATTAACAATTATAATTTGTTTTCTCTGGAAAGAAAAAAAATGCGAAATTTTTTGAAATTGTTTATTAACGAGAACACTGAGCACCCACATGGAACGACTAACAGCAAGTGATAAGCTAGCAAAATACTGCACTTGTAAGATAGGAAAAATCATTTAGGTATCAAGAATCACAGAGCAAATGACTTATAAGGGAAAACATTACAATTTGATCAATCATTATCGAAAGAAATACTGTGTCGGAAGAAAATAGAGCAACTTATTGAAATACTCAATGGAAGAAATGGAGAGTCAGGAATTTGATACCAGCCAAGCTGACTTTCAGGTATAAAAGGCCCTGATATCCAACTCATTGAGAAAATCTTGCATAATAGTGTCCCATAAGCAACAGAATAAAGAAACCTCAAATAAAAAATCCACAGAAGGACACTGACTTAAGAATGGCCGGTAAGGACTATATCTGTAAAGATTCAATGAAAGTTGTATGAAATAGGGAGTGATCCTGGTGTGGTCTCTAGGGTAATCGTCTCACAGTAATGCATTCAGTTCCAACTTTAAGGTATTTTCCTCTATCTGTGTTTGATTATATAGAAAAACACTTTTAAAGCAACTAGCAAGTGATAAACGTTATTTAACATATAAAAAAATTCTATATCAAATATACATGTACTTGGAACTAGCACTAGATCTATACAATACAAAACTAAACTCCTACTAAGGGCAATGCCTCAGGAGAACAGCAGCAGGGAGGCTCCTGTCCTTGGTCCTCACTGAAGGTGCCTGACACTGTGGAAGCTCCATCCCCTCGGATGCCCTGGCTGAGGCCTCCAGGTCATGGCCATCACAGGTGTCAACAAGAACCTGCAACACAAACACAGGTGCTAGAATCACTGAGAAGCCACAGAAACAGATGTAGGAGAACTCATGGAGGTGGGCGTGCAGGACCCAGAAGGCTCTTCAGACCTTAGAAGGTGACCTCAGGGCCTCCATCCCCAGGGTTCAGTTTTGAGGAAGAACTGTCAGTTCTCTTTTCTTTGGACACAGTGTTCCTTACACAGCACACAAAGCTCACAGAACAAATGAGTGATGGAGGCAGATTTTCCACATGAGAATGACACTGTGTATTCTCAGCAAGAGTGTCTGAAGATAAATACTAGACCTCCATGGAGAAAGTCACAGGGAATTGATCCCAACTATCCCTGGAGGCTCCTCCTGACTCAGATTCCTCTAGAACTGTTTGTGGCATGGGGCTCCACAGGGGGCCACCTGCAAAAGGGAGGAGCCCTGCCCAGCATTCAGCTAAGGGGGGAAGAGGGGAGAGGAGTCATTCTGAGGGCTTCCTTTAATGGAAAGGCTTTGTGATGAAGTGACAGCAGTAATACATCATGAACATTCAAAATGCGATGAGACCTACTGAGAGGTTATGTTCTGTACTAAATGAATTTTTTATGGCATGGTAACAGATTCTAAAGCATGTTTATCCATTAAGAAGCCAGCAAACATTGTCCTGAGTGGTGATGGGATCCGTGTCCAGGTTAACTGAGGTATATATTTGGCAATAATGAATGTACACATTCAAATTCTACAAGGTCATTAATATATACACTTAAGTACCTATCCATTCATAATGTGATGGTGAGGGGCATGTATGTTAGAAAGTTGGCACCAGCAACTGTGGTCTTTACAGTAACAAGAATCAAGGGAAACACTCAAAACACAAAAAAGTCAGAAGCTACGGGACATATATACAATGGAATATTAGCCATAAGAAGAGATAAAATACTGCCATTTGTGACAACATGGATGGACCTCAAAATAATCATGCTAAGCAAAATAAGCCCAACAGAAAAAGTTGAAAATCACATGTTATCACTTATATGTGGGATATAAACCTAAAAGCAACAAATGAACAGGACAAACAAACAGAGACTCGTGGACATGGACTATACGACTAGTGGTTACCAGAGGGTAGGAGGGGAAAGGTAGATGGGGTAAAGGGGTCATATATAGTAAGGTAGGGGGAGGGTGAAATGGGAAAACGGGATTACATATATGGTAGCTGAAGGAAACTGGATTTGGGGTGGTAAACACACAATAGAATATACAGATGTCAAATTATATGTCCACCTGAATATTATATTAAAAAACACAAAAAGTCACACACACACACACACTCAGAATCACACCACATAGATTCACATGCCCACACACTCACCCATGCACACAAACCTACGTCACCTGCAAATGGAGATCACAGCCACAGTTCTTTACCTAGAAAATCAGTTTCCATCACCACATCCCTGATTCTCACTGCCAGCAAGAAGCTGGAATCAAAGTGGCTCTCCACAGTAAAACCAGCAAGAATACCACCCCCTTCTCAGTTTCTAGATTTTTCCTCAACAAATGAAGGATTCTCGAATATGTACCATCTTCAAGGGCAAGTGGAACCACCTGACATGACAGAAAATACTATGAGGATCACATCATGCCGGGTCCTGTTTGCACAGGCCTTTGCTTAACTCAGTGACATTAGAAAACCAGATGGGAAACGCTGGAGGTGTCAACAGAACCCACCAGAAAGAACAGGACAAAAATACTCAGGTTGAAGGGCATGAACTGTCCTGGAGGAATTCTGTTCTCAAGGCCATTTTGGGTGGACAATTATAAACTTCTCTACTAAAAAGGAAAAACTGGTAAGATAAAAAAAAAAGCTCCCTCTCATACAGTTGCTGTCATTTTTGAAGGCCCTTTAGGGTCAGTTATCAGTTGATACAAGACTCACACTCGACACTCTCACCACAAAATAAATGTCTCTATTATAGGGAATGTACATGCCCATTTTTTCATATCATAATTTTACTGATAAAGTAATAAAGCCCCATTTCTCTCACAGAAGAAGGGAGAGCTTACCTTGGTGAAGGATGTCACCTCATCTGCCCTCTCACTGGGAGTCTCCTCTCACAGACCCTTGGGGGGATCTGTGAGGACACAAAGTGACTGTCAGTCCCTTGGTGCTACTGCTTATGAAGGACTAGGGAGCTCTTCTGAATGCTGACAAGGGCAAAAGTGTACTTATGAGGGTGGTGGGTAAGTATGAACTGAGCTGCAGCAGGGCCTCCTCCTTGCTCAAGAAAGAAAAGTCAAGGAGAAGAGTAGAGAAGAAATGGCTTTCTAGAAGGAACCTAATCAGTGGGAAATACTCAATTTAACAAAGAATAAACATGACAATCATGCTGTTTCAAAGACAGAGGCCTGACTCCTTCCATCTGTTTTGAAATTCAGCTAAATTGCCAGTGTCTTCTTGATTTCCTCCAAGATCATTTCTTCCTGTATAATCCGCACATGCTATTGCTGTATTCATCAAAACACTTCTGTAAGATTTTTTACTTAATGAAAAGCAAATTTATTGGGGACATAACTCACTTCTACGCAAACTATCTTATTACATCTATTCACTAATCCTTTTTCATTAAGTGAATAAAATACGTAAGATTTGAAAACAGTGAAATCCCGTTACGTAGAGTTGATGCTATCATCTGTGATAATCTCCTCCTCTCATTTTTTTCTATACAGTGTGTGTGTGTCAGTGAGTCAGAGTCTGTCTACTTTCACAGAGGCCACAGACAGTGGGACAGTTTCTTACGTGGGAGAGGCATAGGTGGCACAGTCTCTGTCTACCCTAGCTATGCAGGAGGTTTGCAACAAGGGGGATGGGCACCAGGACACCCCCAGTTTTACTCTGAGTTCTCACTTGCTACCATCCCTTGGGCACATGCTGACAGGTTTCCATGTTTCTGAGGTTTGCTGTAATGCAGCCTCTGATTTTTAACTCTTTGGGACAGAGGCTAAGGGGTGACCTCAGCACCAACAGGTGCTGATCCAGATTGTTCTTCATGTGGCCTCACACCTCTTAGAATCTCTGTGCTGACCTGCAACATGTGGACCTTATATGTGCCTTTCATGCCAACAACTATGCCAAAGTCTGCTGTTAAAGGCACTGACAGCTGCCCTGTGTGACCAATGAGGACATCTACTCTTGATAGGCAACGTTCGGGAGCTGTGTAGATACTAGCGCTTCCAGCCATGTCCACATTTGCTGGAACTCCCTCCCTCTTTGACTAATGACCCCGTGGCTGAGTGGTGAGTGCCGATCAGTAGTCCAGAGCATCAGCCTAGGGACCCATGCCTGGGTTCACATGTTGTCTCCTCCACGTAGGAGGTCAAGAGCTTGAGCCATTCATCTCTGCTCTGCCCCATCTGAGGACATGGAATATTAAACAAACCTCCAGATATAGCCACAGAGGGAAGAATGGCTTATGTAAAGCGGTCTGTGAAGATGAGAATCTTTTTAGAAAGTGAACTGGGGGAACACGTTGTCTAAGTCAGTAAAATCCTGAAGAAACACACGCACCACTCACACACACTCACATTTACAAACACAGCACACACACTCATCCAAAAACTCCCTCAAACCTCAAACACACAAACCCCACCACCTAAAAGTCATCACGGCTGCCGGGCTCTACAGAACTAGCCAGAGTTTTTCCCTGTACAATCACTCCCTTCCACTACACCCCTAACCCTCATTACCAGCAGGAACCCAGAATCAAGGGGGCTTCCAGATCAAACTGGCAGGAAAGCCCTACTGTGATCAGAACCCAGATTTAGCTTCAGCAAGTGACTGACTACACAATATGTACATTTTTCAAATGGTCCTTCGTCCACGTGTCATAAGAAAGGAAAACACTGTGAGGTTCATAATCCCCCTGGACACTGTTCGTCCAGGCCTTCTGTTCTCTTGATGACTTTAGGACACCAGATGGGAAACTGCCTGAGTCAACCACCCCAAGAGAAAACATACAGAACACCTGTGGGAAAGGTTTGAGCTCTTAATGGAAGCTGTCAAGTCCCTTTGAACTGGCAATTACAAAATTCTTTTGAATCAAGGAGGAAACGGTGCTGCTGAGAACACTGCTTGCAGAGCTCCAGTGTGAAAGTAATGCTGTCCTTTCTGAATGCCCTCTTGAGTCAGCTTTCAGGTGGTCATTGACTCTCATTAGAAATTCTCCCACCTAGTAGATTGTCTCTATCATCTAGCAGGTATGTGCTCACATTTTTAGACTGTAATTTTATTGAAAAATAAAGCAGCATTTCCATTTCAAAGGGTGGAAGGCCTTCTTACCTTAGAAGCAGATGGGACCTCCTCACCAGACCTCACTCTAGGAAGCTGCTCCACCGTGGCGGGAGCTACGTGGACACAGAGTCACTGTCAGTCATTGGTGGTGCTGCTCAGGGCTGTCTCAGAGAGCTCTGCTTGAGGTGGTTGGGGCTGGAGAATGTGGATGTGGATGATAAACACTATGGTTTGAGCTTCCACTCAGGATAACTCATAGTGGATAAAGGAAAGCCAAGGAAAGAAGCAGGCAAGAAAGAGAAATAAAGCCTTTGGCAGTCTAGTTAAAGGGAATCTAATGCATTTAAAATCATCTAAAATGCATGCTATGTTTCAATGACAGTGTCTGATTCCTCCTGCCCTTTTTAAAGCCCAGCAAAATACTCACTTTTTCTTCAAATGTTAGAACTATTTCAGCATCTATGCATTCATACATATTGCTAGTGTCTTCAGCATGTATAATATTGGATATGTTGCTTTTATTGCAATGATTTTACATCATATTTAAGCTACTTTTAATCATTTGTGACTATATCGGTCAGTAGCATTGATTACATTCACAGTGCTGTGTACACATCCCTGCTGTCTAGACTCAAAACATTTCCCAGGAATAAATCACTCTGCTTTGACCCTCCTTCCACCTTTGTAATCTCTACTTTTTTTTCTCTAGAAATTGTTCCTTTCCAGAAATCTCATATAAGTGGAATCATAAATTATTGTACAGGCCTGATGTCACTAAGCTCAATATTTTTTCAGGGTCTATTCATGTTGTAGCCTATTTTAACATCTAATTTACTTTTATGGCTGAATAGAATAGCATCCCACTATGTGTACACACTGCATTTGATCCACTCATCATTCGGTAGACTCTGGGGCTCTTTCCACCATCTGGCTATTGTGGACGATGCCTTTATGAACCAGGTTTCTGTGGAGAGAGGTAATGCCCTGGAGGAGGAGGCTGAGCCACAAGGAGTCCAAATCCATCATGCAGTCTCCAGCTCCTACCTTCAGTCTCTGACTCCACATACAACACTTCCCTCCGATCACAGCTCCTCAGAGGACCAGGGATGTCCAAATTTGTGGACATCCTCCCCCAGCATCTGTCTACTCCAGCTGTCTCACTCTGAGCCTTCTCCATAACAAGGGACCACTGAGTCACCAGTGGTTTGGGTGTCTTCCAAGCCAACTCAGAACATTCTGGACCAACTGGCTGCCACATGAGAACATTTGAAAACTTAGCTTCCTTTTCATGACCAACCCTGGATGTGGAGTTGATGCCCATGAGCCAAGAATGTGGTACCTTAGTGATTCAATGAATTAAGGCTGAAAGCTCCACTGTTTGCTGACTACTGATCTGAGCAATCATCTGAGCAGCCTGCGCCAAGGCCTGGCTGAGAGCAGACTCTGGCTGCTCTGGCTCTGAATGTAAGCCTTCCCTGCTTGAGTCCTTCTTCAACAAAATTCAGTCTCTACTACTGCCTCCTCCAACCCTATACCATCCAGTGGCAGTGGACTGAGTCCCATTTCCTCTGAGGGGTATCTCTCCTTAGTGATAGCCTGTGACCCCACACCAGGACACTGGCAGAGAACCACCAAGACCCTCCTAACCTCCGTCACCAAATGTTCATTCCTCTTACCCAAAGGCACCGTCCCTTCTCACCGCTCTCCAAGGCAGCGCCCAAACACCCAGGAATTCTGTCCACATCAAACCATGGAAATCCCACTGTGAATTTCCAGTTTCCTCCCTTTGTAGAACCTCTTGATTTAGACTGCTAATGTTTGGTGTCAAATTTTGGCATTCACATTCCAAAGAGTTGACCTATAATCCCCCTTTCCTGCCATGTCTATTGCTGGGGTGGTATCAAGATTCTCCTGACCCAGGGAAAACAGTGTGGATGTGTTCCCTCTGTATCTGTTCACTGGAAAGTGCATATAAAGTTGGCATTAGGAAATAATACATTTTTCTAAAATTAGAAAAATATTTAAGGCAGCCTGCTTGTTAGAAGAATCAGAACTATCAATAAAGTAATACGACAAAATTTAAAACATTTATAACTCTCTAGACAAATACAAAGTGGTAGAAATAATTTTAAAAAGATGAGGAATAATTTTCAGAAAAAGCTAAGCAGCCCATTTGAAAGAACAGCATTCAGATCAATAGAAACATACCTGCACAACAGTTCCAATTTCTCATCTTTAGGACTTGAGGTGTGAGAAGCTAATAACCTATCTGTTCTCTCTCAGCTCATAGAGAGACAGCTGAAATGAAAGGAAAGATGGACATCATCACACAACCATAGTTCTGGGCCATAAAAGAACTTTCAGGGTAAACGCACACTGCTGCTGTGTAGACATGTGTGTTTACATGGACTGTGTGGCATTTAAGGGTACATGTTTTGTTTCAAAAACTGAATCCCAGACCCTCATATTATTATTCTGTTTATGAAAACAAGTTATGAGAGAAAATTTCCTGGCCCCAAAATACAGTTGATAGTGAAAATTTCAGAGTGAAGAGGGACAAAGCTAACATGTTGAGAATAAAAAGTGCATCCACTCTTGACTGAAATACCATCTTCATACATTTCTATTTCTGAGTCACCAGATATTTCTAGGACAATGTAAAATACATTCTAGATGAAATAAAAAGTGATATTAATAGGAATTTAATTTTAAAGTGATATTTCTCTATTAAGCATATAATTACATATGTATACATACATATTTATGTATATTTAATCACCAAATTATACAAACTTGCATGACTGGGATTTGAAGCCTGTCACTATGCTTTACTGCCTCTTTCTACTTTTAAAGGACTCCATGAATATTAGGGTGGACTGACTGACCCACCATGAAACATCTCTAAGAGAAGTCACTGTCTCAGGTTCCTGATCCTATTTAAATAAAAGCTTTCTCTTTCCTCCTTTCAGGTGTGTAGGCTCACTGCATGCCCCACATTCTACCACTTCCCAGGACAGGTTTCTACAAATACAGTCTACCAGCCTGATGATACTTTGCCTCCCTTGATGCTAAATTGATGCTTCAATTTAGCATCCTGCCATTACCATTATTTCTCTTTCTGGCATCTATCACAACTTGGAATTATATAATTTTCTGTGTGACTGTTAAATACCTGTCTTCTTAACCAAACTAAGTTATGTGAGGGTAGGGGAGTGATTGGCACTTCATACTTCTTGAATAAATACACTCCCCTTTGAAATTCATGAGCTTGAATATACCCATCTAGTCTTGAGAGAATACTTTTCCATCTTTTTTGCATCGCACATCCATTATGAAGGAGATACCAACCCAGCTACAAATTAAGTTTTAACAATGAGGTGAGGCGGTACAGGAGGCGGTACAAACGAGGGATTCTGAATTACACCTGAGTCAAATTCTAGTATTTGGGCCAAATCCTTCATTAAGCTCAATTTCCTCATTTATCCAGCAACCATTATTCATTGCACATAATATGCTACTCTCCTGGACTCTGGGACAGAGAAGAGCGGTAACAACACGTGTAAGGTAAATGGTGATAAAACGAGAGGGATGGCGGATGAAAAAGGGAACTAGAGTAGGAAGTGTGTATTCTGAAAAAGGGGGAAGGTCTTAATTTTAGAAAAGGATGTCCGGTATGGCTCCTAGAGAAGGTGGCATTTATAAAATGGAAATACAGTGTCTTATTTCTCAAGCTTATGGAGATGATCAATATGAAGAAGACACGCAGATTTTTAAACAATCTTCCATAGGTCCACTTTGGACCTGGACCTAAGAGATCTCTAAGGAAGACGCCTGGCATCCAAATGGAAGGGGAACGCTCGGCGCCACAGAACGCGGAGAGCTGTTCACTGTCCCGCCAGGAACAGCGATCCCGCGAGAAGCTGGGCTCGGCGGAAACGCTGGTCACGGAAAACGCCGACACTGGTGGAACCGTGAGGAGGGCGGCACTCTGACGAGCGTCATAGTTACCGTGGCAAGGACGAGCGGCTCGGGAGAGGATGCACCCAGTCAATCTGTTGGGCGGCTGAAGACAAGGTGTG
Source organism: Eidolon dupreanum (assembly GCA_028627145.1). NCBI lineage: Eukaryota > Metazoa > Chordata > Mammalia > Chiroptera > Pteropodidae > Eidolon > Eidolon dupreanum. Next base: position 90,121,133 of record CM053510.1, on the reverse strand, counting down.
TCCTCCAACGGCGACAGAGGTGTGGCTTCTGGGAGAGGCAGTGGCGGGACTTCCGGCGGAGACAGGGGTGTGGCTTCTGGAGGAGGCGGAGGCGGAGGTGGGACTTCTGCAGGAGGCGAAAGGTGGGGCTTTTGGCGGAAGGGATCTCTCCGCGGCCAAGAGACCTGGACGATGCTACGTGCAGTGTGGTGGTGGCTATGTTTCGGGTTGTGCAGTCACCTAGTAGGGCAGGCAGAGGCCCCGAGTCCGGTGGAGTCATCGGAACGGAGCCGACCATATGCGGTGCTGCGTGGGCAGAACCTGGGTGAGAGACTGCGGACTAATGGGTGGCAGGGTCGGGCCTGTGCTTCTGCCTCTTGGGACACCGGAGCCTGGCAGACATGGACAGAGGGCGAGGAATGAGTGAGGGCTGGGACTGCCCATGCGACCTCCTCTAGGAAGGCCTGAGTTTTACCGCTCAGTACAATGCCTGGTACACAGTAAGCTTTCGGTGTGTTTAGTTGCATGAATAACCTCCGAGTCCGGAGACCTGGGTCTCATTCTGGGCACCCTCTTCTCTGGTTGTGTGGGCCCAGGCTAGCAACAGGAGCATAGTATATACCCCACCCCCTCTTCTTTCCTAATGGGGACAATAGTCATAGTAATAACGGTAATTGACATTTGTTTCGCGTTTCCTGTATACCGTGTGTTGTGCTAAGCGTTTGCATACGTGATTTCATTTAAGCCTCACAGTAAATAAGGGTGTGGTTTTCAGCCCTACTTTATAGCTTTTTAAAAAAAGTCAGAGTGGCGAAATTTTTTCCCCAAGGTTACACAGCTAGAACCTAGGTTTTCTTTGGGAGCAACTCTTCAATATACACATATACACACACATGCATACATATGGGTGTACATGGCTATGGAAGGAACCCTGGAGAATAAACCTTGGCAGACTTCAAAATAACTGCCACTTCTTTAGCCTAAGCCCTCCCTTTCCATTGCATCTCATTAGTACATCTGTATATCTACAAAGTTGCTGCATAATATCTTTTCTGGATTATTTTTGACTCTACATGAACTCATTGTCTATTGACCACTTACTGTGTACCTAGCACTCTGCTGAGCGGTTTCCACACATTATCCTCCTTTATCCTTTGGAACTTGAGTTTTTTAACCTGGATACTACTAGCAGGTTGGACAAGACGATTATTCATTGTTGGGCTTCGGAGAGTAGAGACACAATCCTGAGCAATGTAATATCTTTAGCAGCATCCCCAGCCTTTACCCACTAGATGTCAGTAGCACATCCCATTCCCAGTCCAGGTGATCAAAATATCTCCAGACATTGCGGATGTCCACTGGGGTTAAAATTGCCCTGAGTGAGAACCACTGCTGTGGAACAGTACTATTCAGAGGGTAATCTGCATACCAGTGGTGTCTGCAAACTATTTGTCATTTGCAAAGAGATGACTACAGAAGTTAAGTGTGTAGAAACTTAACATGTTGACATTGTTGCAACATCCAAGCAAATAGAGACCAGTTCTAGGTCCCTGAACTAAAATGATTTGCAGGTACAGGGAGCTGCTTATTAGTCATGCATAGTAGGGCTATGTAATGGCCTGGGATAGATTAAAAGTTACAAAAACGAGTCTTTTACCACAGGTCATTTGAGAATCACTGCCCTAGACAATCTTGTGAGGTGGGTATTTTTATCTGTTTTTACAGAAGAGGAAACAGACACAGGTTGTATAACTTATGTAAGGTCACACAGCCTGTAAACATAGATGGGAACCCAGACAGTCTGACCCCAAACCCTGAATTCTTGACCACTGTGTTGTGCTGCCTGTCTTGGTCATAACTGCTTTTATTTATCATGTGCTTATTATGTGTCCAGCACTGTATTAAATGTTTTTTATAGTTTACCATAGGCTTAAAGAAACCCTTGTGAGATGGGTTTCATTTTCCCCATTTTATAGATGTAGAAAATGAACGTCAGAATGGGAAGTGACCATAAGGAAGGAACTAAATAGTCTTAAGGTTTTGCCGGAGCCTGCCATTCAGGCAACTGATAATACATGCAAAATGTGGGACAGGTAAAAAGGTAAAGATGGAAGAATTGATCAAGCCCTACCCAAATGAATAGCTATCCAAATGGGTAGTGAGTACCTAACAACTCATGGTTTCAAATTCACTCTTTTTTTCTTTTAAGATTTCTATTCTCCAATTCCAGCACCCCGCACTCCTGCTATGGGAGTTTTAATTTTTTTAGAGCCTCTCAAAAATGCAAGAAAATGGTTTAAATGGAACAGACAACTTTAGGTCCAACCGCAGTCAGAACCTTAGAAACTTGTGGAACTCAGGACTTTGAAAATTAGGAAAGGTATTTAGGTAGCAAGGGCTATTTTGAGATATGACATTTAGCTCATGTAAGTCAGATTTTGTTTAACGGAGACCTTTGAAATTACTTCTGGCCTTTTGGAGTTGTGACATACTGTCTTTGTCACCTTCTTCATCCTCTCCTCCTTCCTCACCAAAAAAAAGATGAGATTTCCATATGGTCAGTTTTTAATAACTGGGTTAAGTGTGGGGGAATTAAGTAGGGGAATTAAGTAAGTCACAGATACCCCAAAATTACTGATTTAGATAAAACTGTGGTCAAATTTTTGAGAGAAACAGTAACCAGACTGGAAAATAACCATGGTTAGGCTCCAGCTGGAACCTGGGATGGGTCCACATTCTTACAAACACATAAACATATATTTGCCTGTTAAAAGTAACATTTTTTAACTCCTTCCACAGACCCTGAGATAGTCACACACATGGAATTGCATGTCACTTCCAGCAGGATGCTGGTTACATTAGCTTAAAGCCCAGGTCCCTATATCTAGTCCTGTACCACAGATCAACTTGAATTATCAGTTGTAGGTCCCATTTCTCACCTTGAGCACCTTGTAAGTTTTAGATGAGAAATTTACTCTTAAAAACATAGTATTGTTTCTTTGATCAGAACACCCTTGCCAAGACTCATATAGAGACTGAAATACTTTATTCATTATTGAATCTCCACTTTTTATAAATGTCTTTAAAAACATGGTTGGACTCCCTGCTGTTTTTTCAATTGTCATTCTCTGCCTACAACCTTCTCTTTAAACTTAGAATAAAATCCATGTTTCCTTCTGCATGGACTGGCTGCAGCCTTCTTCTCTGGCTTCATTTCCTGCTTTTCTTCCTTCACTGCTGCCACCTCTGCCACTCTTGCCTCCTGTTCATTAGCTTTCTGGCTTGCTCTGGCCTTGCGGCCTTTTGCTTGCTTATCCTTGGGCCTGCAGCACTGTCCCTACAAATCTTCACATGGCCAGCGCCTTCACTTCATTAAGCTCTCATCTTGTGTGTCCCCTCCTCAGATGCTTCCTCCATGACCACACTGACTGTTGCCAATCCCTTCCCCATCACTATCATATTACTGTTTTCTTCAGGGCCATTCAGGCTATGTGAAATGCTCTTATTTGTTTACATTATTCCCCCCTTCTTCCCATACATGGAGACATGCAGAGAGAGGGTCTGTTCATGGCTGTTTTCCACACACCTGGCACAGTGTTGCCTGGCACTGAGTGACATCTGGTAAATCATCGCTGGGGAATGGATGACTTACAGAACCTGGAGTTTCCATTAGGAGGTAACCTGTATTCCTTTTGCAGTGCTGATGGGAACCATTTTCTGCATCCTGCTGGTAACCATGATCCTTATGGCATTTTGTGTCTACAAGCCCATTCAGCGCCGATGACAGCCGAGCAAGCAAGTTCTCTCCTACGAGTATTTGGGAACAGAATAAGTTGCACTGCACATGGGTCACTGAAGAAGCTGGAATCAGAACTTTGCTGCTTAAGCATGCTCTTTGGTTTGGACAGTTGGTAAATGCTAAATTATTTAGAAAAAACATCTAGCAGTTATTTTTTCCTAACACTGTAATGCAAAAATTGGCCACTGAATTTGCTTCTCAGTGTTTCTTTTTCTATCTGGCTGTACTTTTTAAAAATAAGACCTGAAGCTCCAAGTTTCAGATCAGAGTAACTTTGTGAGTTACATAAAAACTGCTTTGGAAAAGACTGATCATTAATGTTTGAAAATATTAGGATGAGAAAGACTTAACATGTAGATATTCCCTACTGAAGAATCATTTGGTAACAATGGGTTAAGAATCACAAATGTTTTCAATTATACAGAATTGGCCTAGAGTGCTCTGGCTGCAAAGCAGTGTCAGCTCCAGGGAACTTATGCCATCAGTCTTCATGCAGCATCGGGCTGTGCACTCAGATGCCCCCATTGAAATCAGGGTCACGTCAGTCAGGCTTATGATTGTGTGCACCCTTGGGCTGGAAGGCTAGGGTTGGACAAGAAATATTAGTTGGCTTGAGAAGGAACTCATTCTACTCAAACATATTGATCTTTCTTGTACTGCACTTAAGTCTTCCCAGCTCTTGGCCTAACACTTGGTGGCAGCTTTTCAGATTTGGAATCTAGAATACTCAGCAGGAATTCTTTCTTTTCAGCTCTGCGTGGGGAGGGCTCAGTCAACAGAAGAGCCTGTTTATTTTGCCAGGCAGAATGGGCGGGTGGGCATGTGTTTACACAAATTTAATTTCAACTTTGAAAATGCTGCTATTTGTTTGCACTGTTGGTTAACTGGATTTTTCCCACTATTGAAACGATACTTTCATACTTAGAAAGTGATTATCAGTATTTATTTTAAAGGTGCTAGCTTTAATTTTGTTTTTAAATTGAAATGCTTAAATCTTGTGCTCCAAGCACAGCACTGATTTTTTTTTTAACAACCCATACTTAATGTGAAATAACAAAGTTGAGATCCTGTAACTCTTTGACTTAAGGATTTTGTTTGTAACCCATCACTGAGCCATTAAAATGTTAACTATTCTGTGCTTATCAGCAAAATATCAATTAAAATTAAAGTAAAATCTTACATGCTGTTTTACTCCTAATTATTTTCCAAGCATTTAAAATGCAGGTGTGTGTTTGAATCTGATTTAATCTTTTAAGGAAGCACTGTGATGTGAAATTTTAAATTCATGTGTGAAATAGCACTATTGCCCCAAGGCAAGGCATTATTCAAGAAAACTGAGCCATAATCTCTCAGGCTAGGCCAGGGGGGTCAGAAGACCTAGATTCTTGTCCCAGCCCCAATTATAAATAAGCTTGAATTCTCTAGAGTCATTTCTTATCTGTAAAATGGTGATACACAAACTTTATCTTTTATAATTACAGTAAAGATGAAATGATTGGGAAACTAATACAAATGAAGGCAGGATTACTACAGTTGGCCTGTCCCCTAGAAATCTGTAGTTACTGACTGGAGGGAGGAGTGAGAAAGATTCTGAGGAGTGAGAAGGACTCGCATTGACAAAGTCCCACCTCATCTGAAATGCCACATTTTGATATATCATTTTTTGGATTTTTCAAAGGAAACAGTGAAAACTTGCCAGGCCCATAAACCTTGTGACCTGTTTATTCAGTAATCACCAGCCAGATACTGGGATCATGTTCATTTTATGAAAAAAACCTTGCAATGTTATTCCACATACAAATGCAAAACCCAGCCTACATCTTCATTCCAATATACCATCTGTTCAGTATGAGATTTCAAGCTAAGGAAAGAAAAAGAATCTGTAGAAAGAGGCTTATTACAGAGAGATGAGTAAAGACAAAAACATCAGTTCTGGGAGAGAGAATTATACTGAAAACTTCTTTGCACCAGAAGTTGACCAACTAGTACCTTCAAGTGGAATTATTTTATTTTCCTGACCTTCATCTGTGGGGGAGGCAGCAGCCAAACCCTAGACCTCATATACTGAACTATACTCAGACCAACTGAGTACTCAAATGAACATATGATTTACACCAATCATAAAAATGAGCTATTTTAACTTTCTTTAAAGTTGAGATTAAGAAGTCTGCAAGTGCTGCTTGAGATTTAGGGACTCTGGAGTCTTACATTTTTTTCCAGCTGGACCTCAACTTAAATCTACACACATTTCTAGACACGGGCCTAGTTTGGACTTTGAACTCCATCACTTACTGCACTGCAGTCATTTGAAGTTGCCATAACCCAACTTGTCATCTTTGATGTCATCTAAGTTCAGCAGGAAACTGGGACCAAACTGGTGGTTATGGTTAAGTCTTTCCTGTCCTTATTTACAGACTTAGCTTCCTTGACACCTCACCTTATATATGGTGTGATGAGCTTGTTTATGGAGCAAAGTGTCTTAGGAAGTTTACTTAGTTCCTAGCAGTGTCTTACATGCAGAATTTGCTTACAATTTGCTGATATTGAGCCACCCAAGTGTTAATGAACCTAAAGAAACTTATTTTAATCAAACAATCCATAGGTATTGCATCTCAACCTAAGAAGAATAAGTTTTCTTCATAGTGCTCCACTGGCTCAAAGTATTTCTATTTACTTTCCCCAAAAAAACAAAGGAGCTTCTTCATTTTCCCGGAAATACCAAGGCCTCATTTCTGGAACCAAACATTTTTTTACTGGTTCCTGCCTTGTTTAATACCAGTATATTTGGTGTAGGGTAAGTCTGGAAGCCCTCATTATCACTAGAACTTCTAAGAACAGCCTCACAAAGCACTTAAGCTTCAAAGGAGAGATCACGTTCAGTCACGTTAGGGAGCTGATGTCCGCATGGCTTTCCTTAACTCCACAAGAGCCAGTCCATCTCCAAGAGGACTGCAGAAGTGTCTCAGAGCAGCCCTGACACTGGCTTGCTTTTAGTTCCCATCTGAAACAAGCAGCATGGGGCATGTGCACTATGTGATTGGGCAGGAAGGCTGAGAGGAGCATGCCACTTTTGTAATATACATCTGAGCATTGGGAGGGCATTCTAATGTTCTAATAATATACATTATAGGAAGTGTGGGTACATTCAGTGACTAGAAAAACAATGAAAAAAGACTCAAAGGCTGTCTAGGCATTGTATGAGCACCCTCTAAGGAAGCAGTCTTTATTTGCATTTTAAGAGTGAACACATATGAAAAATGCTGCAGACAGATGAACAAAAAGCTCGGTCCCTTTTTAACTGACTTCCTGGGATAAAGTCAGAGACATCAGCAAGCAGCACAATGGAATGCAAACATAAAGATTACCTATGATTCACCTTAGTAAACGATGTGGCCGGACTGCAGCCATTTCCAGGAAGTGTCCTCATTCAAGGTAAATACTAAACAAATTGCCAAGGTGTGTATTTGAACAAATGTGATGCTGAATATACTGGCCTCGTGTGCGGAGAAGGAATTCTGGTTAGACTGTGACAAAAAAGGCAGATGGTTATGTGGACTCAAAAGCACAATTCTTTGTGACTGGGAACATTTTACTAGCAATGCCAACTGTATGATACAGAGTTCAACTGGAACAGTAGTTTCTCTTCCCATCCCAAAAGAAGCTCAACAGATAGTAAACTGAGGCAAAACAGGCGGATATTGTTTACCAGGTCATTTCAGTGCAGCCTGTGGGAATGAATAAAAGGCTGGAGTGAGGGTGCTCTCAGGTGTAATCCCCAGGGTTCTGTATGTTGTGTGATGGTTATTTACAGAAGTGTTAGACAAAATAGTTAACTACTAAAGGTATCCAAAAAAGGCCTGAGAAAATCTGGTTAAAATGTATAACCTTGTATTGCTACTGATGGGAATAGTCATTTTTATATCTTTTAAAAATAATAAAAAGATTCTGTTAAAAAATATATTTATCCAGAAAGATATTGATTTGAACTCTAAAAAGTAACGTGGAATCATCATTTTCCCTTTTGAATTCAGGGCCATTGAGTTCTGTTTGTAGTTCCCTTTTTAATTTACACCCCTTCCTCTCCAGTGAGCCGAGAGAGCATGTAGTGGGTCTTCCAGGGCCTCTACATGGACATCCTGTACTAGAGGCAGCCTGGAACACACATACTTGGTTTGGTTCTATGCTGTTCTGGTATTTTGGACAGCCTTCCCACTTCAAGAACAAAGCTCAGGTTCTCCTCCCTGTTTCTTCAGGGCCAGGATTAGCTGCCTTGGATTTCACCTGGAGGATCCTGCACTCAAAAGAACTGCCTTTACAAATTCAAATCAGATCTCTCAACAAGTGAAGTGAGGTGGTTTGAAACTATTAGTAATTTTTAAGGCTAAGGCAACATCTGTGGTTATTAGTATCTCTTAATTTGATGCAAATAGTTAACCCTAATCTAAAATAGATCCTTTATGTATCTCCTCTTTCATTTTAGCTGAGGGTGAAAGGAATGGAATATGGTGGAGATGGAGGAGGAATAGTGACAGTATCCTAGAAACTCTGTAAAAATAAGAGAGTAAATCGGCATACATTTCTTTGGTGAAGTGTAAAGAAGTATCTCATAAATTTTCATAAATCACACTCTACAAAGGCTGCTGTTCTCACATATAAAAGCACCCTGACTCAGCAATAACTTGTTTGGTTATCACTCCTTGGTAAAAATTAATCTACAAACCTGCAGGGATTGGGGTTTTTGTCTAAAGCTGGTAGTAAAGATGTGACCTGCAAGCCAATACAGCTAATGGAAAGTGATGATGCTCTCCTCCCCTTAGCTTGGAGATGGGGCCTGCCAGTCCCCAGCCCCTTAACCGGGGAATGTCGTGGATGGAGCTTGGAGTCCCCGGTCCTGCACCTCTGCGTAAAGAAGGGGACAGCTGCCTTCTGCTGTGTACATGTAAGGTACAGTCCCTCAGCCCTAAGGCCCTGGTGACACAGCACTCGCCTGCAGCCCAGAGCCTCTGCTTTGTGCAGTGTGTGGGCAGAAAGGTCTATTTCTCCGTGAGAGACAGCTGTAAGACTTGCTGAAGCTCCGCCTCCTCCTCCTGTAGCCGCAGCTCCTGCTCCTCCAGCTCTTTAGCAGAGAGCTCCATGGCCAGCTGCAAGTCACTATCAAAACGGCTTGTCTCACTTGAGGCACCAGGGCACAGGCTTTCCGAGCTGGTAAGGAGGCTTTCCTGGATGGCCCTGGGTTGGAAAAAGGGGAGAAAAAGAAACAGTGATAACCACCATCATCATGGTAGCAGCAGCAACTATATTTCTTAACTGCTTACCAAGTGCACACTGTGCCAGGCACTTTATATGCTGTCTGTGTGCATGACGCCACTCAATCCCACATAACTCTGGGGGCGTAGGTACTATGACAAACTGGAAACTCAAAGAGGTTAAGAAACCTGCTCAAGATCACTCAGCTACTAATTAATGAGGCTAGGAACTGAACTTGGACCTATTTTAAAGCAAAACTCAAGTTCTTTAACAGGTTTTCACATATGCCCAAAGTACAGGAAAATGCTTCATAAAATGAACCTTTCTGATTTCCCTCCCTTTAAAAAAAAAAAGAAAGAAAAAATCTCATCATCCCTGTGGCTCTTCTCCAAAATGTCATCATCCTTTAAATTATATAAACTTCCCATGAGGGCATCTAGACCCTGTGTGATCTATCATAAAGTCTTCTCAGGTCAGACCAATCAAAAAACATTTCGTCAGGGCCTGTCAGCCAGTGACTCTGGCCTGTAAACAAGTCAGCAATTCTATCACCCATTCCTGGAAACTCAGCCACCAAGAGATTAAAGCTATTTTAATAAATAACTGCAAGAAGAGGAAGAAGGACAGCTAACACTATCAAATCTCTCCTGCCAGGCACTATGTTGCATATACAAAGCGCCTGTGCCAACCTCATAATTGTCAAGAGTCATGTCAATCACCTCTCATACTGGGAGTCGTAGGCATGTGTCTCACTGATACCTCCATTCGAAGCTGGTTCCTAGGAAAAAAAACATGATGGACATGAAGAAAGAGGTGTCATGCTGATAAGAAAATGAAAGCACTGAGAACAAAATTTAAAATATTTACATGTTCATTATTCATAGTGCTATGTGAAAAACTAACAAGAATTTAGGTTATCTCTAAAATGACAACTACATGTCAGTTAACATATGGTACACTATCCCAATGAACAACTTTTCATTCTTGACATAAAAATCAATTTAAAACAGCTAACCTTGGGCAAAATTTAAATGAACAAAGCACGTAATTCTTCTGGAGCAAGCTTAGAACACATAATTCAATATAGTCATGTGCCACATAACAGGGTTTTAGTCAAAGACAGACTGTATATATAATGGTGGTATATAATATAGTCTCGGTATGTAGTAGGCTATACCATTCTAGGTTCGTGTGAGTGTACCCTATGATGTTCATACAACGACAAAATTGCCTAACCACGCATTTCATATCCCCATCACCCATCATTAAATGGCACATAACTGAATTTGTCATCTATGACTCTGGCTACTCCCCTCTGCAAAATTTATAGTCAACAAGGTTTATGTAGGTATTGGACTGGAACGGGGGAGAGGGAAGCTCACAATATAGAGAAAGAAAAAGCATACAGGACTGACAGTAATGTCCAGAGGCTGGGTCTTCTCCCAGGAGGCCTCTCAAAAGGACTATGATAATTCTGGGGTCTGGCCCCTGGCCCAGCAGCCTCAGAAAACTGAATGGCTCCAAGAATGGGTCCATAGGAAGGGGATGAGAAAGGCTCACATTACCTAAGCTCTGAAGCTCAAGAATGAAGCCAGAATGTCAAAAACCTGAGCTGGGGAAAGCCACAGGAGGGAAAGGATGGAAAGAGTTGATGATCGGGGAGGAGGATTTCAATCCCCAGACAGTCCCCGGCAGGTGAGGCCCAGAGGAGGAACCACATCAGAAGACAAAAGGCAACTGTTCTGCTGGTCCGTCCTGTCCTTAGCTCTACTTTTAGCTAGAGACTCAGAGAGTTTGGGATTCTACCCCTTACAACAGAAAAAAACATGAGTGAAAAAAAATTAACAAAAAATCAACCAATGTTTACATCACACCCCTTACTGAGCAACCGCAACACACTGATTGGTCTTCCTTGGGGATAAAGTTGAAATTAAAATCCACATACCTTCATAGGAGACTACTGAGACATAGATAATATTCTAGGAAAAATATGATGGTGCAAACTAGCATGAATTTACTATTTACGTACTAGAAATTTATACAGCATACTCTTGAAGGATGCATGATTATTAGCTACACGGTGAATATGAGGAAAAGAAAGTCAGGAGACATGTTGTGAATGATGCTGATGGAGCTATACAGATTATATGAGATATATGTCTCACATAATAAGCTTTTGTAAAAGACCAGGTGTATAAAATACAAAATAATCTCAGTTAATACCGTAAATATGCCAAACTTGTTATTTAAAGTAAGTCTTTCAGGTTAGTTAAAAACTGAGGCCAAATTGGAGGGCTCTGCTATTTATTCTGATAAATGTACCTGGTTCCTGCTGGATTCCAGTAAGCTCTGCTGGATGGCAAACTGCATTATCTCATAATCTTCGTCTTGCAAATGCACGTCTCTGCCATTGTCCTGAACATGGTAAGACTCAGGAATTTCAAACACAGACTGATCAACCTCAAAGTTTGTGACTGGAGTAGCTGAAATACAAAAGATGACAGTCCAGTGCCTGAGTCAGTAAAATAAATTTCCACTTGGACTTTGTATAAACATTTTTAAATTTTAAAAAATGAAAAGATTAAAATGATTAAAATCAAGTTTGCAACTATGTGAGAGATTTTGAGGAACAATAATCTTGACACTCAGCCAACATTATACTTAATGGTGAAAACCTAAAAACTTTCCCTCTAAGATCAGGAACAAGGCAAGGCTGTCCACTATCACCACTGTTATTCAATATAACATTGGAGGTCCTAGCAAGTGCAATCAGGCAAGATATAAAAGGCATCCAAATAGGAAAGAAAGAAGTCAAACTGTCACTATTTGTGGATGACATGATTCTTTATATAGAAAACCCTAAAGACTCCACAAGAACACTACTAGAAACAATAAGCATATACAATAAAGTTTCTAGATACAAAATCAACGTTCAAAAATCCATAGCATTCCTATACTCGAATAATGAAGCATCAGAAAAAGTGGAAAAAATAATTCCTTTTGCAATTGCAATGAAAAGAATAAAATACCTAAAAATAAATTTAACGAAACATGTGACGGATCTATATAATGAAAACTACAAGACCCTATTAAAACAAATTAGATACAAAGAAATGGAAAGACAGTCTGTGTCCTTGGAAGAATCAACATAGTTAAAATGACCATATTACCTAAAGTATTATACAGATTTAATGCAATCCCCATCAAAATCTCATCAGCATTTTTTAAAGAAATAGAACAAAAAATCATCAGATTCGTATGGAAGCAAGACCCTGAATTGCCAAAGCCATCCAGGGAAAAAAGAACGAGGCTGGAGGCATCACTCTGCCCAACTTCAAATTATACTACAAAGCGACAGTAATCAAAACAGCATGGTATGGACAGCAAAACAGACACACGGACCAGGGGAACAGAATCAAGAGTCCAGAAGTTAACCCATATTTATATGGGCAAATAATTTTTGGCAAAGCAGCCAAAAACATACAGTGGAGAAAGGAAAGCCTCTTCAATAACTGGTGCTGGGAAAATTGGAAGGCCACCTGCATAAGAATGAAACTAGACTGTCGTCTATCACCACACACCAAAATTAACTCAGAATGGATTAAGGACCTCAATGTAAGACCTGAAACAATAAAATGCATAGACGAAAACATAGGAACTAAACTCGAGGACCTTAGACTTAAAGAGGATTTTTATGAATTTGACCTCAAAAGCAAGGGAAATAAAAGCGAAAATAAATGAATGGGACTACATCAAACTAAAAAGCTTCTGCTCAGCAAAATAAATCATCAACAAGGTAAAGAGACAACCATCCAAATGAGTAAATATATTTGCAAGCAACACCTTCGAGAAAGGCTTAATATCCAAAATATACAAAGAACTCATACGACTCAACAACAACAAAAAACCAATCAAAAAATGGGCAGAGGACCTGAAGACACTTCTCCCTAGAGGACATACAAATGGCCAACAAATATATGAAAAGATGCTCAATGTCGCTAGCTATTAGGGAAATACAAATCAAAACCACAATGAGATACCATCTCCCACCTGTTAGAATGGCTATAATCAATAGGGCAAGCAATAACAAATGTTAGAGAGGATGTGGAGAAATAGAAACCCCCATACACTGCTGGTGGGACTGCAAATTGGTACAGCACTATGGAAAACAGTATGGAAGTTCCTCAAAAAACTAAGAATTGTTCTATCATATGATCCAGCAATTCCTCTACTGGGTATTTACCCCAAAGACTTGAAAACCCATATCCAAAAAGATATTTGCACACCAATGTTCAGCATTATTCACAGTGGCCAGGACATGGAAGCAACCGAAGTGTCCTACAATAGATGATTTGCTAAAGAAGCTGTGGTACACATATACAATGGAATATTACTCAGCCATAAGAAGAGATGAAATATTGCCATTTGCAACAACATGGATGGACCTCGAGATAGATGATCATGCTAAGTAAAATAAGCAAGACAAAAATGTTGAAAATCACATATCACTTATATGTGGCATATACACCTAAAAGCAACAAAGGATCAGGACAAACAGAGACTCATGGACATGGACTATAGACTAGTGGTTACCAGAGTGTAGGGCGTGGGTGAGGAAAGGGGAGGTAGATGGGGTAAAGGGGGTCAAATATAGAGTTTAGGGGAAGGGTGAAGTGGGTAAAGGGTATCAAATATATGGTAGCTGAAGGAAACTGGACTTTGGGTGGTAAACACACAATAGCATATACAGATGTCAAATGATAATGTACACCTGAAAATTATATAATCGTATTAACCAATGTTACCCCAATAAACTTAACTAAAAATTCAAATACATACATACATACATACATAAAATCAGAAATGAAAGAGGAGAAATAACTATGGACTCCACAGAAATATAATTAATTAATTAATTAATTAATTAATTAATTAATTTAATGATCTTGACAGAGAAAAGTACCAGAATATTGCTTTTTTTCTTTTTACCTTGAATATTTTTTAGTAATAAAATTAATGCATAGTCATAAAAAAAATACAGAAGACTATAAAAATGAAAAGTGAAGAGTTCTCCTCCTATACCCTTTCTCATATTCCCAAATTCCAGAGGTAACCAGCGTTTATTCATATGTCCTTTGAGGAATGTAACGTGTACATACACACAGTCATGCTAATGTCTTTTTATTTTTTTATTATGAAATATAATAAACATATAAAAGAGTATATATATCTGTAAACTAAAATAAAAGTAATATAAAACACCTGTGTATCTCTAGCCTAAGATACAGAACACTATTTTACCACAATTTTTAAAAACTGAAAAAGATTCAATTATGTTTATGTATACTAGCAATGAGTAATAGGAACATAAAAGATAATAAATCCATTTACAGTAGAATCCAAATATTAACTGAATTGATGGCAAAGGAGCCTGAGGAAATTTGAGGGTGACAGAAATGCTCTTTATCTTGACTGTGGTGGTAGTTACATAGGTGTATACAATTGTCAAAATGCATTGAACTGTCATACTTAAAATGGGAGCATTTTATTGTATATACATTACACCTGAATAAAGTTGTTTAAGCCTATGCTGTCTTTTTAATACAAGTGGGGTCATACGGATTCTCAAAGTTCTTTTTTTCAGTTAATCTAAACTAAATCTAAACTTTCCTTTATTCAACACAGAGATCTACTTCAGAAGATACTTTAATTTCAAACAAAATTAGTATAATAACTAACAAATTTTTTTTAAAAAATCTCAAAACCCAACTTCTCTTACCAGAATCTTTACTTGAATCAGCCTGGGTCCCTTCCACATTTTGAGATACAGTTTCTTCAGCAGTGCTACAGCCATTAACATTTCCAAATGTAATCCGTGCATTTAAGACATGAAACAAGGGAATTTCTAACAAAATAAAAGCTTGTATAAATACACTTTACTGAGAATAATAATAGCCACTATTAATAATTAACCATGTTTACTATGCCAAATACTTTTTATAAATATGATTTCATTTAATCCTTATAACAACCTTTCCCAATATACAGATGGAGAAACAGATTCAGAGAGGTTGAGCAACTTTCCCTAGATCTCAGTGAGAGCCAGGATTGAAGTGTCATGAATGTACAACTATCCCAAATGTAAATTCCTCTCAAGTGATATGTACTGTATATGGTATTATGTATACTAATTCAGGCCCATCAAAGGATCTTGGTGTCGATTATCTTCTTCAATTAACTACTGAATTTGGGGTTTCATTTAAGTTGGGTCTCATATTAAAATAATGAATGTGTCTGTCACCTTTTTTATGCATTTTTACATCTGTCAGCAACATCAATAAAATAGAACTAATGGTTGGGGAATCTTCTAGTTTTGGTATGCAAAATAAACCAAGAATCATGACACTTTAAACCAAATTAATCTAGAGGGTAACTCTGACTTCAGTTATGTCTATTGTACACTACTTTTACCTAAAGTGCTCCAATGCCCTAAAGCACATCTTGTCACCACAAAAAGGACAGAACCTACAAGTGCTCCCGTGGTTCCCTTAACGGTACCTATTTTAACAGGAAATCCAGGTGGGAATTCTAGCTTGATGAAGTCTCTCAGTCTTGCAAAATGAGTGCTAGTTCTGGCCATCAGGTCAATGATGGGGATGACCTGCTCCACGAGAGAGAGAGGAAATTCTTCACACATCCACAGCGTTGCTTTAAACCTGCAGGATTTGACCAATACAAGACTGAGGGTACCTCCACCAGATGGGGAAACTGAATTCTATACAGTAGGCTACACAACGCCAGCTTCCTTACTCCAGTCTTCCCAGTTATCTTACATCTCATAATTTGAAGCTATGAAGGGACTAGGCCCAGGAGGAATTTAGATCACTCCAAAATCGGGCAATCAGGAAAATGACCTCCACTACAACCTCCTGCAAGAGCCTTAACTGATAGCAAGCATGAAGAAACTGCTAGCTGGAGGAAACTATTTCATTTAATCAGCTGAACCTTGCTGACAGTAAAATAAGGAATTCTTATATCCAATCTATCTTCCATTTGGAGAAAGGCTAATAAGATGGACAATCTACTATTAGCTTTTGTCAAATAAAGTAATTTAAAAAATTTTTTAAGAAAGAGGACAGAAGAATGAAGATGACACCATAAAATAGCACAATTCTATAACAATCCATAAGCTGAAAATGACCCCCAATCTCTTACTTTTGTGTTCTAATCGTCAGCTCTTTCGGCCTCCCAATGTCCCTGTCTCTCAGATCAAACTCTTCATTGAAGTATTCATCAGGAGTGATGGCTGTGGGGTTGTTTGCGGTGGCACATTCTGTGGTGGGGTCCTGCCGATCCAGAACTCAGGGGAATCAGAAATGACAAGTGATGCTCACAACTGGAGGCCTATGGCACTCAGTCTCTGAGGTGGACATGTTAACTAGCTATAGATTAGAAAGTTCTAGCCGTAACTTTTTTTTATTGTTACTGCACAGGATAAGAAAATCTACAAAGGTGTAAGTCTCATGGATTTCTCCATTTCAAAATATTTCTCCACTCTACTTTTTATTTTTATCTCCTGATTATAGAAAGGATAAGAGAGAGAAATATATGAATGCATGTGAGCTCTGGAAGACTTGGGGTTTAAGTTCCAGCTCTGTCACTCTCTAGCTTGTGACACTGCAAAGGTTATTTCATTTTTCTGACCCTCAGTGACATCCACGGTAGCAATTTCATATAGTTATTGTGAGGATCAAGTAAGGAAATGTTTGTTAAGGTGCTCTGTTAAAATATAAAGTCCTGAATCCTCTTTATGTTCCATCTTTACAGAGATCCTAGTTCATAACAGGTAAGAGAGAAAGCAACTGATTAATCACGACCCTCCCTATAATATCTTTATTTTCAAAGACTTGGTTATCTAATTCTCTTCCAAGAGAGTAGCTCAAATTCCCTCTTGGGAATACTCTTTAGCCTTTCAAATAAGAGTGGCTTATTCAGTAAATGCCATCCCAAGCACAGAAAAGTCATCTTTCTTTCAACTGCACTGAAAATGTTAGGTAGTTAGGAGGTCATGAGCAATAGGAGCAAAGGCCCAGTTCTGTACCCATAGAAACTTCCCTTAAGGACTTCCCTGAAATACCCATTTTATGGTTTATACCCCTATATCCTAAGGCACAAAGGCCATAAAAGCTACTGGCTTAAACCAGCAACAAACGTGTTTGCACACAAGTACTACCCTAACCTGCCCTTAACCTTAGCCTCATTATACCATCATTATAATATTATGCCTATGTCCAGAAGTTCATGAATCTAATAATACTGAAGTCTGGGTAAGTGCATGCGCAATAGGCAAAGGGTTATATAATAGCCAACTGTCAATCAAAATGACTTCACATGCCAATCATCCAGCACCACCCTGGTAACCTCCTACCACAGCCCAAATATAAACAGACCTTCCCACTTCTAAGCTGTTACAGCCCTCTTCACTGTAACCCACATCTCGCTTGGAGCATACTCTTATCTTCTGTCTTTTTACCTCCCGAATTCCATGGGGCTGCAGGCTTCTTTGTGTGGCCCGTCTCCTTCTAAAAATGTATTTTCAACAAATCTTACTTTTTCTAAATCTCGCTGACCTGTAATTCTTTATTGAGTTGGTGGGGAGGAACCAAGGACCCTCACCATGCCACTGGGGCAACGGTGGATTTCACATCGCCCTGAAGCTCATTGCTTCAACTTACCCTTTGAGCGCCAAACTGGTGTTCCACAGTTCCCAGCAGAGATTCCAGTGGGTTCCTGTCCGCTAGAGTGGGGAAAAGTTTAATGCCTGATATTATAATTTACTTTTGACTATAGAAAAAGATTCTCATCATATTTTAAATTTTCTGATCCAAGCTACCTACATTAGGAAATCCATTTATAGACAGGCTGATACCAAAATCACCCACAATAACCATCAGCTAATTTATCCTTTGCAGGACACTTTTTTATTAGGCTCTCTAAACTAGATGAACAGCAGTTACAAGAATTAAAGCAGAATAGAAGGAGCTTGGATTCGGGAATGAGGCTGATCTGGATTCCAATTCTCACACTGGCTGGTCACTGCCCATGTGTCCTGGGCCTCAGTTTCCTTATCTGTCAGGCACTGTAGGCACTGCTCCAAAGGTTTACATGTACTAACTTATCTAGTCTTCCCAATAATTCTAAGGAAGGTCTGGGAGCACCTCCATTTTACTTTTGAGGAAACTAAGGCACATTGGGTAGGTAACCTCACGAGGTCACAGAACTGGTCAGTGAAGGAGCTGGAATATGGTAACCATGTATTGGCAATATTTTGGCTCAGAGCCCAAGTTCTGTTTAAATCTTTCATCATGATAGTTTCGACAAAATCACTCATTCCAGTAATAAATATTCTCCAACATCTTTATCTACCTTTTCAGTCAAATTCAACAATTGTTCTTCATAACACATAAACAAGCCCTTGTGAATGGCTTTCAGCACAGCTAAAGCCAACTACCTCCAAGAATGAGTCAGACTAAGAACATATAAAAACAAAGTCAGGGTTAGGATTAGCACCACTCCATCACATTAACCCCCAAACTCAACAAAACCAACAAACGTT
Organism: Eidolon dupreanum; assembly: GCA_028627145.1. Classification (NCBI taxonomy): domain Eukaryota; kingdom Metazoa; phylum Chordata; class Mammalia; order Chiroptera; family Pteropodidae; genus Eidolon; species Eidolon dupreanum. The sequence continues at coordinate 90,102,492 of CM053510.1, read as the reverse complement.
CCCTCCAGGCTTAAAAAAGGGGGTGGAGGGAGAATTACCTTTATATCTCCTTTTTTCTTCCTCAGTTAGATGTTCTGTCCGGATTTTGGTTATCACACTCACATTGTTTACTGTGTAAACCTTGAGAAACGTGTGCAAGAGAAAACAGTGACACAGGGAATCAAAACTCAAAAAATAAGCATAGCAAAAGCAAAAATGCTGAAGCCAAAAAAAAAAAATCCAGCAAAATAAAAAATGAGAAATGGTTAACAATCATTAGGATCCTTCAGAGAAAATACACTAGCGATCAGCTTAGAAATGCATCAGCAGTCACTCTGCATCTCTGAGTTTTACATACTGAGGAGTTAGTTAACAGTGACAGGCTGCATCTTCCTAATTGCCCTTCTTGTTGCTAAACACTCTCAAAGAATGTCCTATAATTTAGGCCTCCCCACTGGATTTCTATTTTGCTAAGGCACCCAAACCTTCCTCAAGTCCTGCTACTGATTTGTGGTCATCTTATAATAGGACTGACTTAGACAGCCATCTGTTGGACAGAAGGAAACAGAAATGAACACTAGGTTCTCTACACAGATTATACAGACAACCAGCAAGTCACTATTTAAAAGGTATGCCATATATTGACAAAAATTATTTTAACTGCTAAAGCAGATGCTTTGTTATCAAGGTTGACTGAAGACTATAGGGGTCTGAAAAATCAAATATCTTGGTTGACACAGAATTAACTGTATCTGCCATAAATGGTTCAGGCAACACACAGCAGTGGAACTACTGTTACCAAATGTACCTTGCTGAGCATGATGTAAGCTTTCTCTGCTAGCTCAGAGGTTGTCAGAGGATTCTGCAGTGCCTGGCTCCAGCACCACGAGCCATCAATCCCCACTACACTGCAGGGCCAAGGAAGGGCCAGAAAACAGAGCTTTCAAGCGGACAATGCCAGCTGTCGTCTCCATTACTGACAACTATGTTCTCAATTCACTGATTTCACGTAAGTGGGCTGAAAGCCTACTAGTTACAATTAGACTACCTTAAAAAAATGGAGACTCATAAAAGCTCCTTTACAATTTCTTTTTTAAACTCGGGTTATAAAAAAATATGAACCAGCATGTTAAGTCTAATCCTTTCTCTTTCCTTTTTTTTTTTTTTTAATGAATTAAGGAATTACCATTTCTACCAGGACAGCTGGCACCTATACTCATTTCTCTACAACACTGCTTTTCTTTGGCATAACTAGAGACCTCCTCGGGACATGCTATCCCATTTTCTGAAAGTCAAATAAGATAAAAATCCAAGTGAGAGACACACTAGACAGTACTTAGTCCCCAGAGCATCTCCATGGCACAGATGCATGAAAAAAATATCTGAACAGACTCCTCATTTGCATAGAAGCTACATAGCTTTATTAAATCTTATTTTAAGAGTTTCCTTTTACCTTTGCTTCGTAACCATTAACAACTTCTGCTTTATCTGTCCTCCAGCCCCAGAATCCGGATTTAGTTCTGATAAAAAGTGAACACCACAAATTTCTACATGTACAATATGCCATTCAGATTTATCCCTGCAGCCTTTATAGTTTTTCCCCCAGCTTAAGTTAGTGAAGGACACTTGGAAATTATGGTCTGATTGTCCACAAAAGGATGTTATCAATGATAGATGGCTTAAGCATCCCCCTGCCCCCTCCCACAGTTATTAATCAATTTGCCTCACCCCTGGCAAAGAAAGCTTGCATTCTTGTCTTCTTTACAAAAATTGCCAGCATAGGTGACAAAGATGGTAACATTTATTGGACAGCTGTCCTAAAAAAGTGAGTAAAGATGACCAGTGTCCAAGGAAGGCTCACCACAAGGTGGCACCTGAGTCAGAGCATTTATCTGGGTCACCTTAACTATAAGCACAGATGACAGCAGCTCTGTCCCCATAAGTGCTGGATCTCGATCGGGGACTTCTTAGAACAAGGAGGCATAGACCATCCTGCTCCTAGGGAAAGAGTACGTGGGGCAAGAACTCATCACTGGGGTGAGCTGCTTGGAGGAGCCATTAATGCCTGCAAAATGCCTTGGAAGTCACACATTTTATGGGGTTGGGTGCAGCAGGGGGAAAGGATGTTAAAAGCAGTTTTTAAGCCCAGCCATTGATCCCAGCTCTGTGGAATTGCTTTTAAATTAGCCCAGCATTCCAGCAGCAGCTGCATCATTGGTAAAGTGCCCAAAAACCCAGTTATTCCACTCAACATGCTCCTGGAAAAAATTTATTTAGGAACCAAGACCAGCCAAGACGCTCTGATTCTTTTTCAAAGCAGCTCACCCTGGGCAATGCTACCACTCACAGGGGAGCCCTGACCAGAATGCCCCTTTGTCTAGGACATCACATCCTAGCTCCACTGTGACTGCCGCACTTGGCCCTGTATAAGGCAACTGTCTGCCTTCTGCTCTGGCCCTGGAGTGAAGTCAAATATCACGCAGGAAGCTCCAGGAATAGTGGCAGGTTAGCCAAGTCACAAAGAAGGTATGCAATTATTTGCATATTGTTTCCAGTTTGCTTTTCTTCTAATGGGATTTGGTAAATGAAATTAGGTCAGATGAGGTATAGGAGTTTTATATGTGTATTATAGCCCATTAGAGAAAGGAGGGACCAGAGTTTTAATTTTCCTATTAGTTATCCAATGAATGCACCATGACCCACAGAGGGAAAGAAAGGAATCCTAAAGGATTACACAAACTGCTGGCTATCTCCAACTAACATTTCAGAAACAAAATAATCCTGTGGTGCAGGGGGCTAGGAACCACACCCAACTGATTAAAAAACCAGAGTCTCCTTTTAATCATCAATAATTGATGATTAAATAATTGAGATACTCCTTTTGGTTCACGAACTCAACCCCCAGTTCCTTGTCTTTCACTAAGTCACTTGATGTTTCAGCATGAGAAATAATCCTTTTCTGGTGCACAGTCATCCAAGGTACCAAAAGATCACTAGGTCTGCTCCACTTTATCTTTCACGTGTGCTAAGAAAACAGGGCTGCACTCTTCTCCCTGGGAACCACCAAGCTCCTCACTCACCTCTACCTGCTCACTCACCTGCACCTGCTCACTCACCTCCACTTGCTCTACCGGCAATCCTGGCTGTTCAGCTCCCTTTTCCATTCCCACTCTCTGACAGTTTAGTTTTTTGGTGTTTTTGTTTTTTGTTTTGAAAATTAAAAAATTTATTTTGGAAGCTCTTCAATAATGATGCGAGACACTAAATTCCATGCAGTAGAGGTATCTCCTTGGGTGTAATCTTTACAATTACCAACCCAGATAGCAATATCCACAAGTCCAGCACCAATTCCTTCACAAAGTCCTTCCACCACTCTGCAATCTTGACTGAATGTCCTCTGACAGTTTAATTATTAAACTCAATGTGTACACCTAGTTTAAAATCAAGATCCCAATAACTCCTTGGCCTCAATTAACTTTACATGCTGAGGCATCTGAAGATGCTAGAACAACTAGTTTTCTTCTGCCTATCTCCACTGAGACTACCACGCCAAAGGCCACTTAGCAGGCACAGTGGCTTGGAGGCTGCAATAGGATTTGGAGAAAGGCTCTGATTATATAGCAGGGAATGTTTTGCTTAAGGTAGGCAGAGCATAATATTTCAGAGAAGAGAAAAATCCAAACTGCAATCAGAGGGTATATATTAGCAGACCAAAAAGTCATGCAGGAAGGTATTAACTTGCAAGCATCAAGCCCCAAGTAACAGATTAGAAGAAAGAAATGGATAAAAAATGACTAATATGAAAAAGTCACATCTTCTAAATACAATCCCATAACGCTCACACTTCCCATAAGCAGTAGGTATGCACACTCTTACTAGCAAAACCTCACACTCAGCAGTGGCTCAAATCCTTACTCAATGCACAAGAAACTCACTAATCACATAATTTAATCCTGAGCACCACAAAATAAAACAACATCTTCTAGAAATTCTCTCTGAGCAACCTGCTATCAGTTGCAGAAGGAGGGTTAGCTTGAACCATCTGAAAACCCTGTGATAATACAAATTTAAAATGTGACTAAGTCCTCAAGACAAATGGAATGTGCTACCATTTCCCATGTACACTGAGTGGGTAACAGCCAGTAACCATCACACTCTTTGTAAATTACATTTAAGAACAATGACTAGCAACTCTGCTGATGAACTAAAGGGAACAGTGGCTCTTCTGATGACATCTTAGGACTGTGGACATAAGAGACTTCATCTCTAGATTCACTTTGTTTTGTTTTTTTTTCTTTCAGCTGAGGAAACAAACCCTGACAGATTAAGCCATTTGCCCAAACCCGTACAGTTAGATAGCAGCCCTGCTGATGATGCTCAGTTCTTCTAACTGTTGTTGCTATGGCTGGGCTGTGGCAGTGAAGGCAGGCTCTTCTACCTTCCAGCTTTGTAAACTGAGCCCTAAGCTGAAGTGCCCTCCCTGTCTGCAGAGGCATATGATTAAGCCTCAATATGTTTTCCCAAGACCTTTCCAGATAAAGCCAGTCAGTCCCTCAACCTTGCTGTCCCTGGAAGACAGTGGCTGTCACAAGGCAAGGCCAATGCAAGGAGGGTGGAGATGGGGCACTGACTCTGCCTCAGGACGGTGCCACTACCAAAGCAGCAGCACACCTGATGTTCTGGGTTTCTCTTCTGCTATGAACAAATATCCTAATTCCATAGCTCGATCTAAATTAAAAGAAAAGGGCACTTAACAAGTCTTATGTTTGACTCAGTAGAAAACACGGTTTTATTAATAAATATTATATTGGAAACAAAGAAAAGAAAAAAGAAAAAAAGAGGACAGCATATTTATCAAGAGAAAAGAAAGTCTAAATCCAGGATAGTATTGTCCATGTTAGATCACATTATGCAACTTTGGTTTACAGAGAGCTGGAATGTGACATCCTAGGCAAACACTCAGGGCTCTTACAGATTCCCTGGACTGTGTGTGTTCTATAATAGAAACACTTAGGCTAACAGCCATGACAGCCTCTACTTCCCTCACAAAGGCCCTACACACCTCTGCACAACCTGCATTGCAGGCAGATGACCAGAGACAAGGCAGTTGATCAGAGACAGTGCTCTCATTTGGGTTAACCAAGACACAGACCTTTTCAGAGGTTTCTTCAGGTAGAGTCTGGAATAGAACCACTCCAGACTCTTGCTCTAAACTATTAGAGAACCACATTTAACTATAAGTATCAATTTGACTAACATCACATTCAATACTGGATCAGTTCTAGCTTCTGGAAACTCAAAACTTCATGGTTTGGGACTGGGAAGTCTTATGGACCCCCAAACACCAAAATAAAAAGAAAATTCAAGTAAAGTCCATTAGAAAGGGCCCATAAAGAATATGAAGATATTTCTCCAAGACTTAACCAATGTGCTACAAAAATGATATATGATGGAGGATATCAGCTATGGTTTCTATTTGGTTTGAGCAGAGATCAAGTTTAAAACCCACTGGTGCTTAAATTGCCATATTAGAAAAATCTCAATCCACCCATAATTTCCAAACAATATATACACGCCACTAAAGAAGGTAGCAAAGGAACAAGACATTAAAATGCCGAACCTAAATTTGTACCTTTCAAAAGCAATACTTTTAGTATCAAGGCTGGTGTTAATGACAGGGCTTGTGAGCCGCCTCTCAATCTCCCTGCCTGTTGGCTTCATCAAGTCCAGAGTGAGGCGTTCCATTTCCTGAGAAAGATCAAAGTGTTCAGTGGTGACCACTTTATCATCATGGTTGACTTCCATCAGCTCCGCCCAGTTGTCTGTTAATGGAACCAAGGATGTAAGCACAATGGTAAGAGGATGCAAAAAGAAGAAATCCTCATGTGTTAAAATGCATCACCTTTCCAATCACCCCTCCCACCAAGTGCCATCTGATAAAACCTAAAGACTATTGATTATCAATTACCTACTTTGTATAGGAATTATCTGGCTAGCTTTTCACAACTCATAGGAGTTTCTGGACCATCTTTCCCAAAGATGCAGACAATGAAAATAATTGGCATTTTTTGTTAGCGGCACATTTATTTGTGTACTTTTTTAAATACATAATTACATAATATAAAGTATTTGTGCAAAACACTGGGTAAGCCATGCCATTTCACACCCTCCATTAAAAGGGTCATGCCTGATTATGGAAGGATTATATAGAGATACAAGAGAGAGTCTTGTACTCAAAGGCTCTGAGACATGAGACAAACACAGGTCAAGAGGGTAAGGGTTGAGTGGTAAATGATACATACAAAAGAACTATGTAGACAAATAAGATAGGAAGGAGAGGTGAATAATTAATAAGAATAACCAAAAATGCCCCAGAAAGGACCAGATAAGACACACGAATGTGAACACGTTTTGATGATTTAAAGTCATTCTGTAACTGATCATGAGCAGTGATGACTGCAATAGAATCACTCACCTTCTCCCTTAAATATAAAACTACGCCTCCCTCTTATCCAGCTCATGTTCTCAAATCCCAGCAACGTGATATCAACACGCAGTTTGGCACCACTTTTCCAAATGCGACAGACATCATTCGGGCATATTCTGGAAACCAAGGGCACTGGAAAAGAGAAGCGCACTACTGAGAAAAACCCAAGGGCCAAGCGGAACATCCAGGTCCCAGAAATCGGGAATCTGACTTTAATGAAAGGAAAAGAGTGGCAAGATGGTGACCATCATATAGAACTGGACTTGGTTCCCACACTTCGACACAGGAATCAGTCTTAAAAATAAAAATGGACCTTCTGTGCTATAGTTCTTTATAAAAGTGTAGATCTATGTCTGTCCAGAGAAAACTTTAAATGATCTTCCTAAGAGTATTCTCAATCCCAAAATGAACCCCTATCATTGAGTGCCATCAGGGCTGGAGTGTGTCCATCTGGCCTTTCATTCACAAATGCTACTTTGCCATATGGCCGCAGCCTACCATACTGTCATATTCACCATTCAAAATATCAAATGTCTAAAATGTGCTGCTTTTTAACAAAACCTGAAATCGGATTATCTGCATTATAAAAAAAACTCATCAGTTTCATAGAAGAATCTGAAGTGATCTTATGTACTATTTACTTCATTTAAATATCTCATTACAAATATAACTTCTTGTCTGAAAGGGAAGTCTAGAAGTGAAAGTGGCTGAAAACTCAGGAGCTGTCGTTAACTGATCTACAAGAAATAAAAGTAAAACATCTATGAAAATTATTGTCAGTCAGTTTGCCTTATATAAGATTTTGAAAAAATATATCTATTTTTTAAAAAACAAGCTATTCCAATGTTTATCTCACCTTCCTTAGAATAAGGAATCAAGTCGAACCACATTAGAAAATAGGTAACTAAATTATGGGAAATCTACTTACTAAAAGATTAGTCTTTTAAAAACTAATAATATGGATAAACCCCAGCTATAAGTGACAAAAAAGAAAAAACTGTCCATATGTTATATTTATAGATGCTTGAGGGGAAAAGTCATATGTGTGAGGGAAATGATGGTAGGGCCACAGGTGACTATTTTTCCTTACTCTTACCTATGTATTTCCTAGATTAAAAATACATGCAACTTCTATAAAGAAAAAATAAACCTATATTCAAGCTAAATAAATTTGAAAAAGAAACAAATTACAAGCCCACAGCTACTCACCCCAGCTGGTGAATTCCCATTTCATCTGCACATAGAAATCTGGAGTCTGAAGGACAAAGGTTTAAAAGAAATTACCCTTGGCATTATTAACTAAACACAAACACAGGAAGGATTAATAGGGCTTTTTTAAAGCAGAGGCAAGGAAGAGAACAGAGAAAATGAAAAGAAACATAAATTGCAAACCCACTGAAATAAATGCTTATTTTATATTCAGGCTGTTATTCGATCTTGATATAAAATGTCTAGACAGTTAATAAAGTTAACTGAAAGCAACAAGGTTGGAGGGGGATAAAAGTCAATCTAATTTAGGGGCCTGGTCAAGTTCCTAACGGTAACAGAGAGATGAGCCTGGGAGGATAGGCTTAAGTACTGCCACACAATGTAAGTAACAGGCTGTTCTAAGCAAAGAGAAAGGAAAGTCAATCTCATCTATTCCACAGGGAACTTGACTGTAAAAGGCTTTGTGTTCTGGGAAAGTGCTTCATACATATGAGACCACTCTGTGAAACCAAAAGAGACAGCTAGACATTACTTCCCCAAAAAGTTGATATTTCCTTCCCCTAACAGAAGACTTTTGCCCCCACTTTCCTCTTAAACTTCTAGAATTTAGCCTTTTAAAGTTTTACTGATCTAGTAATAAAATAAATCTAGAAATAAAAGTAGAACATCTATGAAAGTTACTGTCAGTCAATTTGCCTTACATAAGATTTTGGAAGAAATCTATTTAACATGATTTTCTGACCCACAACGAATTCTTATAGAGGGTTCTTGGAGAGCTACTTCATTTCTTAAGTGCCATCTTAATTAATTTCAAGTTACCATCCAAGAAGAGACATAAAAGAAATTCCAGGTGTTTTTCTGTTCCCTCCCACCTCCAAGGCTTTGCCATGGTTTTTATAGAAGCACAGGGCAAGAAGACCAAGAGTCTACCCTGGAATAAAACCAGCCAGGATTCCAATGATAAGCGAAGACACTCTCCAAGGTCAGTGGATAAGGCCGGCATGATATAAGGAAACAAAATGTCAACAACCGCCTCTGCTGCCACTAAGCACACAGATCATCTATGGGTGGCCTGTAACTTCAAGCAGAGAATACAATTCAATGCAGTTCATTGTTATGACTCAATACAGGTAAAAAGAAAGAAAATCCCTTACATTGAATTTTTTAAATGAAGGGTGACTCCATGTTAAGTAAGTCATTTTGTTTTTTGTTCCTCCTGCAGGAGGTTAGATAAGAGAATAAATCCATGAGATTGTTGTACACTTAAACACACACCTATTTCAAAAACAATGCATGTAACTGCTTCACATGTCATGGAAGGTTTCTTTGTAGTATGTGGAAAATTAATATATTATGCAAGATTTAGCTTAAGTGTTATAGAAATATTTTTTTAAAAAGAGTACTCAGATAACAAGCAGTGATTGTCTTACTTCCAGTAAAACTGTTCCTTTTCACAACAGAACTGTTCATTTTTCTCAAGAAATGTATTTTGGCTAAAATTGTAAAGCCAATTTATCTAGCAAATACCTTTGGAGCTATTTGGGGCGCTCACTTCTGGGCTTAAATTGAGAATAAATGACATGAAAATTGAGTCACTGGTACTTTCTCATCTCCTACCCTGGGAATATTGCACGTGGTTGACCGATTAGACAATTTTTGCAGGTAACAAAGATTATCTGAAGAATGGCAACCATCAGCAAAAACGATCCATGAGTCTAAAAATAAAACTTTTTAAGAAAGTTCCCTAAGTGTCACAGAGTCCATACACCTTAATTCACAAGAGGGATAAAGTGCCCAAAAGCCAAAAACTGTCAATAAATTAAGAAAATGGATTAATTAAGGAGTGGCAAGGAGAAGTTGCACACAGACCTCTTAACCTCAACAGACCCTAAAAATCCCTGTCCAGTAACTGATGCCCATCATAATCTCCCTAAGATGACCTATGCTCAGGAGGCTACTCTTAAGAAATCAGGCACCTAGACAAGTTAATTGTTTGATGTCCATTTGTTTTAGTTCTAGTTTTTAAATAGCACTTGAAAGAGTAAGTCTAGTGTCCTAAAAACATAATTTGTGAAAGACCTCAGACATTTAATAAGTTGGAAAGGCAAGAAATAATATTATTTAGTATTCAATATATCATAGTCACAATTCAGAAAACTCTTCAGAGAGGCACACAAGAATGTCAAACTGTGCCTCCAGTTATCATGTCAGCATTTAACTCGAATGATGGCAATGCCACATTTGTAGATACCTCGAGAATTTTTTGGAGCAGCTCAGGGACTCCTTCAAGGGCCATGGATGTGTTGTGGTAGTCTCGATGTTGAAGAACTATGTATACCATTTCGGGGTCACCAGTGCTCACAGCCTCATGTAAAACTAGAAAACAAAAAGGTGAAAGTTAATCACCTCTTATTCTCAGACTTTCTGACAAATTCCAAAGCCAGTCTGAAAAATGTCTCTATAGATCAAAGACCAACATTTTCTTCTCAGAGGGAGAAAGGCTGCAGTCCCACGGTCTCATTTCTGACCATGACTTACTGCTAGCTCTTAAATGAGTGAAAAGAAGAAAACAGAGCACTCCTATTCTCTTGGTCAAAACGCTTCCACCCTTCCCTTATCCCCCTTTCTTACCACTGGTTCTGAAATCCTGACAATGTTTTCAAGGAGCTCGCTTTAACCATGTGACCACGCGACTGTGGTTACATGCAGATCGGGCAGGCAGGGCTCATGCTCACGCATACCCCAGTTCAGTCAACATAAAATTACTCTGAACAATAATAGGAGAGCTTGCCAAAAAAGTGAAATGCCAGTATTTCACTGGAAAGGTCACTTTTAGCCATAATTTCTTTTTGATTTTGCCTGTCCTGATGGGTTCACTGGCGTTACCATCCCATTCCTCAGAAAATCTGGCCTCTACCCTTGTGTGTGGTGGAGAGTTTGGACTGAGAGCTGCTTTCTAGATGAGGAGTCACTAACTACCCAGGACTTTTGGCCTAGGACACAATTCGAGCCATTGTACTGCAAATCAGCCAGCAGCATCCAAGGCGCTCTCTCTTTATCCTGGCCCCTAGTCCCAAGAGAGAAAGAGTCTTAAGATAAAGATAACAATGATGATTGAGACCTGCCTTTATTCAGAAAGAGAAACCAAAATAAAAGTCTTCTTTAAATAATTTTTAATAGTATACTTGCCTGTCCATCCGTCGCGATTTTCTTTTGTAACATCTGCTTTATGCCGGAGCAAGACTCTAGCGGATTCCAAATGTCCCAAAGACACAGCAAGATGCAATAAGGTTCGACCTCGTGGATCCAGAGCCTCTACATTCTGTAAAGTAAACACTGGCATTTATATAATTGGGAATATTATATAAAAATGCGGCAATGTGTTTGAGAGAATATAAATATAAAAACAGAAAACAGTACTTACACATTAATTACAGCAATAAAGGAAAAATGAATACTTGCATGTGGGCACGGTTGAAATATGAATTTGGGGGCTATAAACAAAGATGATAGTTACTGAGTTCCTCTTTCTATAAAGTTAAGTGTCTACTGCTGGCGATAGGCCTCAGAGCATCAAACATAACCTTAAGTTCTCAACTACACTCAAATTAAGTCTAAATAAGGCTAGGGGCTTTCATGAAATGCAACTACCCCATGACACGGAATGTGAGGGATTTCTTAAGCGCATATCAGCATTCAAGTCTAGAACAGGAAATGCAAGCCTCTAATCAAACCTGAAAATACAGAAGGTAATTTGGATCAGAACAAAATTACATTCTCTAGCTGGATTTCCAGCGAAACACTACTCTCGTTACTATGTTTTGAGTTCCAAGTAGCCAGAAGTAGCAGCATCGCGGTCCTACCAGACAATGAGAATGATCCGCCAGGTTGCATGTGGACATATTTATAGATAAATGTAATAACATGCATCCACCATCAGTCCATTCCCCCTCAAGGGTTTTCTTTGCCATGCTGGCCATTCCCATTTAGCTTTTCCTCTTCATTCCTATTCTGGCCTTCCGTCTGGCACCCGCATTGGGTCTCCAGAGCCAACTGCCTATTTCTCTGGTGTGAGCTCAGTCTAAATGGCTGGTCCCTGCCTTCCAAAGATGACTCCAAACATTCTTCCAAGGATGCAAAAAACTGCCATGGGACTTCTGGAATATAAAAACTTTAAGTGCCATAGTACTTCTTAGAAAATGTGCTTTGTCTTGATTTGAGATGCTAGTTGTGCAAGTACTAACTGCAGCCTCCAAATATATCCAGAATGTTCCACTTATTGGCCACAGGGAAGGAAGGTAAATAGGACTGTCTAACAGTTATTGAACCTCCTGTTTGCTAGGTGTATCATGGCTATTGTGCAGTGAAGACAAGAATGCCACTGAGGAATAATAGAGGTGGTTGAAGATATTCTGCTAAGTGAACAGACATCCTCCTGGACCAATCCCAGAGGTGGCTGAAGATATTCTGCTAAGTGAACACACATCCTCCTGGACCAATTCCAGCTCTCAATGTTCTCTCAAGTGCTGAAATACCAACATGTCTCCTCAAACACGGCCCACACTACTTCCCAGGATTCCCTGACTTTTTCCAAGGGTGTGGCGTGTCTATTTCACCAAAGAGATTGAGAATTTCAAAGAGTAGGATCCAGGTCTTATACTTCCTAGCTTTTGCCACCCTAGTCTCTAATTTGCATTAAATCACTGTTTTGTATTTTTTTATGTAATATGGCGAAAAACTATGAACTTAGTTGAAGTTTAGTAAGAAAGAAATAATTAGCAAATTTATTATTTTCTTATAAATCTGTTATATAAACCGTTTTCTTACCTAACAAGTTCAATCTACAAGAAAGGTGCTAGGTTTAGCACAGCCTAAAATACAGGAGATGCTTAACAATATTTATCACACAAAAGGGGAAACTACTTAACTGCAATTCACACTCCAGAACAAAACTAACATCTCAGACTAAGGATTAACTCTCAAGCTCCAGAGCAACCATATAAAACCAACGCCAAATACATTAAATTGTTGACTTTCTTCTATTTTGTACCACAGGGAAAATTATATGTATGAGCCATAGCAGCATACTTTGCATGGCTAATTATAACTCTTCTGAGACTCCTGTACCTCTCTTTCTCATTTGAAAGGTGAGAAGGGATATTATGATATGTTATAGTAACAATGTGATTAAAAACAATGGATGAATAAAGATTAGAGTGGAAGTTAGTGAGATAGAGGATAGAAAAATCAGCAAAACCAAAAGTTGGTTCTTGGAAAATATCAACAAAATTGACAAACTTTCAGCTTGATTGACCAAGAAAAAAAAGTAAGAAGATTCAAGTTACTAAAATCAGAAATTTCCAGAACTGTGAGAAATAAGTTCCCATTGTTTATAAACTATACAGTGTGTCGTATTTCGTTACAGCAGCCCAAACAGACTAAGACAATGCAGAAACAGCATTTAACAAAATCCAACACCTCTTCATGATAAAAAAAAAAAAAAAAAAAACTAAATAAACCAGAAATAGAAAAAAGCTTCCTCAAAGAGCATCCATCTATGAAAAAACCACAGCTAACATCATACTTAACGATGAAAGACTAGATGCTTTCCGCCTAAGGTAAGGAACAAGACAAGGATGTTCTCTTTTGTCATTTCTGTCAAACATTGAACTAAAAGTTTTAACCGAGTAATAAGGTAAGAAAAAGGAAAAAAAAAGGCATCCAAATTGGAAATGAAGAAGTAAAACTCTCTTTATTCACAAACAACACTATCTCATATATAGAAAATCCTAAAGATGTTAAAAAACTTTTAGAATAAAAGAGTTCAGTAAGGTTGCAGGATACAAGATCAACATTCAAAAATCAATTGTATTTCTATGCACTTATAACAAACAACTCAAAAATAAAATTTAAAAACTAATTCCTTTTACAATGGCATCAAAAAGAATAACACATTTAGGAATAAATTGAAAAAAGACATACAAAACTTAGAGTCTGAAAATTATAAAGCACAAAACTTATAGTCTGAAAATAATAAATATCTAAATAAATTTTAAAAATTCCATGTTCATTCATGGTTCAGAAGACTTAATATAAAGATGTCAATACTCCCCAAACTGAGGTAGAGTCAAAGCAATCCCTATCAAAATTTCAGCTGGCTTTTTTCAGACACTGACAAGCTGGTCCTAAAATTCATAAGGAGATGGAAGGAATCCAGAAGAGCCAAAACCATCTTGAAAAGATGAATAAAGTTTGAGGACTCACACTTTCCAATTTCAAAACTTACAACACAAAGCTATAGCAAGCAAGACAATTTGGTACTGGCATAAGGAAAGACAAATAAATTAATGGAATACAATTTAGAGTCCAGAAATAAACTTACACATTTCTGGTCAACTGATTTTTAACAAGGTGCCATAATAATTAAATGAGAAAAAATATTTTCAACAAATGATGCTTGAACAACTGGATATCCACATGCAAAAGAATGACGTTTTACATATACCCTACATGAATATTAGCTGAAAATTGACCATAAACCCAAATGTAACAGCTGAAACAAAAATAACTCTTGTAAGAAAACATAGGAAACATAGGCAGTAAACTCTCTGATATTGCTAACAGTAATCTCTTTTCATCTATATCTCCTCGGGCAAGGGAAACAAAAGAAAAACAAACAAATGGGACTACATCAAACTAAAAAGTTTTTGTACAGCAAAGGAAACCATCAACAAAACAAAAAGACAATTGATTGAATGAAAGAAGATATTCGCTTATGATACATCTGATAAAAAGTTAATATCCAAAATATATAAAGAACTCATACAACTCAACAACAACAAAACAATCCAATTAAAAAATGGGCGGAAGACCTGAACAGACATTTCTCCAAAGAGGAAATACAGATAGGCAAGAGACATATGAAAAGATGCTCCAGGTCACTAATCATCAGAGAAATGCAAATTAAAACTACAATGAGATATCACCTCACACCTGTCAGAATGGCTATCATGAATAAATCAAAGAACAACAAGTTGGTGAGGATTTGGAGAAAAGGGAACTCTCATACATTGTTGGTGGGATTGCAAATTGGTACAACCACTATGGAAAACAGTATGGAGGTTTTTCAAAAAATTTAAAATGGATATACCTTTTGACCCAGCATAGCAATTCTGGGTATTTATCCAAAGAAAACCAAAACAATAATTTGTAAAGATCTATGCAGCCCTATGCTCAAGGCAACACAATTTATAATAGCCAAAATATGGAAGTAACCTAAATGCCCACCATCGGACAATTAGATAAAGAAGTTATGGTTCATATATACAATGGAATATTACTCAGCCATTAAAAAAAATGAAATCCTACCATTTGCAACAACATGGATGGACCCAGAGGTTAAGCTGAGTGAAATAAGTAAGAGAAAGATAAATACTATATGATTTCACTAATATGTGGAATTTAAGAACAAAAAGAACATGCTAATCAAAAATAGACTGAAAATTATATAGAGGAAAATCTGGTGATGGTCAGAGGGAAAGGGGTTGGAGGACTGGGAGAAAGGGGTGAAGGGTTAAAGAAGAAAACATAGGGGTACACCATTTTGACCTTCAGTTAGACAAAGCCTTCTCAGATATAACACCAAAAGCATAAGAGACAAAAGAAAAATACAGAAAGATTACACTTCATCAAATTTGAAAATGTTTGTACTTCAAATTATATCATAAAGTAAAAAGACAATCCACAGAATTAGGAGAAAATATCAGCAAGCCATATATATGATATGGGGCTCATATGCAGAATATATAAAGAACTACTCTGGAATAAAAAGACAACCCAATTAAAATGAGCAAAGGATTTGAATAGACTTTTTTTCAAAGAAGATATGCAGATCACCAATAAGCACATAAAAAGATGCTCAACATCACTAGTCATTAGGGAAATGCAAACCAAAACCACAATGAAATACCACTTCATACCCATTAGGATGGCTACAATCAGAAGACAGACAATAACAAGTGTTGACAAGGACGTAGAGAAACTGGAACCCTCATACACTGGTGGTGGGAATATAAATGGTAAAACCAATTTGAAAAAAGTTGGCAGCTCCTCAAAAAGTTAAACGTAAAGTGACCATATGACCCAGCAATTCCTCTCACAGGTATTTACCAAAAGAAATAGCCATACAAAAACTTGCACACAAATGTGTATAGCAACATTATTTATAACAGCCAAATATTGGGGGGAGGGGGGGATAAACAAAATGTGATACACATACAATGAAATATTTATTATTTAGCCATAAAAAGGAATAAAATACTGATAGATGCCACAATATGAATGAACCTCAAAAACATCATGTTAGGTTAAAGAAGCCAGATACAAAAGGCCACATATTGTATAATACCATTTGTAAGAAGTGACCAGAATATGCAAATCTATAAAGACAGCAAGTAGATAAATGGTTGTCTGGGGCTGAAGGGTTTGGGGGAAATGGGGAGTAACTAAGGGAATGGAGTTTCTTTAGGGAGTGATAGAAGTGTTCTGGAATTTGATAGTGGTGATAGTTGCACACTCAGTGAATATACTAAAAACCACTAAATAATACGCTATAATGGATGAATTGTATAAGTGAATTATATCTCAATATAGATATTTAAAAATCAATGTATGTATATGTTTTATGTAATACATAAAATGAATGTATCATCTATATACTGTTTGATGAGTTGCTTAATTTTTCTTGAGCTTCAGTTTGCTCCCTTGTAAAATGAGAATAAAAGACACCTAACTTATAGAAGGCACAATGCCTAACTCCATAGTAAGTACTAAGAAGGGTTAGCTCTTATTATCATACATCCACACTATGTAGTTTCATATAAGTTGTCACTTTCTTCCTAACAGGGATTTGTTCAAATTTCATTACAGGTAATAGTGGGGCTTAGGGTCTTGAACTAATGACATTAGTTCAGTGAGCAAGAGCTATCTGAATTTCATTGGAAATCATTTTCAAAGCTGATTGTTTTAAGTTTCTTCAGTCATGAGCTACACCAAATTAAAAATACCCACCCCTTTTAACCATAATTGTGCCCCCCAACGAAGAAAAGGAATGAGATTTCTGCACATCTTCCTATCTGCTAATTTAAGCCCATCAACTTTTCTTGATGAAAGCCTTCTTTACCATCCTGCTGTCCTCCAGAGGAAGTAAAAGGCCAAGCTTTGAGTGCAGGCTGCACAGCCAAACAACAGGCCCATTCCGCTGGGTCCCTTAATAGCCTCAGGTGAATTACTCAATCCTTCTGCGCATGAAGTAAGTGCTTCATGAACTATCACTGTAACCTCTAGGGAGGAAGCTCAGGCCACCACCCTCATTCCTGTGCACTCTCAGACTACCTTGTCCTCTGCGGCTGTTTCTGAACTGGTTCCCCAGCTCCAGGTCAGTGGAATAAAGGTATCCACAGGCCTGGTTTCCTAAGGTGAGCCTGAATCCCCAGGGCTGAGGAGGGAGGAGGAGCACTTGAGAACAGGCTCTAGGCTCTTATCTTGGATGCTCAGCCCCTGGCTCATGGCAGGCCTCTAGTAAACAGGCACTGACTCAAACATGTGCCCAGTGGCCTCAGCCAGCCTTGCCACAGGCTGGGGTGAGCACCTCACCGTAGTTCCAAATACTGATGCCTAGACCACCCTCATTCTCTTGCCTGGATTTTGTGCTTTCACCTGCTGGAGGACTGGCCCTTAGTGTTTGCCACCCTCTACCCCACTCAGTCCCAGGGTTTTCCCTCCCATGTCTAAGATGCACTGACTGACCTTTGCAACTGTCCCCTTACGTTTTCATTCATTCTCCCAGCATGGGTAAGACCAAAGATGTTTTACAGACCTCTCTCACTAAATGACAAATGGCAAAACCATAATGCAAATATTTCGACTGCATCAACCAATATCAAGACCCCACTGAATATCAAGGACAGTAGAGTGATAGGTTAAAAGGCATTTAATAAAGTACTTCTGTTGGAAACTAGAAACAATCTCGTAGTTGACAAAGTTATATAAACAGCCAACTCCAGCTATTAGCAAGAAGGGGGGCTGACTCACACACACTCAGAAACACGTGCTTCATGCTTATCTGCTTCATCTGGATAAACTTGATTCTTTCTGTACTACTGTTCCTAAAACAAAATAAAATTCTTATAGTTATCAGTATGCCTGCTTAATTCTCTCTGGTGAAATGGAAAGAATGAAGGAATGGACAGCAGAAACTTACTGGCAAACAAAGTATTAAGTGAAACAGCTGGTTTTATTGCTAGGGTAGTAGGAATTTTTTGTTTTTAATTATACAACCGATATGTTTTCCTTGTGGAAAAACTGGAACATACATAAATGAAGCTAAAGACCCATGATCATAATAACAGCAGCAATCATGGCAAATGGTATTATACCCATTTACTATGTGCCTGCATTTTCAGATCAGTTCTCCGCTCTGCCTTATTTTCCACAATCCTGAAATGGAGGCACTTCTACTGAACGAAGTATAACAGAAGGGTTAAGAATACAAGATTAGGGCAGAGTCTAACTTTCTGGGCTCACATCCTGGTTCAGCCACTGGCTAAGCATGCAACTGAGCCTCTCTGCCTCGGTTGCCTAATCTGTAAAATGAGAATTGTAATAGCACTCACACCAGAGGACCGGTGCAAGAATTAAATATAAAACTGCACATGAAACTTCTCAGCAAAGCACCCGGCAAAACAGTAAGCTTTCAGTGTTACTCTCTCCATTTTTACAGGTGATAAAACAATTCAGCAAGAGTAAATAACACACCTATTCTCACAATCAGCATTAGTACTGGCCATTAATCCAACTGCCTTCAAGTCACAAAAGTAGGTAGCTGTTTCATAATCAACAAGTAGCTCAATAAATACGAAAGCAACAAAATACTTCCTGCCACATATTTTAATGATATCAATTATCAACTTCTTGACCCTGAACCAGTCACATAAGTTACAAGGTCCAGTGAAAAATGAAAATGCAAGGTCCCTTATTCAAAAAAATAAACTTCAAGACAGTAAAAGTAGCGTATTAAACTATGCATGAGCCTGTTGTGAGCACGGGTAGCATGGCCCGGAAGCCAGCCCATCTTGATCCTTTCAATGGCCAAGTTACAGGATTGAAATTGAATTGCATGGTAAAGATGTTCTTTCTGAATATATTTCAACTATCTCTTCCCCAAAGGAAATAGACATAGTGTGAAGTGATCTACAGTGATTACCAATAACAAAGTCAAAGCCAAATAATTTAGCAAGTATTAATATTTTACTTTGACCTCCTTGAGAGTTGAAGGCATTAAAGACCAATTTACTCCAGGAAAATCTGCTGCAATATTATTATTCTCCAATCACAAATATCCTTAACATTCTTCAAGGTAAGGGGCACAGAGAATTTTCAAGGAACACTTTTATTACAGCTTGCAGAAAAAAAGAGATAATTTAACTATGCCATATTTTAGATTATAAACCAAGACTTCATTCTTATCAAACAAGTTTTTTTATAAAGAAAAACTGCACTTCATTTAAACTCTTTTTTCACCTCCAATGACTAGAATATCTTGTTTCAGAAATTAGTATTGAAAGAGTGTGTGGTTTAATGATACTGATGAACCTTTCTATCAAATGAGATATTAATTCTCTAACTCTGTACTTTATCTCAACGTTTCCAAGGTGAATAAGATTTAGAGTTAAGAGCAAAATGATGGAGTCCTCCCTCAGAGCCACGTCTAGCAACAGAAAGATAATTGAATCATTAGGTATACTAGGATGCCTAATGGTGAATCATGTACTCTGGGGGCATGATCTAATTAAGACCAATAGCTCTTATAATAAAAGTTTATTCTCCGTGGATGGAGGATTTAAATGAAAAAGAGCAACTTTTGATTTCCAGTGGGTGTTCAACAGATTTAAAAGAAATATGTCAGGGTATAAGAACATACTTAGCAGTAACTCTTCATCAAATGGGGTGATGCTGACTTTGCTTAATATTTGCCAACCAAAAGAAAAACAACGCTCCCTTTTCCTTCAAAATTTCTTGACAATTATAACGTCAGTTTTGAGCCACTCAAAACCCAGGACTTTAGCACACTGGATAAAATGAAGCCAACAAATACAATTATACCAAATAACTACAAACCCTTATTCTAACTGCTATGTCTGTTAGCTTGTAACTTGAAAACACCAATAACTCCCAGAATTGTTGAGATGCCTTTAAACAAAGGTTTCTCAAGCAAAACACTACTGCCAAGTTGAGCCAGATAATTCTTGGTTGTAGGGGGCTGTCTTGTGCATTGCAGGATGTTGAGCAGCATCCCTGGCCTTTATCGCTATATCCCAGTAGCAACCACTCCCCACTTGTAAAAACCAAAAATGTCTACATGTTATCACCATTTAGAGAAGTGAGAGGTCGAAATCACCTCCAATTAAGAACCACTGCTTTAAAGAGATGGCAATGAGTAAAGGGCAAGCAATCAAAGCACTTTAGAACAGAAAGAGTTTTAAGGATCCTGGGCACCAGTGACTCAAATTTTGGTATACACCAGCCTCTCAAATTTTGGTATGTATAAGCCTCTCAGGAGCCAAAAAGGAACAACGTCTTGCCCAAGGTCACAGGGCCAGTTCGAACCTGGACTCCAAACCCCGACTATAAACCCAACCAAGCACTTCCTTACAAAAAGGGTGGGTGGGGTGAGTGGCATGTGTAGTTCTTAACATTTTTAGGAGAGGCAGTGGAGCCTAGATGGTGGTTAAGACGGTGCACCCTGAAACAAGCTAGCCACAGTTAAAATCTCAACTTTGTATTTCATACATGAAAGAACTTGCGCAAGGCATATAACCTCTGAGCGCCTCAGTTTCCTTTTCTGTCAAATATAATAACAGCACCTCCTAAGATTGCTGGAAAGGCAAAAGAAATAATGTAATAAAACCCTTGGCATAGGGCCTGGCACACAGTAAGCACTCAATCCATGTTTTATTATTATTACTGATCCACGACTGCGGAACTGGAGTCTGCACGGCACCGAGGGCAGAGGGCAGGAGATGGACTCAGGGACGTGAAACGACTCCGGATTTCCCCCTCACCGGAGGCGGATCCCACCTCGCCCCTCACCTCACCTGGCCCCGCAGCTCCTTCTCCAGCTGCTGGTAGTCGTTGTTCCAGACCAGGAGGTGCAAAGGGAAGTGGCCACTGGCGTCGCTGGCCGAGGACATGGCGAGGAGCCGCAGCTGGGCCCTCACCGCCCGCTTGCCAAGGCTCAGCCCCGGCGGGGTCTCCGTCGCCCGCCCGCCTGCCCCGTGGCCGGAGAGCGAGGCGAGCAAGCAGGGGTCGCAGTACGCCTGCGAGCGGCCCGTGGGTCAGGTGCTGGGCGCGCGGGAGGCCGGGGGTCGCGGGCTGGGTCGGGGACCCTGTCGGCCGCGCCCACCCCGCGCCCCGCCGCGCTCCCGCCCGTGCTGACAGCTCCCTAACCGACTTCTGCGGGCCCAACTGCCTCAAACAGGGAAGTGCCGGGAGCGAACCACCGCACGCCGCGGCGGGGAGGTGGCGAGGCCAGACACCTGGTCTGGGATCCGCCCAATCCCACCCACCTTCAACTCCACATCGGAAGACACAGTTTAGCTCCCCCAAAAAGAGGTAAAATTCTCTCCTTTAGCCCAGGATGTGAACATGGAAACTCAGTCTACCCCTCACCAGCCCTTTTCCCCTGCTCCACCAACCTCATATGGTTCAGTCCACAACTGGGCCTCTTCCAACGGCTGTGCGGTCAGGGGGTGACAACAGGGCCTGAGCCAAACCATTCCGGCTGCTGACACCCTTGCAGCCTTTTTGGACCTGGGCAGATGCTTCCATGATTGGTCAGAAGCCATTTTGGAAGTGGGCAACACCGAACAATTTTAAAGGGGAACTATAAACCCTGGAGAAGTGGTATTAAATATTATATGTGGATAGTTCTATCTCATGGTTTCTCAAGGATGAGCGCTTTGAACCAGACAATTCTTGGGGGGGGGGGGAGGGACGGGGCGGGGAGGTCCTGTGCTTTGTAGGATAAAGAGCGCATCCCTGGACTTCCTACCCACTGGATGCTTATAGTACTCCCCTCAAAATGTCTCCAGACATTGCCCATTGTCCCTTAGAGGAAAAAAGTCATCCTCAGTTGAGAATCACTGTTCTGTCTGAACTACAAATTAGGTTATGATTCAGTTACCTATGGTAGTGGTTTATTTTACATATGAGTGTCATTTATTTTTGAAGCTAGTAATTTGAATTTGGGTTTGTAGATGAAAGGACTAATAGATAATACCCAGACTTGACAACATTCTGCAAGTATAAAGTTCATTCTGTGAGTTTCAACCTAAGACACTACAGATCCTTGATTGAATGAAGAACCAAGTCAATTTACAGCTACTCACCAGCCTGAGTTTTCTGCACAGCTGTCTAGGACTAGACCACATAGCTGGGCGAAGTTATTTAATACATCCTGAAAGCTTACCCTCTGTCCTTCCTGCTTGTGCACATCAGCTTTTCAGATGCCTGCAATAACAGCTGTTCGAGAATCCTGGCTTAATCCATTCTCTACGCATGTTGAGTCCAGAAGATGTGTGAGTCTGTAAACCAAAACAGGATGCAGGAGCATCAGGGTGGCACCCAGAGGCTCTAACTGTGGAATGTGTAGGAATTATGTGGTTGTGCCTACATCACACATTTACCAGAATGGAGAGATGTACCAAAGACCAGAGCTTCTGAGACCCTCTCCCAGGACTTTCTATGCGTTCATAAGTCTCATGGAACTTAATCTTCTTTCTCTTCATCGTTTCATTAGTATTGAACAGCTCTCTTATTCATTAGTTGAAAAACTCCACAACAGCTGCTTACCAAAGTACCTAAAGTCAAAACAGTACCTGGTCCATAATAGGTATCCAATATTTGCTAAATGGAGCTCATAGTTGTGTGAGGAATGAGTGAAGAAAACAAGATGCAGTCAGCTAAGCTGACTAAAAATAGAGTCTGTATAGTGAAACCGACAAAACTGATTCAGACCAAATTGGCTGAAGCATGAAGAATAGATTCTATTTTACTTTAGCCTGAAGACTTTAACATTTGAACTTCTCAGTTGTGCATCAATGCCTGGGGACGTGTGTGTGTGTGTGTGTGTGTGTGTGTGTGTGTGTGTGTGTGTTTATTTATTTATTTATTTATTATATGTATGTATATATATACACACACACATACATATACATATCCATTCATACATACATATATGTGTGTGTGTGTATGTGTGTATATATATATATATATCCTATAGATAACCCTCTAAACGACTAAGAAAAAATGTTCATGTGTCCGGACCTCTTAACATCCATTATCCAGACAGCCTGACTTCTCCAAGATCACCATCTCAGATCAATACAGAAGATAAGAATGCAGGACTGATTATTCTCAAGAATGTACTTTTTACTATAAGAACTCTCAACTTTTTTCTTTGGAACACTCTGGGTATTAACTGGTAGTGTTTTCTATTTGCAAATCCTAATACCCTTGAATAAATCTTTGTCACTTATTTGTAGTCAAAGCTTCCTAATTCTTTTGTGTTCGGTAACGTAAAAGATACACACTATAAATATTCATTAGTATTAGGGCCACATCTCTCCTTCACACTGATTAAACTCATCTCATTGTGTTTATCTCACAGCAACCTGTAAATTACTCTAGGTTATTTATTCTTATTCTCCCCCCAAAAAGTTGTGATTACAGAATAATAGTAATACTAACAGGAGCCACTATTATTGAGGACTTACTACTATGCAACAGGCACACCACACTTTTCTATAAGTTATTCCATTTGTCTTTAGCCAGATAGTTAATATTCAGCTTTGCAGGTCATATAAGAGTTTTGTTGAATATTTTTCCTCTTCCTTTTTTTCTTGTAAAAGGGTCACTCCCTTTCATAACCCTTTAAAATTGTAAAAAGTTATTCTTAGGTAGTAGGCCATACAAAAGCAAACCGAGAGTTAAAGGTAGATAACACATTATCTCCATTTTGCAGATGAGACTAAAACTGCAGTCTAAAGAAGCATCTAACATATTTGTGTTTTACTTATTTATTGTAGGTCTACAGCAGTAGAATGTAAGCTCCATAAAAACAGGGTATTTTGTCTTCTTTCCTCACCTACGGCTGTTTCTCCAGTGCCTGGAACAGTGTATGGAACATAGTAGGTACTCAATAAATATTTTTTTGAGTAAAGGAATGAATAAATGAATGAACTGAACCAAAGTTATACTATATGACTTGACTATTGATTGCCTCGGGAAACTTCTGGCTTCAGAGTCTTATCACTAGATTTTGCTGCTTGCCCTGGTATTAATCAGTGCCGGGACAAAGCAAACCTCTTCTAGGGAGGAAGACCCATTATGAAGACTTACAAGGTTGGCGTAAGAACCTAGGACACATATCTGCCCTCACTTAAGATGGAGACAAGGCAACGTGCCCTTTCCGGTCACATGACTGCTCGACGCCGAAGGGCACCTCCCCGCGCGTGCGTGCTACGCCGCGGCTTCAAGCGCTGAGGGGAGAGGCGCCGCCGCCAGCGCCGCGGTGGGGACCCGTTAGAGCGGAAGCGCTGTTGCCGCTGCCACTGCCTTCGCTGTCCCGGGGCCCCACGTACCGGGCAGGTAGGAGGCGGGAGCCATGTCGAAGAGGCTCCGAAGTAGCGAGGTGTGCGCTGACTGCAGCGGGCCGGGTGAGTTGCACCGGCCGGGCCCGCTCCCCTCAGCTCTCCTGACCCGGACCACTGCCCCGGGACCGCCCCCCTTGGGTTCGGCGGTCCCGACGGCCGAGCCCGGCACTCCATGCCCGAGGTCGCGACGAGGAGGAACCGAGGCGGCCTTGCGACGGAAGCCGTCTCAGGCCTGTCAGACGCAGGCGAGGAGGGGGCCGCCGCCCTCTCGTCCCTCTCTTCCCTCTTGTCCCCTCTGTCCCAGGCCGAGCAGGGAGGCGGCGGGTTCGGGGCCGGGGCTGCTACTTCAACAGGAAGGGGCTTGGGCAATCCACAGGAAGGCCAATTACAGAAGTACAATGCGAGCGTCCTCCTGCCTGCGGCCCCCAGAGACTGCAGGTGTCACCCTTCTCTCTCCCCCACCCCCACCTCCCAAAGCCCCGCTCCACGAGGGGGCCCTACCCGGAGTGAGCGACATTCGCCACTTCCCTCCACCGAAACGCGCCAGAGGACCCGTTAATGATTTCTCCGCTCTTGACATTTGGGCTCCTGCTCCACCGAGGAGTATCTCCAGGATGTCGGTGTCTTGTGAACGTAACCAGCATTTAGGAGGCAATGCATATGTCAAGTTTGGGGATCTGAAAAGCCTGAGTTCAAACTAGATTTTGCCTCTGGATGACCTTGGGCTGCTGAGTTCGTTTGGCCAAGCCTTGGTTTCTTCAATTTTCCAATGGGAATAATTGAGAGTACGGCACTCAGTGGTTAGAAGATTCAATGAATATTCTAGGGATCATTTCATCTAAGTGTTCTTTTTTTCTCTGTATCGTGTTCTTCAGTACAGAACCTTTGCAGCCCTTTCAAGATAGAGTTGAATTTCTAAATCACACACTAATTACAACTTACAAAACAAAACAAAAAAAAGCAAAATCACTGGTAAATAGACACATTTTGGCATTGGGGCAGTACAGGCATATGGGGGCATTGAAAAGCCAAAACACCATTCCTCCCATGTGTAATTTTCAGATTCAGAGTTCAGATCCATCTTAGCAATTGGAACTGAATTGACTGGTCTCTACGATATTTCCGGTGCTTGGATTTATCTACTTTGAATTTGAAGTAATTCAAAGATAAGATGGCTTCCTTGGCACAACAGCGTCAATAAAAATCTTAATGAAATCTTTGAGCAGCAATGTTTTTGCAACTATTCTGAACTTTATCTTGTATGAAAGTGGAGACTGATTTTAATACTGTGATAACTCAAACCTCATGTGGTCATTTCATAGCCTGTATAGTGCCAGTGGGGTTACCAGTTTCCTTTGAAGATAGAAGGGTGAATGAGGAGTTTAAAAGAGGTGTTTTATAAACCAAGTTAGTGTGTGTTATACAAACTCCATCAATTTTCTAAAAACATTATTTGTTCCACTTCCTTATTTTCTTGCCTGTTTTCGGTTGAACTGTCTGTGATGTGTTTGATTCACATGAGTCTAGATTCAAACTTCCTCTTGGAATGTGTATTCTTTACTTACCAATGGATGATTTAGAGCAAAGGAAAACTGTGGCTCCATTGCCACGCTAAATACTACTTGGCACTTCTGTAGCATTTTTGTGTATTTCAGAACATTTTCTCTTCCATCATATCATTTTAGTTGTCTCATATGCCTAATCTATAGAGACTTGAGCCACTTCCTTCCTGTTTTGAGTGTAATTACGCTACCTTGAAGTGTTCTGTGAAGTTGAGCAGCTAGGAATTTGTGCTGCTTTTTCTGCGAAGCCCTGGTGAAAGTTACTTTTAGGGTTAGGGGTCCCTTTGAGATTCCGATGAATACTAAGGCCCTCTCCCCAGAAAATGTACAGGTACTGACTCTTCCATACAGAATTTATGTTAAGATTTCTCAGTGGGGTCACAGATATTTCTGAAGCCTATTTATTGTGTTCCTGGAGCCCAGGTTAAGCAGCCCTGGCATTAAACATTCAGATACACTGGAAGGGGTTCACCTAACCTAACGTCATGCATACAAACTCAATTTGGATTTTACCGTGCTGTTAACATTCTAATATCCTTTCCATGGGATTCTGATTTATGATATTAAAGTGATCGAGAATCTTGCTTAATGTGTGTTAAATGCTTGCTGACTTCTTCCTGTTTAATTTCCTCTAAGAACATGGTGAATCCTCTGAATGATATGTGAAAACTAAAGCTGTATTCAAGTCTTTTTTTTTTTTTTTGTCGTCATCAGTAGTGGCACCATACTGCAAAAAGGAATGTTATGTATCTTTGTAGGGATCCTTCATCTTAATGTTTCCAGTCTTTGCTTTTTACAATGGCATAGTAGTACTAACAGAGTTGTACTTCATTGAATTATTTTGTTTATATTTTGTTTAACGTTTAACCATGATCATGTCTTAGTAAATATTTGACTTTTTAAAAAAATAAATCTAGTTCATTTTAAATATATCCTACTCTGTGTTTAACTACCTTAAAACTCTGCTGTGATTTTCACTATAGTAATATAGTGTTCACATGAAACATTTGATATTTGAAGTATTAACAAGCAAAAACTTTCCTGTGGTCACTTTTCACTGGATTCTTGAAAATATTTGAATGGTACTTCCAAATTAATTAAGAAAAGTTATAACAGCTAACAATACTGAGTACTTAACTGTATGCAAGCAACTTTACTTTTATATCCTGATTACCCTGAGATGTGTTATTTTTCCCATTTGATCCATGGTGAGGATGCTCAAAAAAATAACTTGGCCTGAGATCACTGTGCGAAGTGGGAGACTTGGGGTTTAAACCTTGGCTTGTTTCCAGAGCCAGTCTTCTTAACCACCACACTCTGTGACTCCTAGGATTTGTCTTTGATTGAAATCTTATAACTTTTCATTATATGGTTGGAAAGGGTTTAAATAAACTGTTTAAAATGGTAAAGATGGTATATATGCATTTTAGAAATTTTTGTGGACATTGAAGAATTTTTAAATATAACCCTTAGACCAGACAGCTTGATTGGCACCTATTGTCACCCCATTGTGAATCTGATGAAATATAGGTCAATTTTTGTTTTGTTTTTTGGTTTTGATTTTAGTTTCTAAGTATTCAGTTTACTTACCCAGTGTGTATCATTTTTATTGCTTATTAAGTGTAAATTATTCCTTGTTTTAATGGATATCTAATGAAGTTTTTGTTTTATATCTTTGCTTCTGTGAAGCCGCTGTTATTACAGATCTGTTCTTCTAGATCAGTTGCAGTATTAGACTCAGCAGTTTCTTTACAACAATAGATGTACTAGAACATCCCCTGGTGGAAGATGCCAAGTTTCCCAGTCTGTCCCCAGAACCACAGGAGCTGAGCAGTTTTACAGTTTTGTCACTTTGCAGCTTTCTGCTAAGCAGATAGGCATGTAAATTTGTAGCAGTCTTTTCACTATTTTCTTTAGATAATACTGTGTGGATTATTCATTGTCGTGATTATATTACTTGCCATTTGTGGAGATGGATTTAAAATGATTCATCTGTATCCTCCCAACTTTGCTTCTCTTAATTTGAATGAAAGAGCATCCATTTGATATGGTAGATCCCATTAGGGCTTCAGACTGTGGCCATGAACCAGAAAGGAGATAACTGCTTGTTTAGGACTTCAACTCATGTTTTTAGTCTCAGTTAACATTGTACTGAATCAGCCAAGATAAGTGGGATCACTGGACAAACTCACCAGCTTGATACACTGAGTAGCATATCAAAGCAACAAAAATGTTTTGTTTTGTTTTGTTTTTTCTTCAAAAACCATATCTCATTCATCTTTTGCCATCTGGCAGTAAAGCATCTGACTGGTCCTCATCACTGAGATTTCATTCTTCTTTCAGATCCTTCCTGGGCATCAGTAAATAGGGGAACTTTTATATGTGACGAGTGCTGCAGTGTCCATCGGAGTCTAGGGCGCCATATCTCTCAAGTAAGGCATCTTAAACACACACCGTGGCCTCCAACATTGCTTCAGGTAAAGGATAAGAATTTTTCTCATGGTTTTTAATTTAAAATTTTAGGGCTTATAGTTTTAGCAACTAAAATTTTCCTACTCCTTAAATTGTACAAAAATGTTTGAATCATAACTAGATAGAGGTGCTGTGCCCATCAATGCTGTGTGTGTGTAATCAATAGATACCTATAGAAATATATATTGAATTCATTATTTAATATTTTGTTCCTAATATAAATCTCATCACAATAGCTCGATTATAGAAAGAAAGAAATAGTAGATAAAATTTCTTGGTACTGTTTCACTTCTGATTTTTTAGAATGTCTCCAGAAATTGTTTTTAAATAGTCCATCTTTTCCACATGCTATGATGAATGTTTCTGAAAGCTACTGCCTTAGAAACTTTTCGTTAATGTACTTATTCCTGAGTACCTGATAATATATTTAGAACATTTTTTTCTTGCTTTGATAGAAACACGGACTGAGATTCCTCAGAAATTTCTGAAACATCTGATTTAAATTTTCTTAAAGTTCTCATTAATAGGTAGAGACCAAATTCCGTTAACATGTTTTGATTGATTGTCTTACACTCTACTAAGTGTTAAGTGGGTTATTTTGGGGGGGGTTCATTGTCATGTCACCTGTACTTCTATTTTGGGGTACACATTCTTAGAGTTCTGTTGGAAGTAAGAATTAAGCATGTGTTTCCCCTTCATTTGTCTTGAGTACATATTTTACTAAATCTATGGCAGCTGCACAACATGTCTCTTAAATCTGCGTATATGAATGAAGGGACCAGAACAAGTGGGTTTGGGTTTCTGATGTGACAAAACTCCCTTGATGTAAAAAAACAGATGGGGCCATGTCAGGAGTCGTTTTAAAATGAAATTGGGAGATATGGTTTATAAATAACTTTTGCTCACAAGTTTCTGACAGCTCATGCTCATATGAAAGTGGGTGTTTACTGCTCTCAAGTCTGTGTTTACAGATTTTATTATAGAATCTGAATAAAGTCCATAGATGAGTAGTTTTAAATGCCAGAATTAACCCTAAAACAATTCCCAAAGTATGGCACATGTACCACCAGTGGTACTCAAGACAGATGTTGGTAATTTAGTGGTTGCATTATTTTAATGTGTATATGACAACTGCTGCACCTCAAACCATAATTGCTAGTAAAAGTGAATGGATTTAAAGAAAAATATTAAGTGAATAGACAGTATATAGCTGGTTAAGAACCTTGCAAATGAGTATTTGAATAATTAGTCTTAGGAAACACTGCTCTAAAGTGTCAAAGTACTCTTCTTTCATTATCTGTAAGAACAATATATTCCAGCCCATTTAGGTATTTCATTGTCCTACTGGGCAAACCTGAATCCTGTGTACAGGGTCATCTTTCACGTTCTGAAATCTGAAAATAATGAAATGCATGATATCCCAGTCTTGCCAGTGTTTGTAATGGGGCTTTGTTTTCCCAGTTACTAATTCCCACTGAATAATTGTGGAAAGAAATTTAAAATGATTTTATATTGCTTGGTTTTAGATGGTTGAAACCTTGTATAATAATGGTGCTAATTCTATATGGGAGCATTCTTTGCTGGACCCTGCCTCTATAATGAGTGGAAGACGTAAAGCTAATCCACAGGATAAAGTACAGTAAGTGGAATGTTTATAAATACTTTTATTTCTTCATAACACATGGGGTCCACTGAAAGGAGCGCAGCTATTTTTGACCAGCTTCCACAAGGGCAATACAGGAGGTGGTTACCCTAATTGTTCATTGAGCTCTTTGTTATTAGGTGCAAAGAACAAGACTGGGCACTGGACCATCTCTTTTGCATGGTTACCCAACATGAGTCAGTGGTTT
The DNA here is from genome assembly GCA_028627145.1 of Eidolon dupreanum. NCBI lineage: Eukaryota > Metazoa > Chordata > Mammalia > Chiroptera > Pteropodidae > Eidolon > Eidolon dupreanum. The sequence goes on along the minus strand of CM053510.1, from coordinate 90,072,221 downwards.
CTCCAGTTTGAGACAAAGGCTTGGAGGCTTTTGACGTAAAAAGATTTAAGCTTGGGTGCTCAAATAAGAGGCTGCTAGACTGGAAATCTAGGCTCTGGGCTCCAGTCTGCCTGATGCCTCACCTATAAGATGGGATGAAATGCTGCATCCTCACAAGGTTACAAGGTCAATTAAGAAAATTACGCAGAGAAGAAAGAAGCTATGACAAGCAGTCAATCTGCAGTCCTGGCCATTGTAATGACTAATATATGTTTCTAGACTGCTGGTTTACGTACTGCTGAAACTTATTTCAGTATTGTCCATTTTATTCTTGAGTGGGGATGTGGGTCACTTCCTCTTCTTTTTATAGTCTAAAGAATGGGAAATGTTATATGTGAACTGCAAGTGAACTGTTTTTTGTTTTCCAACCAGTCCTAATAAAGCAGAATTCATCAGAGCCAAGTATCAGATGTTAGCATTTGTTCATCGCTTGCCCTGCCGGGATGACGATAGTGTGACTGCCAAAGATCTTAGTAAGGTGGGTCACACCTTTTAAAAATTGCTGGATGAAACAGCATATTTTTTTGTTTGGTGGGGAAAAATTTTAAAAGGAAGAAAAAAACAAAACAACTATTCACTGAATAATTTACAACAGCTTTTTTTGCAATTGGTTTTGTCTTTAATCTTACTTCAGATGGCAGCCATTCATGTTAGCAGAGGTAAGGGCAAAGAGGAAGAATGAGTATCTAGAAAACAGTTTGTGTTTTTCAGACGTGGTTTGAAAATGGTATCTCTGTAAGGTGTTTGTTGTTGTCGTTGTTGTTGTTGTTGATTTTGAAATAGGAACCATCTCAGAGTTTGTTTCTAGAAGGGACTAGAAAGTTTGTGGGATTTCTTCAGGTTTCTAGGTTGCATACTAAGTAGGATCTTCAGGAAGCAGGGTGTGACTCAAAGCTGTAGTACACAGAATGGTTTATTATACTTGTAAAATGAGTAGATGGTTTTCTTTATGTGAGCCTTTGCATGTTCTTGAGAGATGCTACAAGAAATATGCATTTTTATTTTCAAAGCACTGCTTTTGGCAGATGCTCACACAGAGCACTGGGCACTCACAGTTCAGAATTTTAAACTTTGCATAGAAATTATATATTTCTTTGTTTCTCATTACTTCCATTTTTTGTTACTTCCATTATGGAATAAGATGTGGTATGTGTTTTTACCACAATTCTTAAAAATAAAATAACTGAAAAAAATAAGACTTAGATACAGATGTTAGGGTAGATTTCTTCATATATATGATGAAGGTTTTTGCATTTTCTACAATTCTAGGTTAGAATTAAAGGAAGGCAGGTCATCTTCTGAATATATAAACATTTTTCTGCAATGGTACAGAATTTGGTATACCACAGGCCTGTTTCCCAGCCAAAAAGACTTCATTAAAGCCTTATATACAAGGCCAACAAGCATAATGTTATGGAGGGGGTGTTGTATAAGGCAGAACCCTGTAGTTTGCACAGTGTAAGATATAAAACCTTAAATCCTTAGATTCAATAACAACAACAACAATAATAATAATAGCAGCTGTATTCTTTGAGCATTTCCTATGTACAAGTTCCATGCTAAGCACTTTGTTATATCATTGACTTCTTACAGTAACCCTGTGAATAGGTGGCATTATTATCACCATTTAGATATGATGAAACCGAAGTTCTGATTGCTTAAAGAACTCCCTCAAGGTCACATAGCTTGAAGGGTGTATGGTTTGAAATTCAAGTCTTTCAGACTTTAGAGCCAGTCTCAGTCACCTCCTCATACTGCTTCTCATTCAGTGTCTAATTGTGTTACTTATGTAGACTCTACATTTGGGCAGGTCAGCCTTCTCACCCTATTTTCCTTAACCATAAAATGGGCCTGACCCCGCCTTAGTGCCCAGGGCTGATTGTGACCAACAAGAGAGAGACTGCTTCATCCACCTTACTGAGCTAAAGAAAGATTATGTATAACTAACATAACATATTAAAATGGTCTGCCAGATGCTGTAGTACATCACTCTTTACACTTTTAACAATATTCTTTGTTTGTGTGTTTTTCAGCAACTCCATTCAAGCGTGAGAACAGGGAATCTTGAAACCTGTTTGAGGCTGTTATCTTTAGGAGCACAAGCCAACTTTTTTCACCCCGTAAGAAAGCATAAATCAATCCACATATTAAATTGAAACTAAGTGGTTCTGTTTGTATACTCTTTTGTTTATTTACTTTGATTTTATTTTTTTTTTTTTGGTCTGCTTTTTATTAATGATTCTTAGGAAAAAGGGAACACCCCACTCCATGTTGCCTCCAAAGCAGGGCAGATTTTACAGGCAGAATTATTGGCAGTATATGGAGCAGACCCAGGCACACAAGATTCCAGTGGGAAAACTCCTGTTGATTACGCAAGGTGAGAGGCATAGATTATTGTCTTTTCTCTCAGTTTGGGCTTATTTGTGTTGTGTATGATTCATTGTTAAGTGGCTAAATTGTGTAGGATTAACATTTAACCCCTTTAAAGATTTACATTTATTTTGCACATGACATTTCAGATGCATATGAGCTCAGAGCCTGGCAAAGTCAGAGAAAGTAGAACCATTAGCCAGTGTGCTTAGTTTCCAGTCTTTCATGTAATCCTTTATGATGTTATAGAATTCGAGACAAGGAATCCAAATCAAGTGTCAGTAATGGCAAAATCTACTCCTCAGTTTTAAAATATTTTTAGTCATTGCTTATACTTAAAAACAAATCCGTATGGCTAGATAGATATGTGGTTAAACAAATACAGTAAAATGTTAATTGTAGGTTTTAGGTAGTAGATATCTAGGTACACACTGTAAAATTCTTTAAATTTTTCTTTGTTTAAAAAATTTGCGAAATGCTAGAAAGGTGAATCAATAAATCTATAGTTTAGTCTTGAATACCATATAAGTGACTGGATGAATCATCTTTCCTTCTTTTTTCAATATTGACTTTATCAACTTCAAAGCACTATACTCTGCTCTACGAAAAATGAAATGGACGAAATGACAAAACTCTGCCCTCCCAGAATTTACTGTCTCATGGATAAATGATTCATAAATGCATGAAAGAGTTTAATGAGGCAAGATAATGTAGAATTCATTGCCAAAATGGATAACTGGTCTTAAAAGGCATATATAGGGTTTCTTCATTGTGGCTCTCAAATCATTAAAAAATTTCTTTAGTTGGTCTTTGAAGAATGCATTGAACTTGGGTGGATTTGGGAAGCATTCTATGTGAAAAGAAAGACATGAGTCAAGTTCAGGAGGGAGGGATGGGCAGGGTATGTTCACCATAGCAGGGGACCTGACTAGATAGTGCAAAGTGTGTCTGGGAATATGAGAGCTAAGGTGTTGATGAATACAGGTTTTCATCAGATCCAAGACTCCACTGTTTGTATGGGTCATCATTATTTCATATATCACTAAAAAAAAAAAAAACTTGGCCAATTAAATGATGACGTGTCATCAATAGTAAGATGCTTCCTGATTTCACAGATGTTAAAAAATGAGGAAAAAAGATGTGTGTCACAGAAATCAAAGATGTGTGGTAGGTTGGAGAATATTTTATAGTACCTTAAATGGTAGAAAGAAGAAAGAAACTGACAGAAACGACATCTTTTAGGAGGAAGATAGCCCTCAGTAAATGATACTTATCACTTACTTTGGAATTTTTTCATGTACACCTTGCATATAATTGTCTCTCAGCATAATAATGTGTTTATGTGCCTTATTACTAAAAGGATTTCAAACAGCTTAGGTATTTATTTCATGAACAAAGAGAGGGAAACAGTATTTTCTGTTACAGAAATTGAAGATAAGGAGGTAAAAGTAGCTACAGGTGTAGATTAGGTTAGTCTGTCTCTCCCTGAATGGAAGACCTTGAAGTGCTTACTAACCTCTTATCTAGAGTGAGACTGGTCTTCAGAAGCATTTAGGGGAAGGACATTCTTTAAAATATTGATGTCCATGGTCATCCCATCCTTACTAATTCAGAATTTCCAAGGGTGGGGCTTAGATATCTATATTTTTCAAAGCACTCTAGTTAGTATTTGAGAATTTCTACCCTAGAGCATTTATTAAAGTATTCTGTCTTATAAATTAATAAAGGAGAAGGGAGTAGTTCAGATTGTGAAAACAATTTATAATTATGGAAGTCAAAGTAGACCTTGACAGTTTACCTCATACAAAAAGGTTGATGATTCTAAAAAGTCATATTTAATCAGTCACTTAGATATTTCAGGAGATGTCTCTGTACTTTTCTATTGTAGAGCCAGTGGGTGGTGAGCAATACAAATGGTACTTTGTTTTCTCTTGGTAGGCAAGGAGGGCACCATGAGCTGGCAGAACGCCTTGTAGAAATACAGTATGAGCTGACTGACAGACTAGCCTTCTATCTCTGTGGCAGGAAACCAGGTGAGTGAAAAGACAGAAGCCTCTCCACACCTTCAGTCAGTCAGTCTCTGGAAAAACAAGTTGGGACACTATTATTTTTGATTTCTACTTTAACATATCTTCGAAAAGATTGCAAATAAGGATTTCTATTTGAAATGATAACTCCAGCATGTTCAGTTCTATGTAAAAGATGTTGGTCAAATCTTCACTTTCAGTTTTTAAAACTTTATTTTAGCTCTAGAATAGTGACTGTTTTAAGTATCAAAGAACATAATCGAACCAAAACTGAACGTATACCACATTGTGCATAATGGGACTAGGCATAGAAGAGCAAAGCAGTCACTTCTGTGGTTACTTGAAGAATTCTGCTATGTAAGTAATGTAAAAATCCAAAAGTGAACTTTGCCATTAGCCACCTTTATTTGAGAAGTAAAACTGGGGTCGACAAACCATGATCTATGGGCCAAATCTAGCCTATCACCTGTTCTTTTAGTAAAGTTTTATTGCAAGATAGCCACACCCATTTCATGTTGTCTGTGGCTGTTTTTGCACTACAGCGGCAGAGTCAAGTAGTTGAGTATTTGTGACAGAGACCATGTAGCCACAAAGCCTAAAATATTTACTGTCTGGCCCTTTACAGAAAAAGTTTGCCAATCCCTGATGTAGAATATCCACATACATGTATGCAGTGGTTCTCCATCCTGGTTGTTCATAGAGTTAAGAGCCCCTGGTGTGGTTCCATTTCCTGGTGAGATGGAGTAAGCATACACTACTCTGTCTCTCCTGAAGACAATTAAAACTCTAGACAAAAGGTATGGAGTAGCTATTTAAGGACTCTAGCTAGCAGTTTAGGAAACTCAAAGTACCATCAAGCTGGTGGTGAGTATCCTATTTATTTTGCATCACAGATGCGAAGAAGCCTTCCTTCTTTTTCTGGTATGAGGAGCAGGAAATGGAACACCTACCAAACAGAGAGTAGGGGGAATCCCCTCATTCTTTTTTTCTTCTTTCTTTTTCCTCTACCCTAGCCCCTAGGCAATCTTGTGGCTACAGTAGTGGCAACAGCAGTGGCATCACAGGTGCCTAAATCTCTGACCAAGAGCATGAGGGGAATACTGACTGCTTTTCTTTTTTTTCTTTATTCTCTCACCACTTGGCCTGGGAGGCAAAACCTAACCTGGTCAGTTTCCTGCTAAAACAAAACTATTAACAGTCTCCATAGAATTTAAGGAAGACTCAGAGTCTCATAACATAATATTTAAAATGTCCAGGATACCATCAATAATTGTCATATGAAGAACCAAGAAAATCCCAAAGACTTGCAAGAGGAGAGGTAGTCAGTGGACGCCAATCCCAGATGACACAGTTGTTGGAATTATGAGACAAAGATTTAAAAGGCAGACAGTAACATCATTCTTTAAGAAATGTGAACATTCTTGAAACAAATAGAAATATAGAAAGTCTTGGCAGAGAAACAGAAGATATAGAGAAGAACAAAGAAATATTAGAACTGAAAAATATAATAACGGGAATTTTAAAACTCACTGGATGAGCTAAATTAGCAGATTGGAGATGAGAAAGAGAAGAGCAAGTAAATTGAAAATAGATCACTAGAAATTATCCATTTTGAGCAATAGAGAAGGAAAAAAGAGTGGGAGGGAAAAAAACTGGACAGAGCCTCATGGACCTATGATCAGACAATATCAAAAGGTCACGTTTGTATCCGACTCCCAGAAGGAGATCAGAAACTAGTGTGGTGCAGAAAAAATATTTGAAGAAATATTGGCTAAAAACTCTAAATTTGACAGTAAACATAAACTTACAGATTCAAGAAGCTCACAGAATTCCAAACAGGATAAACTCAAATTCTCATTCAGACACATCAAATTTAGACTGCTGAAAACCTAAGATAAACATCTTGAAAACAGCCAAGGTAAAAAATGACATATACAGAAGAACCATTATTTGAATGACTGGATTTCTTATTAGATACTATGGAGATGAAAAGGAAGTAGAACAGAACTCCATTTTCATTGAAAATAAACTTCAGGAATGAAGGCAAAATAAAGACATTTTAAGATGAAAAGTAAGAATCACTTGCTCTAAGAAAAATGCTAAAGAAAGTTTTTTGGGTAGAAGGGAAATGATACCGGAGGGAACCTTGGAACTTCAAGAACAAAAGAAGAGCAACAGTAGTGATAAGTATCTGGATAAATATAACAGACTATGTTTTCCTCTTAGATTCTTTAAGATATGTATGAGAGTTTAAAGTAAAAGTTAAAATTGGTCAGGTTTTTAGCATATGTCAGTGTTATACATTTGATAACTACAGTGTAAAAGGTGAAAGAAATATAGAGGTAAGATTGCATTCTTAAAATGGTAAAATGTTATTTCTAAGTAAATTGTAAAAACTTACATATGTTATAATCCCTAGCACAACCACTAAGACTACACAATGATATATGGTCAAAAACTCTAGAGATAAGTTAAAATGGAATATTAAAAGTTACTCAAATAATCAAAAGATATTTTGACACAAAGTATTAAAAGAGAGAAACAAAAAACTGAGGCCCAAACAGAAAATAATAACATTATAGACTTAAGTCCAATCATGTCAATAATTACATTAAATATTAATCATCTAAACACACCAATTAAAAGCAGAGATTGTCAGAATGGATTTAAAACAAAAAACAAGCCATACTATATGCAGTCTACGAGAAACCCACTTTAAATAAAATGATATAGTTAAAAACAAAAAGTTATAAAAACATATACCATGCAAAACACTAAGAGAAAGTTAGAGTGGCTAATATCAAACAAAATGGACTTCAGAACAAGGAAAATTAGCAGAGATAGAGAAGGATATAACATGATGATAAAAGAATCAGTTCACCAAGAAATAACAATTCTAAATGTGTTCACATTCAGAAATGGAGCTTCAAAAAATACATGAAGCAAACTGATAGAAAAAGGAGAAAAGGTCAAATCCACAATTATCGGAGGCTTAAAAGTCCTCATTTAGTAATAGTAAGAGAAATCAGCAAGGATATTTAACTGAAACTGCATTTAGTTGACATCTATAGCATACTCTACCCAACATCATTTCTTTAAAATACACATTGAACATTCACCAAGTTAGACCATATCCTGAGTCATAAAAGAAACTTTAGCAAATCTAAAAGAATTAAAATTCTACAAAGTATATTCTCTAACCATAATGGAATTAAGCTAGAAATAAATAATAAAAATAAACTGGAAAATACCTACACGCTTGAAAATTAAAAAACATACTTCTAAATAATCCATGGGTCTAAGAAGATAAATTCTTACATTAGAAAAGAAGAAAGGTCTAAAATCTTTAAGTTTTCCCCTTAAGAAACTAGAAAAAGATGAGCAAAAGAAACCCTAAGCAAGCAGAAAGCCGGAAATAATAAAGATAAGAGCAGAAATCAATGAAATTGAAAAAATAAAATGAATCAATGAAACAAAAAGCTGATTCTTCAAAAATAAGTACAATTGGTAGATGTCTGGCCATACTGCAAAGAAAAAAGGAAAGAATACACAGAGTAGGGTATTACTACAAACCCCACAGACATTAACAGGTAATGCAAAAATATTAAAAGTAATTCTGTGCACGTAAATCAAAGAACTTAGATAAAATGAACCAATTTCTCAAAAGCCACAAGCTACCAACACCTACCTAAGAAGAAAGAAAAATTGTAAATATATAATCCTACGTTTTAAAGAATTTGAATTTGTTCTTGAAAACATTACATTAAAACCCTAGCCCAGATGATTTCACTGGTGAAGACTGAATGGACTGAAGTGATGTTTCTATATAGCAATACAATAAATATGGTTTACAACTTGCATGGTTTGCTGGGTTTGCAATTATGATTCTTAATGCATATTTTTAAGTGTTTGGAATTCACATTTTAGGTGTTTACATAACAGACTATTCTATCAAAATTTGAAAAATAAATAACATCAATTCCACAAGATATTTTTTAGAAAATAGAAAGGAAAGGAGCACTTCTCAAGTCATTTTGTGAGGCCAGCATTGCCCTGATACTAAATCCAGGAAATACAGCACGAAAAAGTAGCCCTTGTAAACAAACACCAAAATCCTCAACAAAATGTTAGCAGATTGAATCCAACAATATATAAAAAGAAAAATACAACATACAAATGGGATTTACAGATATGTAAGAGTGATTAAATATTTCAGAATCATTTATAATGTAATTATAATCTATCACATTAACAGACTAAAAAAGAACACTATATAATCTTATCAGTTGATGCAGAAAATGCATTTAAAAAAAATTCAACACCACTTCATGATTAAAAAAAAAACTTAGCAAACTGGAAATAGAAGGAACTTCTTTTAATCTGATAAAGAGTATCTCTAGAAAACCTACAGCTAATTTCATTCTTAATGATGAAAATTGAGTGCTTTTGCCCAGAGATCAGGAACAAAGGTGGGATGTCCACTCTTATCACTCCTATTCAACATTGACCTGGAAATCCTAACTAGCGCCATAAGACAAGAAAATAAATGAAAGTTATACAGATTGAAAAGGAAGAAATAACGACTGCCCCTATTCATAAGTGAGATGATTTCTATATAGAAAATCCCAAGGAATCTATGGTAAAGTTCCTAGAACTAATTGTGTTTAGCAAGGTTGCAGAATACAAGGTGGACAAAGGTCAATCATATTTCTACAGACTAACTGGACAATTGGAAACTGAAACAAGAAAAATAATACCATTTACAGTAGCTCCAGATCAAATACTTAGGTATAAACCTAACAAAATATGGGATATATGTGCTGAGATATATATATAGATATAGATCTGTAGTTAGTATGTATTTAACTACAAAATGCTGATGAAATCAAGGAGGACCTGAATAAGTAGAGAGATACACTATATTTATGGATTGGAAGACTCGATATAGTTAAGATGTCAATTCTGTGCAAATTAATTTGTGAATCTAATGCAATTCAGGAATTTATTATTGATGTTATTCTGAAATTCTTATGGAAAGCAAAGGAACTAGGATAGCCAAGACAGTTTTGCAAAAGAATAATAACAACATGGGAGGACTCATACCACCCAATTTTAAGATTTGCTGTAAAGATCTACTGTACTCAAGACAGTGTGGTTGTGGTGAAGAGACAGATACAGATCAATGAAACAGTATAGGAGTCCAGAAATAAAACCACATAAGTATATTCAGTTGATTTTTTGACAAAGGTGCTAAGGCAATTTAATGCAGGAAGGATAGTCTTTTCAATATACGGTGTTGGAACAACTGGACATCCATGTGCAGAAAAAATGAACTTCAACTTCGCACCTTCTAGAAAAACTCAAAATAGGTCATAGATCTAAATGTAAAACATAAGACTGTGAAACTAGAAGAAAATGCAGGGGAAAATCTTTGTGATCTTGGATTAGGTAAAGTACTTGAACGAAGCACCAGAAGCATAAACTAGAAGAAGATATTGATATGTTGGACTTTGTCAAAATTTAAAACTTTGGTCCTGCAAAAACTGCAGTTAAGGTAATGAAAAGCCACAGACTGGGAGAAAATATTTGGAAATCACATATCCAACAAAGGACTTGGATCTAGAATATTTATACTTAAATACTTAAAAACTCAGCAGTATGAAAACAACCCAGAAAAACTGGGGAAAGACAACATACAGACGGCAAATAAATAAGCACATGAAGAGAGAAGTTCAGCACCGTTAGTCACTGAGGAAGTGCAAATTAAAACTACAAATGAGATACCACTGCATACCTATTAGAATTACTAAAATTAAAAAAAAAAAAACCTTACAATTCAAGTGCTGAGGGAGATGGGGAAAACTGGCATTCATTGCTAGAAAAGAAAATGATTGAGTTACTCTGGAAAAAAGTCTGGCAGTTTCTTACTTAGTTAAACATACATTAACTTATAACCCAGCAATCTCACTCCTAGGTATTTAACCAAGAGAAATAAAGACTTAGGTTTACACAGAAACCTAAACATGAATGCATATATTGGCTTTATTCATTGGTTTGTGATTAGTGTTCTCCAGAGTTAGATTAGGACTGAGTCAGCTAGCATTTTAGGAAACCGAGCCCCTGCCTGGATCTGCCAAGACCACTGCCCCAGCCCTGACTGTTTTATACTAATTGATTAATTTGAAGGTGAGCCACCAAAGCTCAAGGAAGCTCCACTCATCTCACATGGAGAATTAATAGAAGCCTACTGTGAGCTAATTCAACTCCATAAATGTCCTTTTCATGGCTAAAGATCATCAGTTACACTGGGGATGAGCAAAGTGTAAGGATTAGAATGAACGTAGGCTTTCTGCCTAATGATGTGTGGACCTTTGTATCAGAAAAAAATGAGGATATGATCTTTGCTACTGGCCAGGTCTTCTGGAATTTGAAGCCAATTAGGCAACTTCTGTTCTCTCACATAATTCATAATCATGGGAAGATACTAACTGAGAAAATAATGGTGGTGTTCCTTTATAGATCTCATCAATATTTATATCAACAAAACTTTGGCTTGGTTTCTCTTTCAGATCACAAAAATGGACAGCACTTTATAATACCTCAAATGGCAGAGAGGTAAGGTCATTGAAATACCGATCGATTTTATTTGTCACTAGTATTTCCTTGATTGTATAGTGTTTAAGTGTATTATATTTTGTGTTTAACAAAGCCCATACATTTTTCTCTTTTATGGCTATACAATATGGAAATAAGACGGCTGTAAGTAAACCACCATGTAAAACCTTAAGTTTGAAAGAGCACAAGTTACAAATATATTAATAAGGAAATTGGAGTCAGTGATATTGTCATAGTTTTAGCCAGTTTGTGACAGTATATTGTGTCTATAGATTATATTCACAGAATATTTCTGTATTATAAAAGAGTATATTCTTAGTCTGACAGGGATCTGCAAGTTTTATTTGTTGTTAAAGGCTGGATAATAAATATTTCAGGCTTTGTGGACCATACAGCCTCTGTCACAACTATTCAACTCTACTGTTGTAAATGAAAGCATCCGTAGATGCTGTGTAAATGAAGGGCATTTTTATTCCAATAAAATTTTATTTTTGGATACAGAAATTTGATTTTATATAATTTTCACAAGTTATAAATAATACTTTATTTTTTTCCCCAACTATTTAAAAATGTAAACACTATTTTTAGCTCATGGGATGAACACAAAGTGGGCTATAATCTGCCGACCCCTGGTCTGTAAGGTCAGATAAATTCATGGCTGTAGGAATGAACCTTTAATTCTGCCAGTTCTTTGCACAAATACTGTCAGGAGTTTAAGAAATGATTAATTGCTATTTCAGGTGTAATCTTGCCAGTCTGGTTTTTCACATTCTGCCCTTTCTGTGTTTTCTTCTATCGTGCTTTTTTTAACACATCAAAAATTGTGATTTTTCACACAAAGGGCCTGGGGACTAACCGGGCAGTAGTTTTTGTCTTTTAGTAGGTGATTATTTTTCTTTTTACCATGTTACATGATTATGGCATTTCTAGAAGGAGTTACTTTCACCAAGTTGTTATATTTAAAGTTTTCTCACTGACTCTATTGGGCTTTAGAATTTGGGGCTCTAACCATGTCCATGAACTATAATTAATATCATGATCTCTTGGCTATCTTAATCTTCTGTAGAGCTCACGAAAATGATCTTCTTTGCTTATTAGTTTTGTACATTTTCTTAGCAGCCTGGATTTGTCTGAATTGGCAAAAGCTGCTAAGAAGAAACTTCAGTCTGTGAGTATTTCTGTTTCCTAGTGAACTCCGGTATTGGAAATGTGTCCTGCTAAATACCTGTTCTCAGCTGGTTACCTATTGCATCAGATGACTGTGTTTCGTACTCTTAGACGTTGTTAAATCAAAAGCAGACCATTGAGTATTAGCAGTGAAGACTGGAAGTGCTATTAAGTTTAGTATATCCAGTTTATTGGCTCTGCTTTGAATGCCATTTTTTTCTGTCATTTTAAATGCCTTTGACATTAGGAAGTTTCTCCTTGTAAGAGTTCCTTGTTTTTTTCCAATGTAAATGAGTAAGTGAGACACATCTTGGGATTACTTCCTGTGGCCTTAGAGGATGCTAAAGAATGATAAAAGCTGTTGCTGGAATGGTGAGTACCATAGATTTACTTGCTGCCATTGGAATCCAGCCACCATTGTAATTCTCTCTCATATCCCATGCCATTTATCAGAGCTTTGTAAATGTATGCTTCAGAAAGTTGATGGTCCTGCCCAAGGGTATGTGCTCAGAGTTTGCCAGGTTCTACAGGTCAAACCTCACTTTAATCTGAGTTTTTCTTTCCAGGCTGCCCACCTCAGCCTTAGTCAGGAATCTACTTCTCTGGGAATGATTTCTCTTAGTTTAGTCCCCACAAATGAAGCCTCACCACGGCACTTCCCCAGCTGTTCTCATTGCTCTTGGGATCAGAACCAAGATTCTTCTTTTTGTAACTTTTAATGGCATTATCCAACTCTCACCTTTTCATTCTTGCCCTGCTTCCCATCCGGTTCCCATTGTGTGTGTGTACAAGTGCTTAAATATTTCATTATGGGTTAGCCCCTGTCTGAGGCTATTAGCTGCCACCTTCAAGTACTCTTTCAGGAGTCCTCTTTTGCCTGCAGTGTCTCCTTTCCCACCTCCATTCCTTTCATTCAAGCAGCTGAAATCTGACCACCTTCATAATGTAGATAGTTTTCCCAAAGCACTGCTGAAATTGCAACTCCTAAAAATTGTGACTTTTTCTTCATTCCCCTTTTCACTGGAGACCCTTTATTAGAATGGCATATAAAGTACTAAATATTACAGAAAATGAACTTATCATTACTAGTATTTAACTGTAATATGAAATAAATGTATTTTATGCAATTTGTTTGGTGTCCCTGTGTTCTATATCTACGGTTTTGTGTGTCTGTGTTTTATCACCTCTCTTAATTAAGGAGGTCACGTGGTAAGGTGATTAAGATGATAAGCTTTGGAGTCAGATAGCACTAAATATTCTGTGATTTCCTTTTAGTATGTAATCCAATTTTTATTTTAATTCCAACATTGTAAATAAAACCCAAGCTCTCTTTGACTATCCTATATTTGCTAGGCTGAAAGCTACATGAAAGCTGGGGTTGTATCTGTAATATCTCTGGCATATGGCAATATCTAGCATGTGGCAGGCACTAGATAAATATCTGGAACAAAGTTGAGTACAGCTCTCAAGAACTTGGGCTTTGGGTCAGACTGGTCAGGTATAGATCTTGGCCTTGACAAGCTAAGAAGCCCTTTCTGTGCTTTGGTGTCCTCCTAGGAAGGTAGGTAATGATCCAGCAAGGGTTGCAGATCAGACCTGCTCAGTGAGGGTGAGCTGCTGTTGTTGCTGACCACCTTGTGGTTTCCTTCTCAAAGGTGAGAAGGAGAATAACCTCACAGCTCTTATCAGTGCCAAGTCAGTGTTTATGCTACAATATCTCCATTTCTACCTTCCTCCTTTCCTTCCTACCTTCCTTCTTCCCTTCGTTTCCCCTCACTTTCTCCTCCCTAATGAAAAGCTGAAAGGAATACAATGACTAATATAGTCCTTGAATTAGCAAATGTTAACATTTTCAGAGACTTAAACTTGGATCTCACATCCATTGTTTATTGGCTAGGTAAGCTATGAACTTCTGTGCCTCAATTTCCTTGTCTGTAAGTGAGATAATAGTTTCTATCTTCATAGAGGTATTGTGAGTATTAAATATGATATTAGTATAGTGTCTGGAATGTAAGCCTGCAATCAGTATTGCTGTTGTAGTTATTGTTAGTAATAATAACATTAGCTTATAGCGCCTAAGAGGAAAGAGATGGTATTTATGATGCAAGTTCAAGTTTCCAGTCCTTCATCACCTTATCCAGCAAATGGCCCTCAGAGTTTGTTTTTAGTTATAAATATAACTACACTAGAGAAAATTTGGAGAATAGAAAAGGAATTATCCTTATTCACTATATTTATAATGAAGTCAGACTCAATAATCTAGTTCTTGTTTCAGATGCATATCTTTTTTAAAACTGAAGTTCAGTCATAATTATAGAATTTTATATCCTGCTTTTTTCCACCCAACAATGTATTTTACCCATTTTAACGTGTTCCTGAGAGGTCTGGGTAGCCAGCATTTAAAATTGCTGCATGAAATACCTTGTGGTCAGTGTGTGAGTGGATATGTACCGAGCTCCACCTCAGTGCCAGGAACCGTGTGTGTATGTGTGGAACACAGTAGAGAATAGAACAGATTCAGTGTCTACCCTCACAGAATGAGAAAGCAGTCAACCAAAAAGTAACAGCCACCAAGTATCAACTTGCATTTTATGAGGAAAAAAGCACAGAGGGAGCCAGAGCCACCCTGGCAGGGGCTTAGCCTCATCTGAATTGAGGAAGACCTTGACTACCCTGTCCATCCCGGCTGCTGCCAGGAGGGCACCCAGTCTGTGTGGGGATTGTTTTGTTGGCTGACCCTGCACAACGTATTGAATAGACAGGCTTTCTTTTGTTGGAGATGCTCAGTTCTGGGTATTGAGGACAGCTACTGAGGAAGAAGAGATCAAAGAGGCTTATACCTGGGTGATGTTTTCATACAATAGCATGTCCTAGCCTCTCAACATGGCATGTTTGGCATCTTTATCCTGCTAAGGGTTTAAGATCTTCTGTACATGGGGGAACTGGCAAACATTCTCAAGAGCAGAGTGTCTTAAAGGCTTGATGCCACATAAAGAGAACTGAAGCCTGTGTTTGAGATATGCACTTTAGATGCCTCTTACTTGAGTACCATCGAGGAGTAAGGCTGCTGTGGGAGGCAGGTATTTGTAGGGAATCTGCACTTTATTGGAAATGTTTGTTATTGTCTGTGTAACAGTGGGTATTTACTAATAAGCACTGGCTTTGGACGAGACATTGGAGATAAAGGGGTGAATAAGTCACAGTCCCCACTCATTCTGCTAGTGTTAATCCTTGTCCCTTGTGTTCCTGATATTTTTTACTTTCAGCTAAGTAATCATTTGTTTGAAGAACTTGCCATGGATGTGTACGATGAAGTTGACAGGCGAGAGACTGATGCAGGTGACTTAACATGTGGCTTTATCTAATAAGCTTCTGTTATCAGTGGGCAGTGACAAGCTGCCAGCCTCAGTGTTTTACTTCCCCAATTTCTTCTGTCTTGATAATGTGTGTGGACGTTTGCTTTTGTATACGTTGGCTTCAGAGTGTGCTTTCCTGAGTTTTCCTTGTAAGGCGGGGACCGCGGCTCTCAGAGGAGCAGTGGCACACCCATGGTGATGAGATTCTATCTCTGGCTCTTTCCTCTGGCTAGTCTGGCTTGCCACGCAAAACCACAGCACCCTGGTGACTGAGACAACCGTCGTCCCCTTCCTTCCGGTCAATCCCGAGTACTCATCAACACGGAACCAGGCAAGTGGCCGAGTCCAAAAAAGTAACTAGTAGTGATATTTTGAGAATAGCTGATATTTTGGTATTTTATTTTCCCAGGACAGGTCTTTTACATTTTTTGATTGATTTAAATGTTAATATCCTTTATACATACCCACAAAACTCAGAAATTGATAAGAAAAGCAGTAGATGTGAATAGATGACTGGGCAAAAACATAAAACAATTCACAGAGGAAGTATAAATAGCTTTCAAATGTGAAGAAATGTTTAACCTCTTAGTAATCAAAGAAAGCAACCTAAAGGCATTAATGAAAGTTTTATCAATCAAATAAAGTATGTAGTAAAGGATACTCTAAGCTGGTAAGGATGCAGCAAGATGGGCTCTCTTATGCTGCAGATAAGAATTTAAATTGCTGCAGATTTCAGAAGAGCAATTCGTTAACCACTTTCAGAAGCCTCAAAATTAAGTGTAGCTTTCACGTGGGAATTATTTGGGATTATGTTCTAGTAAAATAAAAATGCTAAGATTCATGCACAGTGATTTTTATCAAAGCTCTGTGTATAATAATAGAGCAATAAAAACAGCCTAAGTATCCATCAAGAGCAGAAAAGGTGAGTAAATTAGGAAGATCTTTTAATTTTTATTGATTAATAGCTATATGTAATGATGGAGTCCCAGCATCTAGAATATAACTTTGTTTATCTTGGAATTTTAAAATTTCCATCCAGATTAATTTTTCATTACTGAATCTTCTTCAAAACTGAATTGATATAAAAAAAAAAAATTATTAAGTAGAACCATTTTGTTTCTGCTCCCAAACATAAATATGCATTATGAGAACTTAAATATTATATCATTCTCATATGTAAATGGTTTTAAACTGTTTGCAAGGAAAGTGGTAATGTTTAATTTAGTTATAGCTATGATTGATAATAGCTATAACTAAATCATGCTGAAAGTTCTTTGCTAAAGCCTAATAATAGTATGACTAGTTTTATGTGAATATTTATGTATGTGTTTTTAAATTTGGAAATATTTCCAATTATGTTCTTGCCCTCAGGGCAGACAGAAATTAGCTCGGTTTAATGCCCATGAATTTGCCACGCTGGTTATTGACATTCTCAGTGATGCCAAGAGGAGACAGCAGGGCAGTCCTCTCTCTAGTTCAAAAGGTAACTGTTTCGGACCTCTAAATTTTTGTTTCTTTGGCCTTAATAAACTTCACACAAGTGTTAGATTTAAAGTTATAAAAGTAAAGCAGTCATCAATACAAACAGCTTAGTTAAGGCCCTGTAAGTTTTACCAGTAATACATTGTAACAAAAAGTTTGCCTCTTTGAGCGCTGGTAAATTGTAAATATTTCAGTGTTATTGACTGCTATTCAGATTTATATATAATTGTTTTCTTCTTGGGTCATCTATCTTCCCTATAAAATGGGCATTCTGAAAATAACCCAAAGGTCTGACTTAGATTTTATTAAAGTACATAAGAAAATAAACCCTCTTGAATGAAATTAGTTGCTTACCTACAAACATGAGTTCTAAATATTAACATCTATAAACTTTAGATGTCTACAGTGAGAGTTATTGTGGTTTAGAATTGTAAAGAGAGCACCAAGTGCCTATTTCTGAGATGCCCTGTTGAGTCTAAATCAATAGGTCAGGGGCCTGTTTCCATGCTTAAGAACACACTTCCTCCCCAGCCCCAATACTCTATCCTTACTGGGTTTTTTTTTTTTTTAAATTGAGAATACATTTTTCATTATAAAGCTTTTAAACTATAAAATTAAGTTTTTGGTCAATGTCACATTTGTCAAAGGCAGTAAGGAATCATTAACTGACAACAATTTGTTGTTCTTGATTTTACTGGTTCAACCAGAAGTAAATAAATTCTAGGAAAGTCTATAAAATTTTGGTGAAGGTGCAATGATGAGAGTCCTTTCATAAATTTAGAATCTCAAAGTATACATACTCTTTGATTTGGTGGTTCCATTTCTAGGCGTTGAGGGGAAATAATCAGAGATGTTCTATATATAACACTGAGAACATTAGAAACTGATAATAGAGCAGTGCTTAGTCACATATTTGAATAGTACACAGACTTTCAGAGAATATGTAATAACATAGTATATAGTAACTTTTTAGTATACTACTAGTTTTGTAAGGAAAACATTTATATACACACGTATGTACAAGTGACTATACCACATATAGTATAAATAACAATCAGTCCTCATTCACCCATCCCATATTTGCAAATTTACCTATTCATTAAAATGTATTTGTAACCCTAAAATCAGTCCTCACAGCACTTTCATGGTAATTTATGGAAAATCTGAGTCACCTAAAACACATTCCCAGTTGAGACTGAACAAGGCAAACCTCTGCCTTTTGTTTTAACTCTTATATTGTAAACAGTGTCCTTTTTGATGTCTATTTAGTGCCACATTTTCCACATATGTGTGCTTTTTGTTAGTGATTTTACTGTTGAAAATGGCCCCCAAGTGAAGTGCTGAAATGCTGTCTTAGGTTGCTAAGAACAAGAAGGCTGCGACGTGCCTTATGGAGAAGATACATGTGTTAGGTAGGCATGAGTTACAGTGCTGCTGGCCTTGAGTTTGCTGTTAATGAATCCATATATATATATGGATCTCTGAACAGAAACACACATAAAACAAGGTTATACATTGATCAGTTGACCAAAATATTGAGACCTGAGGCTCGCAGGAACCTAAACCTGTGTTGCCACTCAAAACAGTGGTTTAATATTCGCTAATTCAGCCTTCACAGTAACTTTATAGACCATAACTACTGAAAATAATGAGTGTATATATATGCTTAGGAAACAGACTGGAAGGAAATAGAACAACATATATCAACGGCTATGAATGATTATCATTAATTTCACAGTTTCTATATTGAATCTGTATAATCAGACATATATACTTTAAATACTAATTGTAAAGGTTAAAATCCATTTTAAGTAACTATAATTTATCCCATATAGTATCCATCCAAATATCCAGAAACAATATTGAAGGCCAGAGGGTAGCTTATGTTGCCTAAAATAATTGGAGAGACTTGGATAATTTGCGAAATCTTTTATTCAAAATATGTTAGAGCCTATAGAATCACCCCTGCTCCCCCGTGGACCATACCTTCCTGATATGCGTGCGTGCGTGCGTGCATGTGTGCGTGTCCACTAGGGGTCATTTCTCCCTCCCCCCTCCCTCCCCTTCTCCCCTCTCTTTCACTGGCATTCAGCTGAGGTAATACCAAAATGCCTGTTCTTTGAATACCTAGTTTCTAAGCTAAACTTTAACAGTTTCCTTTCTATTTTGATTTGATATTACCATGTGAACAGGTTACAGTTATAATTGACTCATAGTTGATCTTGTATTAGTAGAGATTTTACTTTAGGATTTGGAGCTACACACTATCTTACTGAATGATTAGAAACTTGAGAACCTACCTCCTTAACCTGAGAAGTTATTTCCTAAACCATCTAATTAATTTGCCCACATTTGGTGAGTAGCTCAGAGGGATGCTTAAAACTCTATGCAGTTTATAGTAGGCTAGTTGATTTATAACTTGCAATGTTATCTCTATATTAGTGTGAAGATAACATTGTTATTTCTGTCATTTTCTTTTCTTCTTTTAAATTACTAAGCCCAAAAATCCTCCCAACAGTTTTTTTGGGGAAAGGAGGGTTTTTTTAAGCCCTGAATAAAATTATTTGCTTCTATTGATAGACAATGTGGAGCTCATACTGAAAACAATCAATAACCAGCACACTATTGAGAGTCAAGACAATGATCAGCCGGACTATGACAGTGTGGCATCAGACGAAGACACAGATCTGGAAGCCACTGCAAGCAAGGCAAACAGACAGAAGGTGAGGTCACATACAGAAAGGGAGACTATGTTTCTTATAAAAATCTTTCCTCCTGCAAAACTGCCTTAATTATAAATCACTTGAGGACTAGCCCTGTGAAAAGTGCCAGTTGAGTTTACTACAAGCTTGGACCAAACAAAGGCTAAACAAGGTAAATAATTTTAAAAGGGGGTTCTTTGTCCCTGAGTCAGTTGCTGAATCACAGCCCTGCTGTAATTTGACTTCATAAAACTTGCGAGGAAGGAATGGTTTGTTTTATTCTTTCAACAAATGTTTACTGAGTGACTTATCTGGATGATATTCTCCTGAATGAGGTCTAGTCCCTTTTCCATGAGGCTGTCACTGCCTAATAGAGATATCTGCTATAAAAGGTACACAGTGACATGTGTCATAAGAAGCACAAACAGCAGGGGGGTGAGAGTGCAAAGAGATAACTTGTTGATAAGGAGGAATACCTGGAGGCTTTGTAAATGAGATGGCTCTTAATGGGTGTCTTAAAGGATACATGGGTTTGGGCATGTGGAGAGGCAGGGAAGGGTGGTCTGGGCAAAGGGAAGGTGAATCAGGGGTGTCTGGGGGAAAACCTGGTCCTATGTAGAGACAGCTTAAAAGAAACATTACTCAAAGCTGCAGCAGAGGATGGGTCACACCGTGGAGGAACATGACTCCAGACTGAAGAGCATGGACCTCGGCAGGCAGTACAGAGCCCAGGAAGCTTTTAGACAGGGCAGGAGGGGATGGTCAGCCATTTTGGGTCCTCTGTTTTGGGAGGAGTACTCTGGAGGATCAATATAGGAAGGAAATCCAGTTAGGGGACTCCTGAAGAGCCAACCCAGGCTACTTCAGGGATTGAACTGGGAGGTCCAGGTGGGAGAGAGGTGACCGTAGCAGAGTGTAAGCCTGAGGAGAGGGCAACAGGCGTCTGGCTGGGCCGCCCACTGCTGAATTTCCAGGACTTTGGCTTAGACTTGGCCCACAGAGGGGGTCAGCAAACATTTGAGAATGGATGAACAGGAAGATAGAATAGACAGGTTCTGGCAATAAGTTGGATGTTTGAAGTGAGGAGATAGACTTACAGAACATGTATCCAGAGATTTCCAGCTCACATGACTATGGAAATAGCAGTGACATTTGCAGATGAAGGGAATGCGGAGGAGATGGCAAGAGTCACTTGTCTGAAATGTCCCTGCCCAGTCTCCCCAGAAGCACCAGGTTCACTGGGTAAAAGCGAAAGTCATGACAGGACCCTACATGATGGGGTTGTCTATGGACTGACAGGCCGTCGCCTCCTCTTCTCCACCTTGCACACCCACTCCCTCTAGCTGAGCTCTGCCGCTGGCTGGAACATTCTTTCTCTAGACAGCCATTTGACTAATGTCCTCACCTCCTTTAGGCTGTTGCTCACATCTCATCTACTGAAAGGCTTACTCCATCTGTCTAATTAAAGTATACTCACCTTCAGTGTTACTTCAGCTCCCCAGGCCCTTATCCTGCTCCATTTTCATTATTTCCCACAGTACTTATCACCTCTCATACCATATAGTTATTTTTGCTTTTTCCCTCCCTCATCGTTGGGTATAAATGCCATGGAACAGAAATATTTGTCTCTTTTCTTGTATATCCCAAGCCTCTATAACACTGCCTGATGCACAGTAAAAATCTGTTGGATGAACGACTTAATGAAAATAATGAATAAAAAGGAAAAATGAATGAGCAAGGGAAACGCAGACAAGACAGATGCACTTAGAGAGTCAGTGTCAGAGTAGATTTGTAGCCCCACTGCCTATTCTGTTAGAAGACATTGACTTTAAAATTTTTCAAATACTATAGTAAGCCCACCCTTATGTTTTATTTTTGCATTATCCTCAGAAGCCTTGATTTGGTTTGATTAACTTTGCAATCCATCTGGCATGGTCAGAATTGAAATTCTTTAGCTGTTAGTTTTGAATGTTATCATCGTCTCAGATTGTGAACATGTTCCCCAATTTATTTTTAGAGCCTAGATTCAGATTTATCAGATGGACCAGTCACTGTGCAGGAATTTATGGAGGTCAAAAACGCCCTAGTGGCTTCTGAGGCCAAGATACAACAGCTAATGAAGGTGAATAACAACTTGAGTGACGAGCTGAGAATTATGCAGAAAAAGGTAACATGTTAATAAATGCCAGGATGATTGACTCTTTAACTCCATAGTATAAGGAAGAATCCCAGGTCAGAGGGAAGAATAAAGTTATTGTAACAGACCTAAAAATCTTTGGGCCAAGCTGTCTTTTTGGAAGCAATATATACTTGGATATTTTAGATGAAGTAGCTTTCATTAGAAATAAATCTAGAGAAAGCTTCCCAAGTAGAAGCAACCTAGTGTTTGTACCAGTTATAGTGACACTTGTACTGTTCTGTGCTTCCTGGGATCCTGGGTGCCATTCCATGAATGTGATTCTTCCTATTGCACATTCTAAAGAATAATCACACCATGAAGACACACAGCAAATGAAAGCCCTGGATGGATGGATGTTTATCAGCATTTACATAGACAAACCCTGCCCCATGCTCTGCAAGGGGTGGTCTCCCTATTCACTCTTATAAGTTGTTACTCACCCATGCCCTGGCAACCCTGTCCCACGTTTCTGCTTTATTTTTCACCAGTACTTAACCACTAATTTATGATATCCTCAGAGCCTGGAACAGCCACAGAGCAGGTTCTCAATAATATTAGAAAACATTTTGTTTGGAGTAGGCAGGTTTATATACTAGTAAGAAACAATCCCATTTGCTCAACATTTTCTCATTCACTGCCTTTTGAGAGAGCCAGAAATATATGAATATATTAATCCCTGGAAGGAATGTGGCCAGTAGTAGCACAGAATTTGCCTAAGATGGGGGGTTATATATGTAATTCTTTATGAGACTGCTAAGAAAAGGAAGTTGAAAATTCTAAATTCTGCCTAAGACTTTGTGGGTACTCTTCTCATCGTTCTCTACAGAATGAGAACTTGTGGCTGGGCCCTTTTCAATGGTACTTCCTAAAGGAAGCCCACAGAACTAAAAAGAGGTCTGTGCCCCTCTGCTTGTCAGTGAAGTACACTGCAGGGCACCCTGGCCTGGGACTAGGATTCTTTTGGTGTTGAGTTCTAGATCATTTTTTGAGACTTTTGAGATAAATGGTCCTATAGTAGAAGGGGACAAGAATGCCTGAAGATTAATCCAGTTTTAATCAAACACTTGCTCTGTGCCACGCTGGCCCTGTCTAGGGCTGTTGTGCAGCTGTGAACAAAACAAACCAATAGCCCTTTTACCATAACATACAGGGCTTACACCTCCTCTGTCTTTTTTGAAATATCTTTTGTTTAATGAATTTCAATTTGACCCATTAGTTGAACTAATAATTTTGTTGAGGTGCCTTTTTCTGAAACATGCTGACTTTGCCACTGTAAATCAACTTGCTAAGCATCATCTTTTTTATTCAATAATGCTCCTTTTAGTACTTGTAGAAATGGTCAGAAATAATCTATCTCTGAAAGCAAATGTCTCGAGCTTCTTTAAGAAATGCAGAGTGAAATTATTTGCAATTGCTCATAGATTATCTCCTCAATTCTTAGAAATGCTTTTGAATTCTGAAACTATCGAATTATGTATAACTTTTCATTTCCCATTATACTCCTTCCAAACGAAAAAGTGTGTTTAGTTCTTATTAATAAAAGCATCTCATTAAGAAAAGCATTTACATGAGGACATCTCCCTAAATGCAGAATACTAAAATTTTTAAAAATAGAGACCAGGAGCTTGTGCTCATCAAAACACATGCAAGCAAAATCCAGGCTGGATACTTCAGAGGCATGAAAAGCATTAAGATAAAGTTTCAGATTTCAAGGCCTTGTATAAAACTCCCGAGAGAAGGTTTTTACATAGACAAACACCCTGGTCCTTCATTGACGGGCATGTGTTAGTCATGCTCCTTACTCTGTGGACCTTGACCATTTCACTTTAGGATATGGGTTCCCTAATACATAGTTTCTACAGGCACCTTACGCCCACCTGTATCCTGAAACATAGGAATTTTCAGTGGCCACTTGTCACTTTGCAGCTGTTTCTTCTTTGGAAAGGGGGTTGCAGATATAAGTTATAATCTGAAAGCCTGCAAGGTGTAGAAGCAATCTATCATTCCTTAGTGGATCTCTCTTTGAGAAAACAGATTGAGGATGTTTCTGTGGCAGAGGCGGTAAGTCAGGCTTTCACAAAAGTTGGGCATTAATATAAAGTATGTGAAATATGCTTATTTAGCAAAGATGTATTGATTTTCAAAGTTAGATAAAGTTTATATATGTGTATATATCTATAGTTGACAAAGTAGTGTGATTTGTATCTGCTCTTTCACATTTTAACAGTTGCTTGGAAAAGATGCTAATTAATGAAGAGGAGCAGCCACTATTGGTGTATTTTTCACAGATCGGTGCTTCCTAACTAAAAATTGAAAGTAACTTCTAACACTGGAAACACAATGGGTTTTCCATTGAAAATGTAATGATCTCCTGGTGCAAATACAGTTGCTTGCGGACTTAAGCCTTGGTCCTGGTGGGGAATTTGGTCAGATTTTACGATCTCTGTCAAAGAGTAGACAGCTGAACTCACACCACACCCAGCTCATAAAATGTCATGGAAGATGAAGGAGCAACAGAGGGAAAGGACACTGTGCAGACTGGACTCAGTTAATTGTGTTAAAATGCCAGATGCCAAAGAGTAACACGATTCCTTGCTGATGCCTTAACTCTAATTCATCAAACACCATGAAACAGCCTGCATGTGAGGAATGCAAAGAGCATTCAGGGTCTCCAAGTGACAGCGTCTAACTAAAATGGGGTGTTGCCAGGTAGATTATAGAGTTTTAAAGCTTACACCATCATGGTCGCAATTTTGGGTGACAGAGCCAAAGGAGAGAGAGGCCACATATTCCAGCCCTGGCTGAAAGCTGATCGATCGCCAGAGGAAGTGAGCATGCTACGTGGAGCATTCAAGTGAAGATGTTAACATAGTTCAGTAGGTCTCCAGTTTACTTCATGATATGTTAATATAGCAAACGTACCATGGTTCAGTTCCCTCTATTTTTAAAAAAGTGCTAAATTGTTTGGAACATCAAGAATATTATGTAATAAAAACCTGTTGATCATAATTTTTCTTGTTGACTTTTTGGGAAGCAGTAGCTGATCAGATTTTTCGTAAACTGAACTTCACTGCCTTTCTTGCTTTGCAGCAATTCCAGTTATCTTTGTGCTGCTTCCATGGTGTCTGCTGGCATTTTTGGCATTTGCAAATTGCTCAGGGCTCCTTTGGAAAGCAAGTTACCTAAGTGGTGTCTTAATGGTCTCAAGCTCTTGCTAGAAACAGCCTTAGAATAACCCAGAGTCCAGCTTGCCTGCAAACGTTTCCCAGGCCCACCATGACCAGTCTTTAAGTGATTAGATGTTTCATTTTTAGAAAGTCCAAACTGCAACATTTCCACATTCAGAAATTAAGCTAGTTAATATGCTTAAGTGATGAAGTGAGTTGATTGTGTTTCATTCATTCTAGAAAAAGAGTTATTATTGATAATTGCTCTTTACTTTCAACCCAGCTAGCTGTTATTGTTCTTGTTGTTTAAAGCTGGTAGTTATATGCATTTATTTGGTGTTTGCTTTTTCTGCTTGCTATAGAAAAACACAGTCCCACTGCCAAACATTTCTTTCAGCTTCAAACACTCCAGAGTGAAAATTCGAACCTCAGGAAACAGGCCACAACCAATATATATCAGGTGCAAACTGGTTCTGAGTACACAGATACTTCCAACCACTCTTCCTTAAAACGACGTCCATCTGCCCGGGGCAGTAGGCCCATGTCCATGTACGAGACGGGATCAGGTCAGAAACCATATCTCCCAATGGGAGAAGTGAACCACCCTGAAGAGACCAGGACAAGACTCCAGCCTTTCCCTGCACATGTAAGTAACATCACTGGTGCTTACACTGTTCACTCTCTGTTCAGCCTGACTCTTACATTCCCTCTTCTGAACCTGCATATCCCCACGTCTCTGCTTTGCCAATTGTGTACAAGAATTATCCTTGTGTTTGCTGTATTAACATGTCAGCAGATGCTTGAGGCATTCCCACAAGCACATAGGGCCATTGGCCAAAAGTTTTCCAACAAGGCGGGGGATTCTGGCTTTTATTCAGCTTTTCTCCCCTTCTTCTCCACTGTCTCCATATCTTTCCCAGCCAGCCACCAGTATTGGAACTGTTTTTTATAAGAAACTTCCTCCCCCACTTCCAAAACCAAAAAAAGGTTGTAAAGGTCACCTGCAGAAGTCAGTGCCATCTTCTTCAAGGTAGACAGGTATGTGCCCTGTTATGAACTGGAGGGAGCCCTTAGAATTCAGGGTGCCTTCCCTGCTTCTAGTTGGACAAGTGTCATCTGTGGCCTGGGCACACAGGGGTCTAGGACCCTCCAGGCCTCCTCAGCCTCTGCACTTGTGGTCAGCATACCTGCTTAGCTTCTGCATCCTCCTCCTCCCATTCTTGGAGAAAGAATTGCTGTGTCATTTCATAAGAATGAGGTGTGAAAACTTTACCTCAGTTTTACAGGTGTCATATTCCAAAGACTGTGTTGTTTAACAGGCTGCTAACGGTCTTATTTTATAACGGGATAAGTATTGTGTTGTGAGGTTTTCAAATGTTATTTCTTTTGGATTCATTTATTTTTAAAACCTGTTTTGACAAAATATTACAGATGTTTTGAACTTCTGTGATGTTTTTTCAGAGAGTAATATTTCTTTTTGAACGTCAGTTATTTTTTTCAGTCAAATTTTGTAGGATTTCCAAAAACTTCTCAGAGTAAATGTAAAGGATATGGTCTAGTAAATTAAATCTTAGTTTAATTTTGTCAAGCTTTAGTGTGGTGAAATTGTAGTGTTGTTATATTATAATTGGGAGTCCATTACTTCAGCTTTTAAGTTGTTTGAGCTAAACATTCTAAAGTAAATGATTTGATACATTCGGTGTAATGAGAATGTTATTGAACTAAGTTAAGAATATTTTTGTATAACAAAACAATGTAGGAAAAGCAACTTTTTAAGGTTTTCACAATGTACTTTTTAATTTTAGAAACATTTAGAATATAAGAATCATCATTGCAAAAGTTCTGTATCTATACTGCAAAGATTGATAATGTATAATGTATACCAACTTTTAATCATTCATATAGTTTCTCATTTCATATTATCTGTCCTAATTAAAAAACAAATATTTGCTTAAGGGTATTTTAAAAAACTATTGATGAATTTGACAAATTATGCAAGGCATTATATTTTCTGTTATAGAAAAATAGCCATTGAATTCCAAGTAATTTCTGGGAGGCATTTCACTAAGGGATTACACATCTCTGGGCATCTGTCATCGGCTACCATAGCAGTCAGCCCACCTGTCACAGAAGTTTCAGCACTAATCTCACATTGTAGCTTTTTAGGATTCTTTTACTGAGAAATCTGGGCTGAAGTCAGGGTAGGTGGTAGGTGGGGTTTTTGTTCATTTGTATTTTTCCGAGCGTGTTTCTTTTTCACCTTCCAGATCGGGAGGAGTGCACTTGTGACCTCCTCTTCATCTCTGCCTTCCTTCCCCTCTACACTTTCCTGGTCGAGGGATGAAAGCACCCGAAGGGTTAAGTACACTCTGAATGGTCTGCTCTATGGAGGAGGGGCAGTGCTCCTGGGTGCTTTGTGCTTCTGGCCCTCCTGTCCTCTGTCATGCATGAGACAGCGCTTCCCTCCTGGTGTCTCACAGCACAGCAGTGTGCACAGACACACACACACACACGCACGCACGCACGCACGCATGCCTGTAGGAGGCGGCCTGCCTTTTGTCTAACTCCACATTGCCCAGTTCCAATTACTATTTAACAAAATTTTCAATTCACCGTATAACATTTATTCTGAGCATAATGTCTTTTTAAACAATCAGAAAATTAGCTGGCTGCTGGTTAAATATTATAATTGGGCAAATCTGTCAAATTTGTTTAGAGCTTTAGTTATCAGATTAAAACTAGCATGTTTGGACTAACTGAAACACTAAGACGTCATGCTTTTTTTTAAACCTCTTGACATATTTTATGTCAGCACCATATTCGACAAACCAAGGTTTTGCAGTCCCTGCATCTCACGTCAGCATTGCAGCACAAAGCAGCACTGGAGGTATAGGCAGCTGTTAATATGAAGCTATTCACTTTATTAGTCAAGTCCAGCTTTCTGATGTATAACTTACGTTCCCAGTAAGAGTACATGATTCAGGTATGCTTCTTTAAGAGTAGCCATGCAACAAGTATTTATTAAGCACCTTCTCCATACCCAGCCTTTTATTAAGTCAGTGAAAGGGTCCTAGAGACTTAGATGACATCCCTGTTCCCAAAGGCACTGTCAATTTAAAAAATACTTTCTTTCATGAAGAGAACATGACAGCAAGCTGGGGAAGTGGTGAAAAGTTTGAAGACCTGCATTTGGGTCTTGGCTCACTCTTTTTTTTTTTTAACAAAAGGGGAATGCAACTAAGGTGAGAAAAGAGAAAGTACCTTTAGAGACACAGTGAGATTTGCACTTGGCCTCTGTCCCTTCTTCTGTATCAGTAGGAACGATGGAGAATAATTATCTCCCACTGCCAGTCCCATAAGTCTCATCAAGGCCCTTTGGGTGTTCCTTTCTGCACTTTTGAAGTAATCTATTAAAAAGAATTTTTGGTATATGATGCTTAATCTTCTGAGCAGTCCTGAAATGTAACTGCGGTGTTTTTATTACAACATTTTAATTAAACTAAGGGACAGTTAATAGAAATGAAATACCTCATTTGAAATTTCATTAAGAAGAGTCAAGTGAACTTCTTTTGTCCACTGTGAAATTTCTTTAAAAGAAATTTTTTTTGTTACTTTTGAGAATCATTGCAAGGACTGCTTGCTGATAAGAGTTTATACAAGATTAGCAATTAAGTCATTTAAATTGATAATCCTGATTGTTCTGACAACTTATTATGAGTTTATATTTTTATGGAAAACTGCAACTCTATTAAGCAAACTGAACCAGCACCAGCTATATGGTAACTTCTCTATTAACAGCTTTGAGAGAGCAGCACTTTTAACTAATAGATCTTAGCTCTGCATGTTTACAGTAATTTTCACAAAATTAAATGCTGGCTAATTTGAAATCCTGTACATATATTTTGTTCGACAACGATGAAGGACTTAATGTGTAAGTAACTGATTTCCTGGGTGGTTACTGCTTTACATTGTTTTCACTACTTGAGAAACATTTCCTGAGTACTTTTGTTAGATATATGAGTTATTACTCATAAAATTTTAAGTAAAACTTGGTACTTTTTATCATTGTGGGGTGATGCATTTGATTTGTAAGTGTCAAATTTACATTAAGGAGGGCAAAAAGATCTATTATAAAAATGTGAGATTTTTCTGGGCTAATTCTGTTTTCTAGATTTTTCCACTAGAGCAGCTGTGGATGAATTTTGCAGAATAATTATTTAAATGCAAGTTTTTTATATCACATTTATGTATATGTATGTGTGTATGTACACACACATATGCACTCATCCATATGTGTGTGCGTATATATATAAAAATCAAAGGAAAAGAAATTTAAAGATTAGTCAAACATTCCCTGTGAAGGTAAGGCGGATTTTTGTTTTGGGGGCTTTTGGGGATCACCTCTAGAAGAACCTGGTTTCACTGTTCCCTGTATTGGATTCGGTGCCCGCCTTTGGTCTTCCATCTAGACTTCTAGTCACCAGTATCTCACTGATTGATTCATAAAGCCAGATCAAAATAAGGCAGCAAGTGAAACAACTGCTTGCTGGTAAGAGATATAAACAAAGGGATCTTACAGGTTGTAGATTTTTCAGAACTTAGCTTTACACACTCTCCATATGGCTCCAAGCTAACACTTTTAATCATTTGCCAGATGAACTTGTGTGGGTAAAGTTCATATTGAATTTAGGAGCCCAGTACAAGTGTTTTATGTGCTAGTAGCTAGGACCAAATAGATCATTTGAGGGGGAATGCGAAAGACCTCAGCAGACAGAGGAAGAGAGCATTGGCCCTGGGAGAGGAAAGAGAGAGGCCATGGGGCTAGTAAGCAAAATGTGATGTGAATAAGTAGTCTTTTCCCGCCTGGGGGCTGGCTGCCTTGCCCTTCTGTGTAGGTCCTTCAGAGAGCCAGGCAGCATTATCAGTAAGGAGCAAATATTAGATTTTAGGTAGACTTTCTTAAACTGACATACTCTAAAGTAGCCACTCTTTTGGATGAAACTGTAGGTCCCCATATGTTTAAACATGGCTCTTAATTTACAGTTCGCCCTTGAACAACACAGGGGTTAGGAGCAACAACCGCCCCTGCTTTCGAAAGTATACTTAGAACTTAAAGTGGGTCCTTCATGTATGCAGATGTCCAACTACAGGTTGACCCTCGAATAAGGTGGGTGTGAACTGCATGGGTCACTTGAACTGTGCAGGTCCATTGAAAACAATTTGCATGTAAATGGATCCATGCAGTTCCCACCTACATTGTTCAAGGATCAACTATACACCCATATCTTTAGCAACATTTTATTGTAGCATCAATAAAATTCCTTAGTCACATGTTTGATTAACTTGTATTAAATTCAAGACACAGAGCTGGAAATAGTTTATATTTGTATTTTGCAAGGCAACCAGTTTAGGTTTTAAATCACCTTCCACTGATTTCTGTTCTAGATAAAGAAATTCTCAAAAAGTATGGATAAAACAAATACTGAGGCAAATTATTTTTATTAAACACTCCGGAACTCCTGTCAAAGGAGTGTGGTCCCCTTCAAATTTTGTCACCATGGGAGGCCCTGTACTTAGCAGTGCTGCCATTTGCTCAAAATATTCTTAGGATTCCTCTTTTGAATCTGTCCCTTTTTTCAATCTCCACAGTTGTACCAAATCTTTGTATTTTGAGGGTTAGATGTTTTGGGAAACAGATAAAAGCAGTTGGAAACCAAGTGTCCCACTGGGTTAACCCATTTTGATTCACAAACAACATGTGGCAATAAATTAACAATACTGTTTTTTTGTGTGTGGCTCACGTAAACTATCTCTGAGGGTAGTTCTTAGAGAGCCATACATGTTTTGAGCAGAGGTGATCTCAGAGCCCCAGGGGTGGAATACAGGAGATAGCAGGAGACAGGAGACCTGGGTTCTTGGTTCTGTTTTTCTACTGTGTGGCCTTAGGTGAGTCATTTTCTCATTTCGTGTTAAACTAGATGATCTGCAGGTAGCTTTCAGCACTAAAGGTCTATAAGTGTGTAAGTGCTGGCATGTTTGCTATTTAAATAGGTCTCATTATAGTAAACTCTTACTCCTTAAAGAACTAAATGTGGGTGTGCTGTCTTATGTGTCTGTTAGTTTGTACAAAGAATCTATTTATGGAGTAGCCACTGAGCCAAGAAGAAAATGGTGCAAAGAAGGAAAGTAACCATTCTGGATCCACTGTTCATGTTTTACTAAATTTTCAATAAAGGATTGGCTCCTGTCCCAAATGAGATCTGGGACATGAAAGCCCTGTAACCTAACAGGTAATGATTCCTAGGGAAGGTCCCCAACAGACGTCTTGTAGTCTAAACTAATGGAGGTCACCTTTTCTCTCTTATAGGCATCCAGGCTGGAGAAGCAGAACAGCACACCTGAAAGTGACTATGACAACACTCCCAATGACACGGACCCAGATGACATGGGGTACATCTGCAGGAAGGATGTACCGGGGGTTGGGCACTTAAACCAGAGACCTAGCAAGCCATGGTCAGGAGGTGCAGTTCATCACCTGCACCCCTTTTTTCTATTTTCAGACCCATAAGATCTTAAAATATTAAGGCATAAGTTCATAGTTCATACCTCTTCTCATTTCACATTATTGCCACAGGGGACTTTTTTTCTTTTATCAACATGTTATACACATGTCTGGGTCTCTGTAATGTGCTTAAAATCAGTACTTCTCTTTAGTCAATGTTAGGTTATGTTCTGCATTTGTACCCCAAGGAACTGGCTCAATTAGGAATGGATTTATAACGACACACTTTCCATCTTCCAGTTTTTCTCTTCCTTTCTCCATCTTTACCCTTTCTACGGGAGTCATATTTTCCAGCCCTGTAGTAGAATAAAAGCCTCCATATGAGTTGTGGCTGCCTGTTGATGAAACAGCCTTACCATGAGTCTCCTGCCAGACAGGATAAAGGAAACCACAAAGGCAGCATACTTGTGCATTCAGCAAATGCACATGCAGTGGCTTGTAGAAGCAGAGAAGCAGCTGATAAACACCTGTTGCATTTAACCACTTCTTTAATATTCACAGGTCAAGCAGGAAGGGAAGGCAGAGGAGTATGGTGTGGCAAGGTGATGGCTCGGTACCAGATACAGCAGACCCCCTGATGGCCCCAAGCCCTATTCTCCCCAGCACCGAAGACGTCATCCGGAAAACTGAGCAGATCACCAAAAACATACAGGAGCTCTTAAGAGCTGCCCAAGAAAATAAACACGACAGGTTAGTGGGCTTGAAAATCCTGCCTGGGAGAATGTATCTACATGCTCTTAAGAGATGCTGCTCCAGTTATGAACAGGGATTTTTTTTTTCAGTGTGCTGATTTTAAAAGTTTTTGAAAATTGCAGGTTTATATAACAGGCTCAAGAACAAATTTTTAAATTTGGGGGTTTTTTTTTACATCATATTTTCAATTTCATCTTGTTATGAAGTGCTCTGAAAATAAATGTCTCTTGAAATAGAATTGCAGCATAGTTGGGGTAATGATATTCCTAGTTCTAGATGCAGAGCACAGAGAAGCTACCTGAGAACTTGTGGTTGATTCTTACCGCCACTGCTGCTGCCTGTGATCTCCTTAGCTAGGAAGAAGTTTGCTGACAAAATGAACTTGATTTCTTATCTGTCTTTCGTGTGTGTATATGCAGATATATGTGTGAACATCTAAAAACAAGCAGTTTACAAATAAAAGTTGATCAAATCATTACCCAAGTAACTCTCTGCTCATGAAAAAAGTCTGCTCACTCTGAGCAGAACCATATCCAGCAGAGTTACTTCTTACCATAGGAAGGGGACTGGCTCTTTTTCTAACTCTTTTGTCCTCTAAGAACTTTGGGTAAGTTGTTAACTGTCCTGGGTGTTGTTTCATGTGACTGGCCTGATCTGGACACACTCATGAAACATTGTTTAACATCATCCTATCAAGTTTAAGAAAGTGATAGAATTTAATTAAAACCCAAAAACAATCTCATTCTTTTCATTAGGTCAGCAGAGTTTAAGGCCCTCAGTGAAGAACTTCTCGTTTCGTGCCTTGCACAAACAAAAGTTGTTCAAGGACCACAGTACTGCTCCTTCTTTCTCCTCTCTGTTCTTTCCATGTAAAGATGCACTGGTCTGTTTTGCGTTCTTCGCATTCCTGTCTCTGCCATGCTAACCTTCCTTTTATTGTCTTTTCTCTTTTTTTATACAACTTAGACTTCTCCCAATGTCATTATTTCCCACTGGGTAGGAAAGGAAGAGTTAGTGTGTTTTGAAGAATAAGAGTCTTCATGGCTGGACCATTAGAGGGTCCTCAGAGAAAAAGAGGGACCTGCAGAATTTCTCAGCTTCCAGGAAAATGATAGAACTGTTTATTGCCCTCTTTACCCAGGCATTCTCTTTATCATGCACCTTTCACGCATCACGTGCCACAAGTGTTTAATTCCTTTGCTCAGTACAACTTAGTCTTGGCAACAAGCGACTTCATTATCTTATTATTAGAGCAAAATATTTCAGCTTTACCAGTATAGTCTTTAAAGTAATCTTGATACAAGATGAACTCCTTTTCTAGTGCTCTCTCTTCATTGAACAATGTGCTTTACTTTTCATTTCCTCCTGTTTAGAAGTGCTATGCTTATGTTTCAAACTAAAAAAAAAAAAATGTGCTTATGTTGCATTGTTCTCTTAAATAGTTGTCAAAAATATAAATATCTGCCCATTTCTGGCTTCAAAGATTGCAATATGGTGCTTGGTACAACTTGAGGAATTTTTTTTTTTAATGTACAATTTCATTTACAATCTAATTTCTTTTTTTTAAGACTGTGAAAGAATCTCTCTCTCTCTCTCACGCACGCACGCACACACACACACACACACAGAATTACACAGTTCAGGATTACTACATACTATGCACAAAAGGAAGGATAATTTTAAGTTGTGAACATGAACTCCCTCTGGTAGAGTAGGACTTGCCTAGTAACCTGTGTGTACTTTCTTTTGTGGCTTACTGAAGGCTTTCTAAAATATCTTGTAGTGAATGACGTTTTGAGAGATATCCTTAGAAAAACTTTCTTCTCTATATAGCAGGGGAAAAGGGTGAATCATGGGTCAAAATGAAAACCCTACCCAGAAAAACATAAAACTCTTCAGTGTGGTTCTCAGTTAATGTGATATTAATGGACATACTGGTTCAAGATACATTGATGTCCGATAGAGTGGTCGCTGTGGACATCGCCTTTTTCTCTCTGTGTGTGACCAGATGGGTTGTTGCCCTTTCACATTTGCAAGTTAAATAACTCATGCCATTGGCTTTTTTGTTATTACATGTTATATGGTTCTAATTGCTGACAAAGGTAAAAGGATCTCCCATTTAAAGGCGTTTCAGGATAATATAAACCATTTTCTTGAAATGTAATGGTTTTATTAAAATATAGGCAGTCTTCATTAAAATAGTTTTGATGCTGGTTTTCTTACAAAATGAAGTACAGAGGTTGCTGATGACAGTCTACACAGAAGTCAACTTCAAGACTTAAAAAATTGGGAAAGAATGTCACTTGAAGGCTTTAAGTGCTAGGCTGGATGCTGAATGACATTCAGTTCCGTATCTTAGAAGGCAAATTTTAAAACACATCACGTGGGTTCTTGTGTAAGACCAAATGTATATATTCACGCTGTATTTCCCAATACAGTAAAATAAAAACAAGCCCCTAAAGTGCTTTTCCCATGTCCAGTTTCCCTCCTGGGCTCTGTGGGTCACCTCTAGAAGCAAAACCCAGGCCTAGTGGCAGTTTAAGAACTGTCACTTAATACTATCTTCAATTTGTTTCTGTCTCTGCACCTTTTAACGCATACTACTCAGTGCAGAAACCTAACATTTTTAAGGTACAGGAAACAAGCCCCATATGTTGCTTGTCACAATACTAAGTATAAGAATTCTGAATGAAACCAATATCTCAATTCTTCCAGTTCTCATCACCTAAGAAGTCAGAATCACCAGTCATCAGTGGAAAGAGGCTTGCTATAAAAAAAGATGTGAATCTGTTACCTCTCTGATTCCGGGAGAGGCCTGCGGTGTGGCAGTGAGGGTTCCGGGCTCAGATGTTTTACGGCCAGGGTTAAACTAAGCTCTCTCTTACCAACTGTAAGACTTTGGACAAGTTCTCCATCTCTCCAGGACTCAGTTTCTTCATTTGAAAAATAGGTTTGATAATAATACCAACCTCATAGGGCCGCTGGGAGGATTATATGAATTTCTGCAAAGCACTGAGAATGGAACCTGGCATGTAGCCAGTGCTCCCTTCTCATGCTGTCATCTTAGGGGCTCTTAAGGAGGCCATGTGGCCTAGAAGAAATGATGAGGACAGGTAAATTTAATATGTTTTGTCTTTTTTGAGCTTGTCAACAAACAAAATGTTGACTGAGCTCGTAGCATTTTATTACAAAGTTATGGCAACCTCATGAGAAAGTGGTAAGTGTTTGAACAAGTATATGAAGATGACCCCAGTGTTTTCTCATTATTCAAAGTAAAACTTTTGACACCCCAATACAAATGCATTGAATGGAAGGAATTTAGAAGTGTCTGTTGGTTAATAGACGTGGTTGTTGAGGTGTAGGCTCCATTTTGAAGGAATATATTTCAGTCCTTTATTTTTAACTTCTGGGGCCTTTTACATGGAAATCCCTGTTTCACTTTCGAGAAATTGGGAAGATGAAACACATGAGAAATAAATGTCCAGGTTGAAGAGGAGTGAGTATCATTTTAGATTAACTGTTTTTCGGCCTCACCTGGCTGATAGTGTATGATGCCTGTGTTTCATACCTGGAGAATTTTTACCAGATTAAATAAACTTTCAAAAAAACATGGGGACCCTGCTTTAAAACCAAGTGCCTTCTGTTTGTATGGGATCCACAGCAGGCTGGCCGTGGCCTAAATTCTTTCATTAAGAACACATCAATGGAACCTGTGCTAGCCCCTGAACGTTCTCTGACTCTGAATTATTTTTACTGTCTTTGAATAACCCCTTCAATATTTTTGCAGTTATATTCCCTGCTCAGAGAGGATACATGTAGCTGTTACAGAAATGGCAGCATTGTTCCCCAAAGTAAGTCACTTCCTACTTGCTTGGTTCATATCCTTTTAAATGAACTGCATGAAATTTCTTTACAGCTTTCACATAATATTAATCTTGTTGTAGCACAAAGAGTCTTAAATATGCGAATAGTCATATGTCATATAGGGCATTGAAACATTTTTGTTCTACATGGATATTAGTTTCAATAAGACAGTAATGTCTGAGCCCAAAAAGCAAAGCATTAATAGAATAAAAATGTATCTGGAATATTTCACTCGAGTAGATTAATATTAATATTAATTAATGTTAATTAAAAACTACATCAGAATAGCACATACTACTAAAACGGCACTGCACGCACTTTGACCTTTGAGTTAGAGTGCTCGAGCATCTCTCACACTGTGGTTTGCAATGCTTTCAGTGTTCTGAGCACCTCCTTTGAAAAAGTGCCAAAAATGGCTGTTCACTGTGGAACCGGCTTAGTTGTTTTGAGAGGAATGCTTGTCTCTGCTCTTGGATGTCCACCCTGCAGTTCTTAGTGAACAGCTGTGTTTTCTGTTTAGAAACCCAAGTCTGACATGGTGAGGACTTCCCTTCGCCTACTGACATCTAGTGCCTACCGACTTCAGTCAGAGTGCAAGAAGACCCTCCCGGGGGACTCCGTTCTCCCCACGGACATCCAGCTGGTCACACAGCAGGTCATCCAGTGTGCGTATGACATTGCCAAGGCTGCCAAACAGCTGGTCACTATCACCACCAAAGAGAACAACAACTGAATAGTAGAGTGCTGGCCCTTCTATTTTCTAGGCTTTTCAAAGTCCGGTTTCAAATTTAAACATGGAACTCATTCAGTTTTTATAAACAAACATTTAATGAAAGTTTAAAAATTTTAAAAAAAAACTCAGTATTATTTTTGCATGTTTTCTAACAAATTTTCAACTATTAATTTAACCCACTTGCCTTATTTTGTGCCTGTTTGCCAGTTTACTTTCTGATGTTCTGTTGTGCTGTTAGTGACTGTTGAGTTAACTATCATAGACATCCAAAAGCATAGCTTCATTGTTTCAAGTTTGTTAGAATTCTTC
Organism: Eidolon dupreanum; assembly: GCA_028627145.1. Taxonomy (NCBI): domain Eukaryota; kingdom Metazoa; phylum Chordata; class Mammalia; order Chiroptera; family Pteropodidae; genus Eidolon; species Eidolon dupreanum. The sequence continues at coordinate 90,034,956 of CM053510.1, read as the reverse complement.
CAGCCCTTTAAACTCCTTGACTATGGTTAAAACTATAAATGAGATCATCTTTAGTGAAACATTTTCTTGAGAGAGTTGGGTTAAAAAAAAATCTGTTTCCTACCAAGCATTGTGCAATAAGTGAATTTTCTACCCAATTGCAAGAATCTCTAAGTTTGGAGAATCTCTAAGCATCTATGTAGAGACAGGACTTTGCCACTTTCTAAAAATAGTGTAATGGTCTCTCTCGAAAGGAAACAATGAATTGTTCTATTTCTTTTAACTCTTCTATCATGTCAGATGTTTTTTAATTTTTCTATCTTGATCTTCTCTTTCTATTTTACTATCATCCTGAAGTCTCTGTGGCATCAGATAAGCACTCATCCTCCATGTCATGTGACATTTGGCCATGTCCAGGTAGGCACACCGCCACATTGTCACACGTAGTCCACTCCTCTTGCCTTACCACAGGAAACCTGAAGTTTCATTCCAGACGTACAGCAAAGAGGAACATCAGTTCCACAGGCCATAACTCATTCTCTATCACCTTGTTCCATTATCACTTCCATAAACCAAGGAAAGAAATAATCTACTCCCTGACCTTGTATTGTACCTCTCATCCAAAACTCAGTTACTCCTTTAACCGCTTAAAGCTTTCTCACACAACCTGCTTCGCATAGCTCTTTTCCTTTAAGGACTTCTTATAAGGTAAGATTTATACAACTGAGTTTATTTCTCCTCCATTACCTCGCTGGTACTTAAAAATTAGACATCGACTTTCAAGAATTCCTTAGAGTGAACTACTTACTATCCCAAAGCTATGAAAGAGTAGATTTAAGTTCTGGAACATACTGTTTTCTCAGTTGCTTAAGAGACCTTTCTTGTTCTGAATGCTAAAACATATTCCTGTTCCTGCTTATTGTAGCAGTTTTTTGTGGGTGTGGCTCAGACCCTGACCTAGACCAGAGGGGCCAGGCAGTAGTGACAAAGATGAGTGAAGTGAGCCAGGTGCAAAGGTGGGCTTGGGGTTGCCAGAGCTTTCATTTCTCAAGAGACTCCAGAAATCTGCATGTTTTTTGTGCCATCTATGTTTCTAAATGTTGGCGACTGATCTCAACATTTTCAAGTGCACATGTGGGAGAGCTGTGTTCTCTAGCCTGCCAGCTCACAGCCTCTGCCCTGGGGCCCTGTAGACTGCAGTATGAGGGCCTGGCTTCCCTGGCCACACCTGGTTTGGCCTAGGCCTTACCTGGAACGTGGCCACCCTACCTTGTGTTAAGTTGTTGTTAGTCCTTGTTTTACCTATATATTCTGTCCCATAGTGCTCATTTACACATGTGAAGGAGTCAAAATAATCAAAGTTGCCTAAATACATGCTAAATGAGCCTGTATTTTCACAGAACTGTTTGATTCACAATCACCTTTGTAGCTTGACCGTAAGCTGTCATGAGAGGAGCACCGCGATGGTGTTTGGTTTACCAAGTCACTGTGTGTGGATGCTTTTGCCAAGTTTTGCTACACTGAGTAGCATGGGGAAAGGGTCCACATCTCCAAAAGACTCGTCCACTTGCTTGTCTGCACAACCCTAAGTGCCATGCTCCCATCGGATACGAGGGGATGCCTTCTCAAAGGATGTCTTCTACTTTTAAGTTCCAGCACCATCTGCAAGTACTTAGCTGTCCCTCCTCTTTTTTGCAAATGCCTGCCCTCCTGTTGGCCCATGTGGGGTCTTCAGGAAAGGCCGAGCAGCAGTCTTGAGTTGGTGCCTTTAGCCTTCTAGGGGGGACAGGCTTCTGAATAACGAATCATCTGTAGTGGATGAAGCAATGTCTTCACTTGAGTATTCAAAGTCCTGCAATGGAGGACACTGTTTCTGTGCCCCTAGAGAAAGTCAGGGAATGTGGGGACCAACAAAGCATTTCAACAATTGTAAGAACACCACAGAAATTTGCTCTGTTAACCCACAGTGCCAAAACTCTGGAAAGAAGTTCCCAAGTGGAGTGACATGCGGTGACAGGAGGGCTGCAAGTCTTCCTTCTCTTTAAGTGCCCTGCACATTTCCTCAGTCTCATCTGAGATCTGGTGTCGGAAGTTCTCTGGTCCTGTTGGCAAATCGCACCTTGTCTGAACGGTTGTTCACTGCCTTTTGCACGTGGGTTCCATAGCCTTGCACTAATGTCTGTGTTCTGTAATGTCATTTTTTTTGCCCTTTATTCTCAAATCCCTGCCCCCCTCTCAAAGCTGGTAGGACAGAGGTGCACTTTACAAAACTGGCACTTGCTGAAGAGGAGACAGCTCCACCCCTAAGCTCCTTTTAACTGATGTCATCTTCTGCCTCAAAATGCAAATAGTTCTTATTTGCCAAAGAACAATGAATTTGGGCCCAAAGATCAAATACAGCACTTCATATAATTGGAACTGTAAATGCACAACTCAGGAGCTGTTATCCAATTCCTCAAGCAATTTAAGCTGTAGAATCAAGAGTGGGACTAGCATATGTTTGTCCTCCACAGCAACTGTGAGCTCTCCAAATAATTTTCGTTCTTTCCTCGTCCCAGTTGAAGGTCACCCTTGTCTTTACAAAAGAAAATGCTGCATAGGACAAATGAAATGCCTTGTATTCACATGTTTTATCCATGTCACCCATTATTCTGTACTTATTTTTCATTTTTATTGTATATTCTATTCCTGTAATTATTGTACAACCCTTTAAGCATTGTAAAATCGTTTTGGAATTTGTGCCTGCTAGTTATGCAATAAACAGGCTCTATAAGTGTCTTTGTGGTAATTCTTTGTTTCCCATCAATTAGTTGATATTTACAGATACTCTGTCAAAGTTCTGAGAAAGTTCTCACATAACCCCATCTTTAATGAGACAGTATTGAATATGCTTTCACCCTGAACACTGTCCGTTTATAGGAATGATGACCTTTTTCATCCTCTGAGCTTAGCAGATAGCTTTATTAAAAGAAATCCTGCATCAGGATATCAGTTCCAGGTATCTTACCATGATACATTTACTTCTTAAGTTTAATTTTTTAAATTCAGCAAAAGCCAGCCAAGCAAAAGTGATCTGGTTGTGGAGTTAGTTTAGTCTCTTAAGGCCGCCGGTTCTCTTAAACTTTCAGAGCAAGGCCCATTGTGTGGATTCACATGAGAGGCTATAGAATATAGATTTATACCTGAGTTCATCAGAACCACCCTCAGTCCCCAACAGTTGTCTTCTTAGAGAGGTAACTTAGGGCTCTTCTCCCAAACAGAAGGAAAGATAGGGTAGTATCTTGTCATCACAGGTGTCTTTCCAAGCAAGAAGTCTGGGGAAGATGGAACATGTTCACTGTGTGATACAGCTTGTGTGAGGATCCAGTACTAGCTGGTCAGACCCACCAGCTCATACCCAGAAACGCCTCTGAGGGCAGGATTTCTCAAATGAGCCAGCATATAGCCAAAAGGGCTCACTGAAACACAGCCAACGATTCATCTCTGGTTCAGTAGCTCGGGAGTTGGGCTTGGGAGTTGCATTTCTAACAAGGTCCCAGGGGATGTTGCTGCTGCTGATTGAGACCACACTCTGAAAAGAAGCCCTGCTGTAGACCATTTCCAGGCCCCCTTCCCCCCACCCCATGTGGCTCCTTTTAAACATGTTTTTATGATAATTCTAATTACGACTCGCATTAATCAATTAGTTACTGTGCTCCAGACACTGCTGGGTGTGAAGCAAGAGAAGTTAGTTCCTGTTGTACAGATGAAGTTGTTTACATTCAAAGGGGTGAAGTCGAAGGAAGAGGGGAGCGTGTGAGTTACCTTTAGTCTACTTTGTCTTAATCAGACAAGTGGGTTTTCATGACCCTATTGGGGTCTGTGATAAGGAATCCCAGAGAATGTGGCCTCGTGTGGAGGTGAAATTTTGGGGCGGCTACATTCCCCTGACGCTCTAGAGTAAGCCACTGGGTGATCTGTGACTATGTGAATACGCGGCTTTATTAGATAAACGGGCACAGTCTGCATGTGAATCTTAAGTGGAGACTGTCTCATCCTTGAGCTCCAAGCACCAGAAACCCTCCAGCACCTGTTGAGTGACCAACTGGAAAGGCTGTCTTCTGGCTCTCAGGTACCTGGAACAGCACTCTCCTATCCATGGGGCTGAGTCGGGGTGACCTCACCACAGGGTCAGCTCAGACCTGAGGGTGACCTACTGCCTAGCAGGCTGTGTGCAACACTTTCCAGGAGCCAGTCCCTATGGCCTATGGATGCCAGGCAGAGGAGACCATGGTCCCCACCTCTGCCAGCCAGCCATCTAGCCAGAAGTCAGAGCCGCACAAGGTGGGTCAGACTCTTTAATCACTTTACAAAAGTAATGTGAGCTCTCCACAGATTAGGTCCCCAGGGGAGGGGCCACTGGGGACAGGAGAGGCCTTTGTGAACTCTTGCTTCATCCTGTCCGACGGCCATCTTTCCTCTCTCACACCCAGGCACTTGCCCACACAGCTTTCTGACTGCACTGTCTTCCCAGGCCCCCAAACTGTCTAAACCAGGGGTCCCTAATACCCAGAGTGTGGACCAGGCAGCACAGCAGGTGGTGAGCAGCTGGCAAGCCAGCAAAGCTTCATTTGTATTTGCAGCCACTCCCCAGCACCAGCATCACCACCTCAGCTCCACCTCAGATCATCAGTCATTAGATTCTCATAGGAGCACCAGTCCCTGATGCCAAAAAGATTGGAGACTGCTGGTCTAAACATACTAGGAACCTCTCAGCCCCATTTCTCCCAAACACAGCTTTTCTTCAAGGACCCACACCTCTCTCCTCTAAAATCCCTCTTCTCACCCCTCACGCCTTCCCAACACCTTCGCTTCTTGGAACTCATTTTCCCCCTTTTCTCTCTTCTGTCTCAGGCCCCCTCATTCCCCCTAGACCTTATAGAATGGACATCTCTATGTCCTGCTGCACCTTGCCCAGCTCTTCCCTCCGCTTCTCTCCCCTTCCCTTTCAGAACCCCCCAGTAATTACCCTTACCATTTCTCTTGGCTTAGTCCTATAAGCTTCATCTTCCCTCCAGGTCTTGTTTTTCCTCATGAGCCCCCAAACAAGTTATGAACAAGAAGTTCTGAAATCTAACATGGACTGCCCTCCCCAACCCTAGGGTCTAAGGTTGACATCTTAGCCTCCCCTTGCACCACATCTTGCCATCTGCTTCCCCCTTCCAGCCCTCCCCTTCCCAGGACCTCTCAATACCTCCCTACCCTACCCTGCCTTATTCCTTTCAGACCAGAGGGGCTGAGTTAACACGAGCACTCACTGTGTGCAGCCACTGGGGTAAGTACAAGTTTATAAAGTAGGAGCTGAAACTACCCCCATTTTCCAGATGAGGAAACTGAGGCTCAGCCCTCAGAGTCCAGTTGGTGATGATAGAGCAAGTTAGAGCACAAGACCTGTGCTCTTAACCACAGCATTCTACTGGCATGGTGAACTATCCAGGATAAGGAGGACTGGAGGAACATGGCTGATGGCAGAACTTCTGGAAGCAGAAGAGAATGAGGGATGGCCATGGTCTCGACCTCAGCAGAGGTAAGGTGGGAGGGAGAAGTGGGATGCCAGTCTGTCCACCTTGTGGTTGGGGGTGGGAGGTGAGGGGCTTAAAATAGAGCCTGGGTGGCCAAGTTTGTGTTTTGTCTTCCAATTCTTTGTTTTAGCCACAAATATTCCTCATCTTTTCTGTTTCAAATTGAGACACTTGGTAACACTGTTCTGTGAGTAGACGATGTTGCCTAATTCAACCATCTTAGTGATTCAGGGCCTTCATAGATTCCATGTGGCACATTGACTCACCCCAAGTTTGCCATTCTGGAAGGAGCAGCCCTGTGCCTGCTACTAGAAGCAGGAGGGCTCCCTTCAGGGCACAGTATGAAGGGGGTCCACCCCATCCTTAGAGTAGGGGGCGAGTTCCCCCCATTGAGCGTGGGAGCCTGACTCGGTTGAGTGGGAGTGTAACCTGAGTCTGACCTGCTTCTTTCAATTAAAACAAGGATGCTTCAACTATAGGCAGGATATTTCCTGGGTGTGAAGTGGCACCCTCTTGGCGGGAAAAATAGGTCCAACTGAGCTTTGAGCTTTCTGCATTTATTTTACCTCATCTGCACATTGTCGTTCTTCACACTTCACAGATGAAGAATGGGGTCCAAAAGTGGTCACCTGGCCTCTAAGTGGTAGCATGTCAGGACTAGAACCCCATCCAGGTTGGGCCACAGCCACTGCTCTTCACCCCTACACTTCTGCCCCCACTTGTGAATTCTAAATACAGAAATGTGTCAGACACATTCATGTCGTGGCCATATGTATACCCACTACCCAGGTCCCATGGGCTCCTCCTTCCCCTAGACTTTAATACTAATCGCTTCCTTGTGTTTGGTTCAACACATGTGCATGCACCTCTAAGAGCTTTTGTTTTGCCTATTTTCAAACATGTAAATGGAACCCTACTGATGTAGTCTTTCCTTTCCCTCAACATTGTGAGATTCAAATAAGTCATTGTGTGTACCTCTGGTTAGTTCATTTTCCATGTTGTGTAGTATTATAGTATTGATTGAATGTATATACCACCATTTATTTATCTAGTATTGTTGGGCGTTTCAGTTACTTTTAATTATTGGCATTTATGAAAATAACTGCTATGATAATTATGTCTTTTAGTGCATATATGACTATATTTATGTAGGGTCTAAACCTAGATGTGGAACTCCTGGGTCATAAGAGTATGTGCATTTCCACACCTGTATCATTTTTCATGCCATTTTCCAAAGTATTGTACCAGCAGAATATGAGATTTCACACTGTTCTGCATCTGTCAACAGTGGTATAAGAAGCCATTTTAGTTTTCCAATCCACTGGGTTTATAGTAGTATCTCGTAGTTTTAATTTGCATGTCTCCGATTAATAATATGGTTATGTGCTTTTTCATGTTTATTAGCCATATAAATTTCATTCCTCTTTTGTGAAGTGCCTGTTTGAGGATTTATCCATTTTCTATTAGATTCTCTGTTTTTTTTTATTATTATTATTCATAGGAGTTTTTAAATGTTCTAAAGAGTAGTCCTTTGTTGATTATCTATATTATAAACATCCTTTCTCATTCTGTGGCATGTCTTTTCCCTTTCTTAGGTGTCTTTTGAAGATAAACTTTTAATGTGGTCAAATTTATCACTCTTCCTTATGATTAGTATTCTTTGTGTCTTAAGAAACCTCCCCTACACTAGATTACTATTATGTTTTATTTTGAAATAATTATAGATTCACAAAATAGCTGCAAAAATAGTAGAGAGGTCCTCTGTGCCCTTCACTCAATTTTTCCCAATAGTAACATCTTACATAATTGTAGTATATCAGGACACTGTTATTGGTACAATCACATACCTTATTCAGATGTCATGGATTTTATATATATGCACTCATGGGCATGCAGTTCTATGCCATTTTATCAAATATGTCAGTTTCTGTCACCATAGTGAAGATACAGACCTACATCACCACAGACATATCCCTCGTGCTGCCCCTTTAAGTCACTCTCTATGCCCTGGCAACCACAAACCTGGTCTCCATCTCCATAATTTTGTCCTTTTAGAAATGTTATATAAATGGAATAATGGTTGTTCGGACACTGAGGTCCCAGAGAGGAGCCACAGGGATCATTACAGGACTATGCCCTGACAAGAAACCTTCCACATCCATATTTGGGAATGAGTCCTTAATTTTCCCTGCCAGAGGGGGTTAAGTATCTCCTTAAGGAATAGAGGCTGAGTTGATTGTTTTATCTGGTAGTTTCATTAATTTTCTCGAGTATTTGCCTTATTTTTTAAATAACATTTCCCCCTCATCTCAAAGGTTGTTTTCTGTGTAAAATATAAAAAACCACCCAAAATAAAAAATATTTATTATCCCAACTTTTAGAAACATCCAAAAATATTTTTTTCTTAAAAATGGAATTATGTAAAAATTGCTTTTGAACTTTTAATACAGCATGAACATTTCTCCAGAACTTAAGGAAAAAAAAAAAAAGCATTCTATTTCATTTTAATGCACTGAATAAACCCACAAACTCAAAAAAGCCTCCTAGTGTTGGACATCTAGATTATCAGTTTTTGCTGCTAGTAACACTAATGCTGTGAAGAATATCTTTGTACCTACCTGATTGTTATTTATATTTCCTGGGCCAGGAGGCAGCATGGCAAACTCAGGAGGACTCCTGGAGGGCCAGTCAGGATGGGGCCAGGCAAGTATTTGAATCTTGGTCTTAAGTGCAGAGGGACACCATCGAATATGGAAGATTTTCATTTCAGGTGTGTTTATAAAATATCTCTGACTGCAGGATGGAGGAAAAAGTGAAGTGGATGGGTGACTTCAAACAGAAGTTGGTGGTAGCCAAGAAAGATGATAGTGAGAGGGAGCAAAGTGATGGATTAGATTTCAGGTCAAAGCAGTAGGACTCAGTGTCCCTAAGCTTATAGCTCCTGCAGTGAGCAGGACTAATGGTGGTGCCATTCACTTGTTAGAGAACACTGGAGAAGGGCCAGATGTTGCCAGATGTTTTTTGTTGTTGCTTTGCTTTGTTTTTAGGAACTAAAGAAATTTTTTGAGGGCAAGGGGATGCAAACAATATAAAAATCAAAAAGCTTATCTGGCTTTAATTGGCTTTTCTTTCTCTTGTCAAAATGGGATTTTATGTGTACATTTTCTAAGGGTCCGTCTACTCATGAAATCCTTATACAGGGAAAGCTGTGGGGCAGAGACATTCCTTAAGCGACCCACTGGGAGGACTCTAATCAGGGTGGGAGGAATTGCTCAATGCTGCCTAGTTCTTCCCCTTCTGATTCATGAGCATTACAAAATAGTCATTGCCCACAATGGTCAGCCCAGCAATTAGTGAAAAGAAGCTCTGGAAGCCCACTCTGCCGTCTTGGCACTGGTCCGGTCCTTCGTTGTTTTGTCCATTGTCAGAAGGTCTTTTTGATTTTCCAAAAACCCGGGTAACTCCTTTTCCATGAGCACCCTCAGGTCCTCCTTTGTCAAGTAGTCTTTATTGCCAGCAAACTTGTGAAAAGTGAACATGGTTTCTGTGGCATGTTACCTTTGAGACGGCATTTTGGTGAGGTCTTAGCGGAAGATGGGACAAGATCACTCGGCTGGCTGGGACGCGTGGCCAGTGAGTCTGTTGTTTTGTTTTAATGGAAATTTAGAAGAGATTATGATAATCCTGTGCAGAGTTTGAGGCACCTTTGAGACACACAGTGGAGATGTCAAAATGGTAGTGGATATAGGAGTCTGGGCTAGAAATACAGATCTAGGAGTTACTGATGTGGAGACGATGTTGTAAGCCAGAGGTCTGGCTCACATCACCTAGGAAAGGCCTGTGTGGTGAAGAGAGGCCTGGGCGTAAAGGCTGGTCCTCCTTGGGTTATGACTGGTAAAAGCCAAACTCACTCTGCAAAAGTGCCCAAAGAAATCTATTTGTATTGTCAACCCAGATGGAGCAAGAAATGTATATGTTAACTCTAAACCAGAATGCTCAGTCTGGCTCAGGAGTAACAAGTCAGCAGAATGGATGGATGACAGTGCCACATACTTTAGGTAATAAAATCCCCACACGCCAATGTTCTCTATCCTAAATGTTTCTACATAGAAACAGGGGATGTATGATGCTCTCTATTTTATGAACACTAAAAACTACTTAAAAACCCACATCATGAAAAAATATTCATTACATCCATAAAGAAATATGGATGTACTGAATATATTTATTGTGCAAACGGTCTTTGCAGTCCCACAAGTTACAACTGGCTCTGTGCCTGCCAATGACATCTGCTCATCCGTGTACTGGTTTGATACCTGTCACTGTTCTTGTTCAGCTTTGTAACTTCCCCAGGCCTAGTACTGCATCCTTCCCTATAGAGAGTATGTGTTGAATAAGCAGAAAGAGTAAAATCATACATGCAGAAACAAGAATCATTTTATATCAGTAGTAGCTTCTGTACCATTTATTCTAAAGGAATTAAACTTTGTGAAGAATCTGCAGAAGCATAATCTATAAATCATTTTTACAATAAATAGAAAAAAAATGCTTAAAAACAATAAACCCAATATATGAATATTTAGCCACAACATGATCAAAATATATACAAGATAAGAGTGTGGACTATACCAGAAATAGTAAGACAGTGGAAGCTCTAAAGTTAGGAACAAATATTTTAGAGAGGAAACATTTAAATATATTAGGGTAAAGAACCAGTGTAAGTTTTTAATGTTAATAGAGAAGATTACTGGCAAGCCTCAAAAACAAGAAATTAAAAATATTCGTAAATATTTGGGTACATAGTCCTCTATCAGACATTCTGTCCATATCGATTCTATACTGGAAGCTCACACAATATGACTGCTAGTTCTCTGTGGTCTACTTAGAAGAGGCTCCGATGGAAATGACAAGGGAGACAACACCACTCTCACAAGAAAAATGAATAAAACCTAGAAAATGTGAACAAACCTGTAGGACACATGGATTAAATTAGTAAAAATCTATCATTCTACACAACCCACCTTGCAACAATTAATAAAAGCAAAAGTAACAAAGCCTAGAAGCAACGCCATCAAACCATAACTTTATTTCACAATTAATGAACATCTGAAACAGGGCAAATATGAGTATGCATAATGAGAGTGGTGCTCAGGGATCATATCCAAATAAATTCAAGACAAGAAAATGGAAAACAAATTAAGGATATAGTCTGCAGCTCAATTTGTTTTTACAACACAACAGAAGTGAAAGCAATGCAGCCCTTAAACTCAGGATTTTTTAATAACCTCATTTTTAATAACCTGGAACAGTAATTAGCTGTAATTTACTAAGATATGGAATCTTGAACATAATATTATGAAAACTGAAACCTCATAGGAAGAATATGAAAAAAATACAAGCCATAAAAGTATGATTATTGCTGCAAGGTACTTGTAGCTATTTGTAGAGATTAATCTAGAACTGTCACATTGATATAACAGTGGGAAGAGAAATTTTTGGCTGATCTGTGTTTGAGTCTGATCTAATTTTTAAGGTTCAGTGCCTCTTTCTTAAGGCATATAAATCCTTGAAGGCTGCATGTAGCTGAGACCTTCCTAAGACATCGAGGTCTAAAGTGTCATGCCAAGAGGTTAGCCATCTAAGTGACTTTTGGAGGTCTCCTTATGAGACTCAGTAACATACATGCTAGAATGACTTCCTCCTGACACAATGCTCTGGGAAATTCTACCAAAACACTTCCTAAAGAGGAAAGACTCATTTCTTACCACCTTTCCAGAAAGTATCCATGGACTACATTAGACTGTTTCAGGGTTCATAGTTCTTCATGAAACAAGATGTGATCCTTTTGAGATCACTAAATTTATAAACCCTGAAATAAATTTACACTAAGACCTACAAGTTTGTCTTCAACAGAATAGTTTAAATGGCAATTTTAAAAATTAGAAAACTTCCCTCATATCTCTAGCTGGAGGCTTCACTGGAGTTTGACAGTTAAGACAACAGGAGATCATGCATCCTGTCACGGAACACAACTTGTACTCCTAGCGCTGATTTAGAATCTTATATTATTTATAAATATGCTATAAGATTGTGACAGCACTGTCAACCTGTGACTAGAAAAGCCCCTTTCCTGGAAAAGAAGGGCAGGAAAGGGCCTCCTACTGGGTGTTGCACATCCACAGCACCTTAAAGTCCGCCCAGACCCTTGATCCATTTAATCACGGACCTGAATAGGCTTGATGAACTATTTTACAGTGACCCAAACAGTAGAACAGAACATTGTAAAACTGTCTGGTGGCTGCATATCAAAGGCCTCAGCATCCTTGTTCGCTGTGCTTACAGTACCAACGAAGTCAGTTCCAGGCGATTTTGGGATGTCTAAAAGGCTGAGAAAATAAAACATAGATTGATCAGCTCAGCAGTCTCTGTAGCATTGGGAATTAACCCATTTTAAATAAGAGCTAAAAGCACAGTATAAATGGTTTTCATTTATAGCTGAAAAAGCTTTAACCCTAAGCCACAAATGAGGCACCTGATGACTTTAAGTACCAGCCCTAAATAAGATTTTCACATGTGTTGTATGACACTCACTGATCCATGGTCAAGTAAGCTTAGAAAATGCTGTTGTTCCCTGTACCTCAAGAACCCCAGTGGTTCGGACATTAATGTTCTATAGTAGGTGTAGTACCTACTGATTGTTTCACTGACTTCCCAGAGTTATCTGACCACAAAGGAGCCAGCCTTTTTGTCTTGCAGCACTTTCGAGTGCCTGGGTGGCCCTGCTAAAGGAGGGGCAGAGGCAACATGCATGCTGGGCCCTCAGTCAGTTCCTGGGTGCTTTACCCTTCAGCTCCCTTGGAACAGGGGTGACAGCCTTTGTTTCTCTGTGTTCCCCCAAGATGCCGTGCACAGGGGGGTCACTCAAGTACTTTGAGAGGCAGGGAAAGAAGGAAGGCTAAGAGAGAAGAGGATCAACCACAGGTGCCAAGAGGAGAGGAAGGAAAGAGGCCCTTGCACCACTGCCTTCACCTCTCACCATTGACGGCCAACGTTCTTCTTAGATTGCTCTTTGTCCCCAAAGAAGGTTGACAAGCATGTATCTTAGCAGTCAGGACCTCATATCCTGGACTGCAGTGATAAGAGCCAAAGCAAATCATCTCAAGGGCCATAGGAGGCCAAACCAAGCACTGAAACAGACCCTATGTCAAGGTTCCTAGTTGAGAAAAGGAAAAATACAAGAGAAGAGCAAGGAAGAATCTGAGCTGGCTGGAAAACAGAGCAGAGCACAGGGCTATGAACAGTCCTGGGAGAGCAGAGGCCAGGCTGAGTGGCTCAGCAGTGGTGGTGGTCTGTCACCTGTAGACTCCCTACCTTGGGTTGGTAGCCCCGTTCAGCCATCATCTTTGCCTCCTGCTGCAGCAGGGCATTGGTGAGCTGCTCTGTCTGCCTCACTTCCTCCTCTTCCTCCTCCTCTTGCTGGTCTGCTTCCCATGCCTGCAGCTGGCGCTCTGCAACCTGGGCACAAAGAGCAAAGTCACCATAAGACAAGGCCCATGGGGCAGACCCCTGCCTATGATGAAGAGGGAAAGCCTCTGGATCTACCCCAGCTGGAGAATCAGATGTAATAGTGACGGCAAGTGCTAGTAACTGGAAAGGGCATTTATTGTATGGGAGAGGTTATATGTGTGGTAATATGTACCTTGTAAAACACTCTGGATATAGCCACATTTTGAAGATTTTTAATTTAAAAAATTTTCAATTAGTTGACATACATACAATATTATATTAGTTTCAGGTATACAATAGTGATTAGACATTTATATAACTTACAAAGTGACAGAAGAGTAACACAAACTGAATTGTGGCCCAGTGAGTTAAATGCTTTCAGATGCACACAGGAAAAAGAGATAATAGACAGTAATGACAGCCTTGCTGCCACATGAGGCAAGGACCTAGAGTGAAGCTTGAACTACAATCAGGAAAAGTCAGAATTTCAGCTGAAAATAAAAAGGGATGTACTGGGCTTTCAAACGTGGGCTTCTTGGACAAAGTACTAGTGCCAGGCTATGGAAATAAGTCAAGGGCCTCTGGATCCTACGCCACAATGATGCAGGAACCACAGCAGGGCCTGCTGCCTGCAGCTCTCACTCCCCTTGCTGAGCTGCCTCCCACCCATGCAGTTGGCCCCACCTGGGCTTCCAGCTCTTGTTTCCTGGCCAATTTCATTTCTTCACTCTCCTCCTTCTCACGACGAGCTGACTCTCTTGCCTCCTCAAGGTTTCGAATAAGTTGCTCCCTGTGTCTTAGGGATTCCTCTTGTGCTCGTCGGTTTTGTTCAATCTTTTCTTGTATTTGTCGTTGTCTCCCTGTCAAGACCTAGCCTCAGCAGAAAAGAGAAGGAAAGATTTTAGTTTGACTATAACAGAAACCTGTTCTACAAGCCACGGATAGGCTGCAGTTGCACCGAGACCCGGCCTAATCCTCAGCCTGAGGCTTAAACACACCACATGGAGGCAAGCCCAGACTACAGAATTGGTCCAAACAATATCGCCCACCCTGGTCACACTCAAAATGTCTGCAGGTTGGGCCTTATGGAGAGACAGCAGAGCACCAAGGAGCAGGATAGAGCTCCCTCCACAGGGGCACAGAAACACAGCAACCAGGTGAGTCTCACATCCTATTGGTGGGTTCTAGAAAAAAGCCACAAGCCACACAGATGACCAGAGGTGGATGACCAGTTTGAGTCATCCCCCTAACCTGTTTGATTTTTGGCTACAGAGCAGGATTATGACCCACCACCAGCCCAGGACTCAGGAACCAGAATGGCCAGAAGCCACACACCATACCCAACAGTGAGGTCTCTGGAAGGGGCATGTAAAAGTGGCTACAACTAAGAGGAACATTTTAAATAGGGGAACGCAAAAGATGCTGGAAAATATCTGGTATTCACAAAAATGAAAAGGTACCAACTGGGACCTGATTTCCCATGGATTTCCAAATGTAGCATACTGACATACACAAAATACAATTTCCATTTTAAACCACTTTTTCTTTAATTTTTCCCAGCTTTATCAAAATATAATAGACAGTTATTCATATTTACATTGTACAATTCAGTAAGTTTTTTTTTCAAGTATTATTGGCATCCCATATCGGTTTCAGTTGTACAGCAGTGATTAAAGTGATCACCCCACTAAATCTAGTATCCCTCTTCCCCCTTATATATTTATTGCAACATTACTGAATATTTTCTTTATGCTAAACTTATATCTCCATGACTATTTTGTAACTATCCATTTGTATTTCTTAATTCCTAGGCCCTTTTTTACCATCCCCCTCCTTCCTGTCTAGTAGTCCTCAAAATTGCCTCTGTATCTATGAGTTTCCTTTTTTGTTATTGTTGTTTATTTTTTAGATTCTGCATGTACATGAAATCACGTGGCATTTGTCATTTTCTATGTTTCTTCATTTAACACAATACCCTCTAGGTCCATCAAGGCAGTATCTTTTTCCATCCCCTTCCTTTTAGTCTGTATGTATCTTTTAATCTGAAGTGAGTCTCTTGTAGGCAGCATATGAGGGGGTCTTGTTTTCTTGTCAATTCAGTCATTCTATCTTTTGGTTGGAGCACTTAATTCTTTTCCATTTGAGGTAGTCGTTGATAGTTAAGTAGTTATTACCATTTTTTATTCATGATTTCAATACATGTTTTTCCTTCTTAAAGAAGTCCCTCGAACATTTTCTGTAATAGTGGTTTGGTGTTGATGAATTCCGTTAGCTTATTTTTGTCTGAAACACTCTTTATCTGTCCTTCAACTCTAAATGATAGCTTTGCTGGATAAATTATTCTTGGTTGTAGATGCTGGGTTTTTATCACTTTGAATATTTTGTGCGAAGCCCGTCTGTCCTTCAAAGTCTCTTTTGAGAAATCAGCTGCCAGTCTTATGGGTGCTTCCTTTTAAGTAACTGCTTATCTCTTGCTGCTTTTAAGAGTCTTTCTTTATATTTAACCTTTGGCATTTTGTGTCTTGGTGTGGGCCTCTTTGGGTTCCTCTTTCTTAGGACTCTCTGAGCTTCCTTGGGTTGTATGTCTATTTCCTTCACCAGGTTAGGTAAGTTTCCCATCATTATTTCTTCAAATAACTTTTCCACTTCTTGTTCTCCCTCTCTTCCTTCAGGTATCCCTATTACATGGATGTTTTTACACTAAATTTTGTCCCAACAACTCCTTAAATTATTATTATATTCTTAGCTTCTTTCTTCTTGCCGTTCTGATTGTCTTTGGCTTCCCCATCCTCTATTTTGGTGGTTTGATCCTCTTCTTCATCCATTGTGTTAATTCCCTCTAATATACTCTTCATATCAGATAATGTGTTTTGACTGGTTCCATTTTATAATTTCCAGTTCCATTTTTATGTCTTTTACCTCTTTGTTAAAGTTCTCACTGAGTTCATCTACATCTCCCCTAAGTTCATTGAGTATCTTTGTAACCAGTGTTTTGAACTCTGCATCTGTTAGATTGTTTGACTCCATTATTCCTGGATCTGTTTTGTTCTCTCATATAGTTTCTGCTTCTTTGTCTTCCCATTTTGGCTGCCTTTCTGTGTCTGTTTCTATGTACTAAGCAAAGCTCCTAAGTCTCCCAGTCTTATTAGTGTGGCTTTGTGTAGTAGGTGTCCAGAGGCACAGTCCTGAGAGGGGTTCAGCAGCAGACCAGATTTAGCCCCAGCCTATGTCCCTCTAAGGTCACCTGTTAAGGTTCAGCAAGCAATCCACAGATGCTGTACTTACAGTTGCCTCAAGAAACCATACCATAAACTGAAGCCAGCTGCCACTGGTGTGGGTCTAGGCACTGCTCAGCAAGTTGCACAGGACTCACTAAGGACACAACTGGATGTGGCTTGGGTGGGGCCGTGAGTTGGGGAGGTGGAGTTTCAGGGAATCCTCTGGGTGGAGTGACCTCTGTTATCCAGTTTGAGGGTGTCTCAGCTATGGCAGTGCTGCATCCGCACACTGGAGGTGGGGAGAGCTCAACAGAGGAACAATGGATACCGCCAGCACTTCTGCCCAAGAGGAAGCCTCACCTCTGGCCCTCACTCCGACAACTCAGCATCCCCTATAGGTCCCTGGTACCCCCCACCCACCCCCTGCAGCAGCGAACCAGGTGTTGGTGCTCAGAGCGAGCGAGTCCATCACTGCAGAAGTCCGGACGTGGCCGCTGAAAGAGGAATGTCTGCAGTTGCTGGCTGCTGCTGCCATAGCCTCTGTCCCACTCAGTGCTTGGGACCAGGCAGCCTCATATCTTCGCCCCCTCCTACCTTCTACCATTGCAGGGCGATTTCTTATTTCTCTTCCTAGTTGTAGGTCTTGTTCATCTAGATCCTAGGAGACTCTGCTTGCTGTTTGCTCCATGTTTCCTTCACAACTTTGATGTGGCCATAAGAGCAGATGAACAGAGCCTTTGTCATCTATGCCATTTTGATGCTGTCTCCATTTTAAACCACTTTAAGATAACTTTCAATACATGGATAATGAAGACTTTTTTCCCAAAAAGATATCCTTTTAATTGGGATGAGTCTTATACACATTACTTATACACAATACTTATATATATACTGACAAGTAAAACACATGTTATTTAGTAACTTCTGGATATGCACTCCAAGAAAAAAAATCCTAAGTATGGAAAAGTTATGCACCAAAATGTTCACTGCAATGTTTTTATAATGCCTCAAAATTAGGAAAAAAAATGGAATACCCACAAAAGGGGAATGGAAAAACAAACTATGGTATACCCATGTGATGATACATTATGTAGCTGTCAAAATAATATTTACAAAGATGTAACAATGTTAAAATGCTTGAAATCAAATAGCACAGTATAGGAAGAAATATGTAAGAAAAACGTTCTGCACAGAAACAGAAGAGTGGAAGAAACAGTAACAGTGGCTATGCGGATGTTGGGGGGCTAGGTGACTTTGTTTTTACTTTACTGAATTTTTTTCTAATAAGATTATATTACTTTTATAATGATATTAAGAGTCCATGTAAAATAACCAGAGGACTCTCTTCCCAGAGCATCTGGCAGAGTCAATACATGGTCATTAAGTCCCAGATCCCGGCCCTGGGACCGGCCCGCCCATGTCTGTTGCAGCTAGGATTACCTCGCTCATCAGTCTGTCTCGTGCACTCCTCTCTCGGGCCCACTCTGCCTCTCTCTTTTCCCACATTTCCTTGGCTTCCTCCCTAGAGAAACACAAAGCAATGACAGAAGGCTCCTTAGGACCACCGATGGCAGAAGAGAACTAAAGAACCAACAGGGCTCCAAAGCATCGGGCAGCACACATCTGTGGAGCCAATCTTCAAAAAACCTATCCATACAAACTTTTAACAGATTAAGGACAAGTTCACATACAGTATTCCTACGGTAAGGACTTTAAGTTACCTTTTGAAATATTCTCATCTCCTTACAAAAAGCACTTGTGATGATTTGCACCCAGGCCATTTAAACACTAAGGTGAATGAAACTATCAGGACTCTGGAGAGGAGGAGGGCCACTGCCGGTGCCTGAGCTCTGTCACCATGCTCCTGGGGTCCCTGCTAGCTCATCCTGTGGCCTGGGGCAAAGGAGAGACCTCCTTGTGTCTCCATGGCCCAAGTATCTACCAAGTGTCTGGCACTCAGTAAGTGCTCAATAAATGTTACCTGTTGTTGAATATACAAGATTAATTTTTAGGATCCACACCCATTTTATAGACCTAAGAAGCATTCAACATTTCCATAATTTATAACAATTTCCTTTTGAATTTCTAAGATTTTAGATAAACAGATCCTTATTCTAAACCCTAATGATTTCCATCTTAAATAACTAAAGAGAAACATTCCTACAAGCCAAGTCCATTTGCAAAGATGTGCTCCTAGTGAATGATGGACAGATTACCAAGAACAAGTGTTTCAGTAACAACAGACTACCCTCATGGCGACCTGCACTGGATCTCAAGTACCAGAGAACCCAGGAGTGTCCAGCCCAGACAGCTGCCGCCTCTCACCTAAACAGCATCTGCAGCTCTGCCTCCCGCTCCCTCTCCAGCTGTAGCTGCTCCTCGATGACCTGCTTCATCCACACCACATCAGCCAGAGCCTGCTCCCGCCTGGCCAAGTGCACGCGCTGGTTCTCCCCCTCCTTCTGGAGCAGTGCTTGCAGGATGCGCTTGTCCGCCTCCTAGAGGAAGGAGGAGGAAGCACAGTGGACAGGTGCAGAGCCCTTGGGCAGCCACAGCCTCCACTCTTGCCAGCCCCTCTCCAATCTGGTGCAGATAATCATGATGCTGCCATATCTTCTCAGGTTGATATGGGAAGGCGTTGTTTCTGAAGAGTCAGGGTATAATCTCTTAGGGATGGTTTAAAATGATACTGCAGAGTCCCAGGAGCTGTCCTCTGCCTGAAAGGGGACCCTTCTGCCACCCACACTCAAGTCTCTGCCCTTCGACATGTCTAGTAGCACAGTATTTTAGAACACAATTTGGCAGCAATTCCACTTCTAAGAACACAGACTAGAAACACAAATACACAGAGATACATGCACAAAAACTTCACTGTAGCTGTTACGTAAGAGAGAAAAACCGAAACAACCCAAAACTCATGGGTAGAGAATTAGCTATCATGTACATCTACACACAGCAACACTGTAAAAGAATAAGGGTCCTCTGGAAGCCTTGAAATGGGAAAGATGTCCTGGGGGGGAGCGGGGGCTGCATGACAGGACACCTGACTATAGTAGGCAGGGATGGGAGGAAACAGGTTTGCTTGTTCACTCTCTTTGTCCCTATCTCAGGGAGGGAGCCCATCAAAATACTTGGCAGGAATACTGAACAGCTAGTCAAAAAAGAACAAGCTCAATCTAATAGACTGATTGTGAAGTACAGATTTACTGTTAGGTGAAAATGGACTTCGGGTCCATTTTTTAAAAAACCACCACTTGCCCATATGTGTATATATATAATATATACATATATCTGGAAGCACATAAGCCAAAACAGACAACCTGGGGAGGGGCAGGGATTACAGGTGCTGGTCCATGGGGAAATCACTTTGTTCTACCTCTACTTCTTACCAGAACACATTATTGAGCAATGGAAAATATGTTTTTCAAGAGGGTGAAAGAAACCCTGTCTCTTCAGACTCACCAGTTCCTCTTGGATCTGCTGTGTACGTCTATGGAGTTGCACATTATACTGATGTCTCAAAAAGCGTCTAAAAATGAGCAAAATATGGATCGCCTTTAGTGTCTTATAAGAATTAATCGGAGGTTAGACAGCTACTTACTACAGGTCGTATCCTTCTTGGTTTCAGGGATACCAGAGCAGGGATACTTCAGAGAATGAGAGAGGCTCTGAGAAAGTGGGGGTGGGGGCAGCTCTTCTCACACACACCCCAGCTCTGCCTTCTGCTTGAAGGCTGCTATCTGCTTCCTCTCTTCCTCCAGCTTCTCCAGCTCCCACTGCTGCTTCAACAGATTCTCCTGTTCCTTCTTCAGTTTGGTGGCCTGTGGTTACAATGACAGTTACCCCAATTAAGATCATGAGAATCAGAGTTTCCTTCATTACTCATTTTCATTTTCAGCAGGCACTGTGCAAGGAGGGCTGGCCTGGCCACCTGATGATCATAATCCCTTCCTACCTTGGGGGCTCTGAGCCCCTTGGCCCAGCTTAACTGATTTATTCTAACTCAGCTGAGCCATTTCCTGCAAGAGCCTTTCACAAACCTGCAGACAAGGAAAAACCCACAGGACCCTGTATTGTCCATGCCTTACTGCGACTTACCACCTGTCTCCTCCACCTCACCTTGCTCTTACTGTGAAGGCTAGGACTGTGGGCCTTACTCACAGCTGTAATTTCTAGCACCCAGCCCAGTGCTTAGCACCTAGAATAAGTAATGGGTATTAAAGATCTAGTTCTTGAATCATTCAGGTCTGGGGAAAGGGGTGCTTCCCTCATCTGAATGGTAAGACCCAGCCCTCTCTAGAAAACAGCACAGTATTCTCAAAACAGCCTCTTGGACCAAAGACTCTCACAGTTTGTGCCTTGAGACCCAAAACCTGCTATCCAAGGAGAGCTGTGTGCTAAAACATCAGACTAAATCCAGTCTGCTTAGTGCACAGGAAACTAAAAGTTCTAAGGTGGCTCTCAAATAGGTCTCAAAACATGTCTGAGAAAACAGGTATTACCTTCATATTGCTAACATTCTAGAATCTGGGCTCACAATACAATCTAAGAGAATGGAAAAATCACAGATGGAAATAAATGTCAGAAGGGAGAACCCAATATTGCTGCATTTCTTAGAACCACCTCCCTAATATGAACTTTTCTTATAACAGCTTTTGAAATGGCCACTTTACAACAAGCAGCAGCCAAGAGGCGCCGCATGGCTGTGGGCATACCCTCACCTCCATCTCCTTCACTTTCAGCTCCTCCATCTGCTGGAGCAGTGCCTCAGCCTGGAGTTTATCCTCCAACTGCCTCCTCTCCTCTTCTGCTTTTATCCGCTCTAGTGCCTCCCTTCGCGCCATTTCATACTCATTTTCATACCGTTTGTTCTCTTCCTCTTCCGTGGCTTCTTGCTACATGGAGCCAAATGAATCCAGGTCAGTATCTGTACCATGCTGCCAGCAAAGACCCAGCTCCCGCAGCTGTTCAGCTGGCCACAGGCCTGGTTCCTCATTCCACTGAGTCTACACCAGGGCAGGCCACTTCTCATCTGTGAAACCCAGGGATCGGTGCTCACTGTGGCAACTGGGGGACTGATGCTCCCCTGAGAGACGGAGCTGCAGCATAGTGCCTAGCTCCAAAGAAGGGACCAACAAATACTTCCCAAAGTGAACCCAGAGGCAAAGCGATGGGTTCACAGATGTGCAGCTATCAGCCAAGGCTGAGAGTTTATGATGCATACTATATCAAAAGAGACTGCCAGCGACAAAAACATTCTTTAAAACATACATTCCCCCTACCATAGACCAGCCTTGCTCACCTGGTCTTATTCTGTCCCTGGGAATGACAGGATTCTAGGACATGTAAGAGCAACATTCAGTTTTAACACGTGTAAAGTAAACTGAGGAAGAGGCTATTCTTGGATTGGAGTCATTAAAATCAAAAACAAAGACATGGGGACAGTCGCCACCATAGCACATGGGACTACTTCTGGAGCCATATACTACACCTGCTTTTTTTCTTCTTTCTGCGTTTCCCAAGAGTTTATCACATGCTTCTTATGAAGGTCCGATTCAATCTGAAGATGTGAAAGGGCAGAAAATTACTTTCTTCAGTGGTTCATCTGACAAATACTCTCCGGGGCGTACACTGCCACACACTGGAATAACTCCCTTTTGTGAGGACTCGGAGTGGCCCTGGTATCTGGTACAGGACGACCCCAACATATATAGTCTGAATGAAAGTCAATTAGAAAACCAAAGGACCAGGCAGTTCTAAACCTGGTCTCAAGAGTTAGAACAAAGTAAAAGAAACTTTCCTCCCAGGTCCCTTGACGTTGAGCAGGAATGGGTCAGCAGACATGTCAAAGGCCACCCTGGTCATATAAAGCATGCCAGGCCCCGGGGCAGCAGGAGCTGGTGAGGGGCAGACTCAACACTCTGCCTGGCTCCCCAGCACTTCTGTAGCTGAGAAAACATACTCCCCGTATCAAGATGCATGCTCTAGTAGATGCAACAAGTCTAGGTGGTTAATAAGAGAGCTGAGTTTAGAGAATCTTTTGGATCAGAAAATGAATTATAGTACTCTGTCTAAAAGCTTTCATTTGAAAAACTGTTTATAGAAGTTTAAATTTTCTTTCTCAACTTACAAATATGAAAATTTTCAACTAACTTAATATTTTAAATAACCTTTTGAGTACATGGCTTTGGAGGACCCACTAAGCCAACAAACGGCCAAGGAGAGGCATCTTCTTGCGGTTAGTGCTAACTGCATACACTCCAAAGCAACAAGATGCTCCGTTACTTAGTGGCAATTTCTAAATGTAATTATGAACACATAAATTAACATGCCAAATGTATACAAAAACTATTAGTTGAAATAAGTTGAGATGTAGTGATGGGATCTCTCTTTAGCCCAAACTCTGCTGAACAATGCCACTCAAGCCCAGATGCCCCCTCTCTCCCTGCTTCCAGGTCCTAGATTTGTCCTCCTTTCTCCTGACACCCGTTTAGGCCTTCACCCTCATTCACCTAGGCTGCTATAGCGCCCTCAACTGCCAGAGATGCAGCTGAGATCCTAGGCTCCCCTACTTAAAACCATGTAGGCATTCCTCATGCTTCCAAGAGAAGTATGTAAGGTAGCCTGAGGTCTGGCTCTATCTGTCTCACCAGCCTCAGTTCTTGGGGCTCCCCTCTTTGACATCCTAGCCTCCCAGCCACCTATAGCTCCCTAGACTTGCTCTGCTCTCATGAGTCAGGCTTGATTCTTGCATGGTTGCCTAGAAGCAGAATGTCGTCTCCTAGCCTCTACACCATCAAGTTAATGCCTATGTCCTTCCAAACTCTTCCACCCCAGCGACTCCTCTGGGACGCCTTCCCAATCTCTGATTAAGCTGGGGACGCTACCTCGATGCCTGTCTTCTGAGGCTTGCCCGGCACCCTATATCCTGTACTGTTAAAAAGCTGCCCACTGTTTTCCCCACTGGACCAGGAGCTCCCTAAGAGTGGGGACCACCTCTAATCTCCACACTCCCACAAGGGGACATGGCAGCAAGATGTTCAATAAACAGCAGTTAAACAACCAAATTAACCCAGATCTCCTGCGTGGCACTCTTTTCACGTAGCTTATGTGACCCCTCCTGTCTCAGCCTAGCATAAGATACAAGTTTAAAACAGGTTGGGAAACAGGATTTCATCTATTTAGGCAAATCAATGGGAAGATCTTGATTTTCACCTCTCGAAGTTTGGGGTCATTCTTTTTCCAGTGTTCATATAAAAGTTGTTCAGCAATCTGTCAAAAAAAAAAAGAAAAACACAAAGAAGCAAGCCTGATGTCACAAATCCATTCACATTTTGGGTAATACACAATGGAAGTCAGCTCAGACTAAGCTGACACACTGGCACACAGGCACTGCACTTGCCCTTCAAACCTCCTTGCCTTGTACCCAAGACTCCAGGAGCCAGACATCTGAGTGGAACTAGACGGCACTGACAAATGACTCTTACAATAGCGATGAAAGAGGGGCAAAGTCTGATGCTACAGATGGGTCCTAAATGCTACAGATGTTTCAAAACATACAGCAGGCTTAAAAACACAGGTTGGGGCTCACTATTCCACATAGCTACTTTGGAAGGTAAATTATACCAGTCCCAGGCTTTGTGGAACCACAGAACTGGAATAAAGAAAAAAGACTCAGATGTAATAATTTAAAGGACCAAAGAGAATAAAAATGATTTATCCAAAATACACACATGAAGAGTAACTTAGAGTAAACAGTTTTCCCAGGTGGCTTTGGAGTTAACTGCCATCTCATCTGACCAGAGACCCAGAAGTGACCCACGTGTGCATCACTGACAGGCTGGGGACATTCCTAAGAGCAATGAGAATTTACCAGTTTCCTTTGCTCTTCCCGGGCCGACTTGAGATTCCCATGTCGTTCCCGGATTCTTCTTTCTCGCAAGTTCATGCTCAGCCTCAGCTCCTCCAGTTCTCTGGCCAGCAGGTCCTGTTCCTCCAGTAGAAGCTGCTGGAGTCTCTCCCGTCTGGCCTCCAGATGCTTCCTCTTCTCCTCCTTCATCTTCTCACGCTGGTAGGCATGCATGCTGGGTAAAAAGGAGCCCACCATAAATCAGTCATACTCTAGCCGTATGGACTACTCTGCTCTGCTGTGTGGGTAAAGAGACTGAGGTAGGTATAACATGGTGACACAAGTAGTCATCCTCTAGCCAAAATACAGAGCAGGTCAGTACACTACACTATGTATAACAGAACCTTGTTTTTGCAATAAGAAGATATATAATGTATTTATATATGCGTATGATAATTGTACTAGCAAATATAATTTGGACAATTACCATGTACCAGCGAAAACGATGGTTTATACTAACCAGCACATAAACCCTACAAATGAGGTTCTGTTTCAGCCTCACTTCACTGATAAGGTAACTGAGGCACAATTATGCAGTAAGCAACACAGTCAGGATTTCCACCTAGGTCTGATTCCAAAGCCTCTGCTTTTAACTTCCATATTTTTACATGTATTTTTATAAAAACAGATGTATGTGTATTTATACACAAACAAAAATGAGAGAACATATGGGAGGATATGCATCAGGTTGGTAATTGTGGTTGTCTCTGGGGATGTGGGGTTACAAGGAAACTTCCAGATTCTACATACATTTCCTATCATTTTCTTTTTCAATGCAAATGTATTACTTTAGTGATGATCCTTTTTTCAATTTACAGTTGGAAAAACATCACCAGGCAGGCAATCTATGTTGCCCAGAAACTCTTTCAAGAAAACATGCAGTCAAGCCACACTCCCCTAGGTCCTTAAGGCCACATCCCCTGACCACCAAGTGACTGCCCACCTCCATCCAGCTGTGGTCACTACACAGTTACCTCCGCTGGTAGGAGGTCTTGGAGCTCCAATCTGCCTGTTTGGAGCTGCAGATGTCAGATATCCTGAAGTAGCGGCTGTTCTCATCCCACTGCTGCCGAAGCCGGGCCTCCTGCTCTCGGTGTCGCTGTCGTGCTACCTGCTGATCTAGGAGCCTCCGGCTGCACCAGTAGGAGGGCAGCGTGGGGAGTGCCATCTAAGGACAGCAAATGTAGGAAAATGAGCCTGCTGCCACCCTAGGAACCCTCACAAGCTTGGCCTGATCCCTTTAGTTAGTGGTCCTCATCCACTGGCTGCACACTGGAATCGCCTGATGGAGCCTAGGCCCCAGTCTAGACCAATTAAATCCAAAAAAGCCTTAGTGTAGGCCTCAGGCATCAGCATTTTTAAAATGATTTGCCATCAGGGCTGCAAATCATCGATTTAAGCCTGCCAGACATCACCGAGGGCACTGTAGACAGAGAGAGGGAACCAGACCTAGCAATGCTGGACCAGGCAGACTGGGGCCTTGTATGCTTTGCATAAATTAACAATGGATAATAATTTAAGGAACACGTGTACCAAGCTCTTGATATATATGACCTTTTCCATTACAATCACCTTGCTATTAGGCAGGGAAGAAACAAGTTCAAAAAGGTAGAGTGATTTGCCCACGATCACAAAACCAGGAAGTACAAAAAAATCAGAGATGAGATCTTAATTTACACAGGACCCAGGCTCTGTTAACTGCAAGAGGCTGCCTGTGGGACCAACATGCCCTGGCTTTGGCAGCCTCCAAGGAAGGACCTAGTCCAGATGTTACACCTGGAAGTGCTCTGGGTTAGCATGCAGGGCAGATCCCTCATGTTACAAATAGAGAAATTGCGACCCAGAGAGAGTACACGATTTGCCCAGATCACAGAGCAATCTTGGGACACAGCTGAAGACTTGAAAGCAGAGAGCGGTCTCACTCCGGACACCTTTTCCCCTGACCCACTATTACAGCGAGGCACTGTGTAGATCCCATGTGCAGGGTCTACACAGTGCCTGACTACCATACTGCTTAATAAACGTCTGTTGAATAAGCAAAAGGCCCGAGACTAGGCCAAGTCTCAAATTCAGAGTCCTCCAGACCTAGTGGAAATAATCTGCGTCTATGGGCCAAGTTGAGCCTGAGACTGCCTGTTTATAATTTCTGCCTTGAGACTAACAGGATTGACATGATTTTTTCTTTTCCCTATAAGCTGCCCGTGGATAAACCTTTGCACCAGGTGTCAGGAAACAAGATTCCGGTCCCAGACCGGCCACCAACAACCCAGGCTGCTCCCTTAACAAGTTGCATCCCTCTCTTGGCCTCAACATCCACGCAGGACAAAAGGGGTCACAGAAGAAAGTGTCGGACCCAGAGTAGGACGGGAGCAGAATGGACCGGAAGACCGGCCCCCAGGCGTCCTGCGCTCGCGTCCCGGACGCCCGCCACGGTTTCCGCTAGGCCCCAAGACCGGCTCCTGGCCGAGCCCAAGCTTCGACTCACATTTCTCTATGGCCCGGGGTTTCCGGAGAGTGTCCGGCCCCAGCTCCCGCATGCCCCAACTAAGGTCACTTGTTCCCGCGGCCACCGTCCCCGGCCGCGATACACCAAAGCCCGCTGTTTCCCAGCTCGTTACCCGGGCGACAGACCAGCGACGGAGCGCCGCGAGGGCCAAGGGACCTCCGGCAAGATACAGACAGCGCAAATAGAAAAAAGGCGCTTTTTTTTTCTGGCTCCCTCTGGTGGTGGGAGGGGGATCAACAGCAAACATCGCTAGTCCTGAAATCAAGGAAAAATGAAGGAAAATAATCCATTCACTACATAAAATTCAAGATGGTGGTTATTTGGGCGGATAAAGGTGAGGGTAGGGAAAGTCAGGGGGAGACGATAGGGAAGGAGAATATAAGCAAGTGGTTCTCAAACCTGGCTGCACATGAGAATCATCTGAGGAGGTCTTAAAAATCCAGATGTCTTAAAAAAATCCAGAAACCCAGGCCAAACTCTAGGCAAATCCCATCGGGCTCTCTGAGGGCGTCAGTGGTTGCCCAAGGTCCCCAGATGCATTCAATGTGCAACTGGCCGGGAGAATCCCTGGTGTAAGTAGAAACAAGTTACTGGCAACTTTCTACTGTCTTAGATTGCTTGCAGGTTCAAGGTTCTATTAGTATATTTTATGACTCGCCGTTTTATATGTATTATTTTAGGTATCAACTATTCCATTGAAAAGATAATGAAAAATAGTCACTCTTTCATTCTCTTTTCTTTCATTTTTCTCATTCTTCTCTTTATTTTTTCTTTCCTCATTCTGTTTTTCCTGGATGCAGTAGAGTAACCTGTTGAACATCGTGGCCCCTATTTCATCCTCCACCACGCTAGTTGTGTGGTGTTGGGCAGGTCAGTTCATCTCTCGACATCCTGATCTGTGAAATAAGAATGTTAAAGTAATTGAACAAGGAAGCCATTAGATGGAGGTGGCTCTA
Organism: Eidolon dupreanum; assembly: GCA_028627145.1. Taxonomy (NCBI): domain Eukaryota; kingdom Metazoa; phylum Chordata; class Mammalia; order Chiroptera; family Pteropodidae; genus Eidolon; species Eidolon dupreanum. The sequence goes on along the minus strand of CM053510.1, from coordinate 90,007,321 downwards.
ATGGCTCCGTGGCCTACACAAGCAAACCAAAACCTAAGCCAGAATCAATGCTCTAAATCTGAGAAAATTAAACATAAGAACAACAACAGCCTAAGATCACAAACAGCCAACTAGCCTTTCCTAAATAAGGCAACTGCTTAAGCTATAGCCAATAAAATGATTTCTTTGCTTTTCTTCCTCATCTTCTCTATGAAAACCTCTCCCCTAGCTTTTGCCTATAGGTGGAAGACTCTAATCACCTTAGGTTTGGCACTGCCCAGTTTGAATTGATGTATGATCAAAAAACTCTTGAAAATTTTGATGTGCCTCAGTTTATCTTTTAACAAGAATACCAACAATTTGCTTTCTAGGATTGCCCTGGTGAGAGGAAATAAAGGTTTAAATGGAAAGCACCTAGGAGCATCTCAGGTAAGCACGTGTTCTTTCACATCTTCCTTTACTTGGCTCATGATTTCTCAAGGTCTGCCCTCTCCCCGTGCATGAGACTCCCCAGGATTACTCTCCTAATGGTCCCTACCCCTTTGGCCAAGCTCACTGCCACTTTTTCATACTGTGTCCCCAGCTCACACAGAGCTGCCCACTGAGCAAAAGAGCCCAATACATAAATGATCACTGCTGGGACTCTCTGAGTGTGGTAGGAACTTCAGAAATATGTGAATTGGGTCATGAGAAACATGGCTTTAGGTCCTGATTTTGCACCTCTAAGATGAGGCCCTCTACTCTCTGGGCCTCAGTTTCCTGGTCTGTATAATGGCCTTAAAGGACCAAACATGCTCTATTAGTGGGAGCAAGGGTCAAGGGCTTTTCTGGCCTGGTCCTGGAAGCCTGAGGCTCTAGGCCATAGCCTCTAAGCCTCTTCTGCTGGACGGTCATCGTCACTGACTTCTAACCTCATAATTACACAGCTGCCTGTAGCTCATCAAGCATCTTTACAAGCATCTTTTCCTTTGTTCCTCCCAGGAACCCTGTGAGATATTTTATTGTCCCCATTTTAGAGTTGCCTACACTGAGCCTCAGAGAGGTGGCATCACCTGCGCAAGGAACCATAGCTTGTAGATGCTAGAGCTGGGCAGCTCTGATTCCAGGGCCTTGGCCCTCTCAGCAGCACCACAGGGCAGGGATTGCTACCTTCCCTGATATCGTTGCAGAACCTGGCACAGAGTAGGTTCTCAATAAATATTTGTTGAGAATGAATGAGTAGATTCACAAACTTCAAATCGCTTCTCCTCCTTCTCCAAAATAAAAAAGGAGAGATGATATTGGAAGAAAACAAAAAGAAAGACAAAAAGGAACTAACATGATGTGAATGCCTACCGCATGCCAGGTGCTTATAGATGTATTTCCTGATTTAACCTCCAACCTGTGAGATTTCTGCCTCCGTTTTGCAAATGAGGAAATGAGACTCAGAGAGATCAAGCAACTCTCTTGAGGTCACACAGCAGGAACTATGAGAGCAGGATTTACACCCAACCTCCAGAGCCTATGAATCTCATTCTGCTTTTCCAGGAGCTTGTGGCTGGCAGCTGTAGCTCTTAAAAGAGGCTACCAGATGTGGACCAGCTGGGCCATATAAAGAGTTCGGCAATATTAAATATTTAGTGACAGGCTGATAACTATAGCCTACAAGGGGGCTGAGAGGGGAAGCCCTGCCAAAAAACCATCCAGGTGGACTCTGCACACACTGGGCCCTGGGCCAGTGCACAGTTACAAGAGGCTGTTCTTGGACATGTGTCTTTGGGTATCCTAGCATGGGAGGAGAAAATAGGAATGGGGAGATCAGGTGTGATGACACAGAGCAGCTCCCCTTAGCTGAAATGTGACAGTGCTGGACGCAGTGCAATGCCCTCAATTAGCAGGTGGCATTGCCAAGGCACATTTATTCTGAGTTTTCAAAGTGTTGCAACATCAGCCACTCCAACTTCTTCCCTGGGCAGGGCTCTCACCCTCCCTGAAGACAAAGGATGCAGAAGTAGACTGGTAGTTCAAAGAGCCTGGGGCTATGGGGCTGAAAGAGCCCCAGTTTTGTGTTTTAGTAGTAATAAAAACAGGAATAATAATAAATGTAAGTATTCCATGAAAAAAAGGTGTGAAAGAGCAATCACCAAAAAAAAAAAAAAGATGTTACTGGGGACAGAATTAGGGGTGATTTTTATTTTTATTTTTATTTGGGTTTTTAATTTTACAATGGTCACTGTTACTTGTATAATTTAAAAAAATAATGCCTTGTTGATTAACCATAACGATCTGCATTTCCATCATGCTTTATACCTTATAAGGTGCTTTCAATGCATGAGTGACTCTCAACCTTGGCTGCAGGTCTGAATCACCTAGAGAGCTTTTTAAAAATCCTGATGCTTGATGCCCAAGATAGAGGTTCCGATTTCATTGGTCAGGGGTGGGGTGTGGGCATTTATATTTTTAAATAAAAGTTTTTAGAATTGCTTTAGATTTACAGAGAAATCACAAAGGTAGTTCAGAGAGTCCCCTTACACTTTGTACCCAGTTTCCCATTATTAACATCCTGTGTATGTTATGTACTTTTGTAGGAAAGAAGTCTGACATGGACCTGGTGTGGGGTGGGGGTTAAGTTCAAGGTGTCAGCAGGGCTACGTTCTTTTCTGGAGGACTTCAGGAAGAACAGGTTTCCTTGACTTTGGGGCTTCTAGAGCTGCCGCATTCCTCAGCTCCTGGCCTCGTCCTCCATCTTCAAAGCCAGCGGAGCAGCATCACCCTCTGACCATTCCTCCCTTGTCACATCTCCTTGGACCACAGCTTGGAAAGCTTCTCCACTTTTAAGGATTCATGTTCACACCTGGATAATTCAGGATAACCTCCCCATCTCAAGGTTTTTCACCTTCATCACATCTGCAAAATCTCTTTTGCCATGGACATCTTCACAAGTTCTGAGATTAGGAGGTGAATGTCTTTGGAGGTCATTATTTCATCTACCACAGGATGATAGGGGGACATACCATTCCTCATGATGAACTTTTAGTTACTGTCACTCAATTTTGTTTATTTATTTTCACCTGGACACTGTAGCATTCCTCCAAGAACTCCTGGCCTGTGGCACTCACCTCATCCCTCTCAAAGTGGAGGTCATCACCTTGAAAGAAACTTGTACAGGTAAGCCTGCCCTCTTAAGTTGTATGCCCAGGACCTCCCTCTACACCTTCATTGGAGCCTCTTCTGTAAATCAGGTGAGCTCTTCAGACCTTATTCTAACAGGCCTGCCCCTATATGCAGAGGAAGCTGGAAAATGGAATTCTGTTCTAGAACCTTCCTTTCAGCACCCTCCAGTAGCTCAGCCTGCTTCCACCTGCTGGAATACATTTATCTGACGGAATGGCACTAACTTTTTTGGTATTCATATTATTTTTCAAGGCCATCCTAATATGAAGGAAGAAGCTTTCATCTAACTCCACAGTATTTCATGTCTGAGATTCAGTTTTCTCATCTGTAAAATCGGGATAATAATACCAGTTTGTTATTAACAGCTCCCTTAACCCAGTGCCAAGGGCATTATCAGGACCTGATAGATGATAACTGTTGGTGTTATAATTGCCCTGATACTGACAATTTTCTGCATGGCACCTGCCTCAGTAAGTACTGGGCTTAGTTCCCTCTCTCCTAAAGGAAGGGACATTGTGGTTTATCTGCTCACCTCCAGCTGACAAACTCATAGCAATTCCCCCAATTTCATCGCTCAAGCTGCACCATGATTGGAGTGGGGTAGTGACCCTTCTCTATGTGGCTCAGAGGTAAATCTAAGCCGGTAAAAATATATAACTTGGGATCTGTCCTCTTAACAAAATGTTAAGTGTTCAGTACAGAATCGTTAACGGATATGGTATACACATACAATGAAATTCTTTTTTAGAAGACAAAATAAGGGGTCTTATCGCTTAAGTCATTTTTCAGTCACCGAGAAGCATTCCCATCAATAGACTTTTCTAGAGCAGCATTGCTCAAAGTACAATTATTTTTTACTAATATGTGACTTTTGGGGAGGAGGGGAGTCAAATACACAAAACATAAAACCCACCATTTTAAGCATACAATTCAGAGGCATTAAGTACATTCACAATGTGTGCAGCCATCTCGAAGTGTGTTTCAACTATTATTTAATGTAAAAAATCAGGCCATGGAAATACCAATGATAAGAATAATAATCCTGTAGCACACATCATACTGTGAGTGTGGACATTTCCATGATGGGGTATTATGGGCAAGAGGAAACACTAGAAAAATAAAATAACTCTTCAAGTACTGATTTCTCCAGGTAGGTTGGCAATTTATTGTGACCCATATACACAAGGGAATTCTGAAAGAATGCTTTTCCTCGGTGCAGCAGGAGGACTGGATTAGAGCTTTCGTGGCTCAGGCCGGTTCTTTTTGCCATGGTTGACTTTCTGAAGATAGGCTTGTACCATGTGCAAACAGCATGCTTTCTGGAAAAGATGTGGTGCGTGAGACTCTCACTTTTAGAATAAAATATGACTCTTAAACCATGACAACAGCTGGGGAAACCATTGTCAAAGCTTCCTCGCCAGTTCTCTCTGGAAGTGACAAGTCTCCCTGTGGGATCTGACCTCACCACAGTTAGGAAACCACCTGATCCAACTTGGCAGATCTCATTTCATTCAAACCCTTCACTTTATAGAGGGGAAAGCAACACCCAGAGACAGGGAAGACGTGCCCCAATGAGGTAAGTGGCAGTGTATTTAGTAAGAGCAGCTGGTGGCCTCGGCATGCGGCGTGCAGAGGTGGAAACAGAAGCTGCAAAGGAGAGGAGATTCAGCTAGTACCTGCTTAGCAGTCATGGAACATGACTGTCCTGTGCCTGTGTGACTCCCCTTTGTTCTCACGGTGTCTCTGGGAAGTATAGGTTATTGCAACCCCACTTTTTAGATGGGAAAACTGATACATAGCAGGGCGGGGCAGAGAATTCTCATGGCCTGTAAAGTGAGTCAAGGTCACTATCCCAAAGCCCATGCTACTTCCATACTGCTGGGCTGTCAGATGTGGGTGCAAGATAGGGCATCAAGCCAGGTCTGTGTTTTCCATGGCTTCTGGACATGCGCACCCACTAGCGATCCCTGGATAGCAGAGCCTCCTCTTCCTAAGTTCCCAAATTCAAAGTGACCGGTGGATGATTTCAAAGCAGCTCCCTTCTCTGCTTAACCTCAAGCCTTCCTTGGCTCCCCCTTTCCTTCTGCATGAAGATCCCCCTGTGACCAATCCACTGGACCCCTGGCCAACCTGGCCCACCACACTGGCCTTTTCTTCAGCTCTCACAGCCAGCATTTCTGCCGTGCTGTTCCCCCTTCCTGGAAGGTTCTTCCCCCATTTCTAATGCTTCATCCTTCAGGTCTCACTGTGAATGCCCCTTCCTCTGAGAAGCCCTCTGTGGGCCCCTCTGACTAGGTCAGGTCACCTCAGGACACACTGAATTTTTCCTCCATGGTTTTCACTGCCGTGTTAAATAATTTTTTAAAGGAACATCCTGCCCACACTAGACTGTAAACTTCAGGAGAGCAAGGACCTCGCTGTCTTGTTCCTGCTGTGTTCCAGCCTCTGCTGTACTGATTGGTACATAGTAGGTCCTTAGTAAATACTTAGTCAATAAGTGAATGAAATTCTGGCCAGTGGGGCAGGATCCCAAGTGCCTGTGTAGTTGGGGGCATGGGGACACAAGCTGGAGAGCCACACCCCTGCTGGAGAGGTTTGTCACACAACCTGGATATTGTGCCAGGACCGGTTCCTGAAAACTAAGTGCAATCTTTGTTAAGCAAACACCTGGAATGGTCCCAGGCTCCTCTATTGAATTTTAAGAGCCATTGTCCCTAAGAAAAGCTTCACCACTCATTCTGCCCATTTAAGTGTGTCTCTACCCCACCCTCATAGGACAGTAGGGTACTCACATTATTGGCCTGGGTCCTGGAGAAAGGCCAGCTGCCAGGGGCAGCAAGAGTGAGAGACACAGCCAAAAAGCCACTCTTGGAATTAGAAGGTAGGAGAGTCCTATGAAATCATTGTGCCAGATCCACTCACTTAACATACGGGGAAACTGAGGCTCAAAAAGGGAAACTGAGTCATGAAACCAGTTAACAACAGTTAGGACCAGATCCTGGGTCCCCTGACAGGTGAGCTGAGTGCTTTCCACTTTCCTCAACTCCCTGCTCTCACCTAGAATTACTGAGAGCTGGGTAGGCCATTTCCATAATCTTCACCTTCAGTATCCCCATGTGACTTAAGTTGAGTGTCAACCTGTGTCCCAGGTGGATCCTTAACTATTCTTGACACTTTGAAGCAGGTGATACTTGGATCTCCATTTTACAGATGAGGAAACTGAGGTGCAGAGAAATTATGTCACTTGCCCAAGGTCCCACGGCTAGAAGTGGCAGAGCTAGGGTTTGATCCCATGTCTGTCTGTCAGACTCCAGAGTCTGTGCTCCTATTTATTTCCTTGTGTCCTCATTTTTACCTGCTTAGATTCAGTATATGATTCGTCCCTGTTAACAATACAGGAATTGTGAGCTCCTTGAGGGAGCAGCATCTTTGAGCCCAAAATATCTAGCAAAGGCTGGTCTAAGGGAGAAGCTCAAGAAGTGACTGTGGAACTAAATGCAATGAAGAAAGTCGGCTTCCAATTTTATATTCTCCACTTTAATAACAAGAGTAGTTTTCTGTGACACTGTCAGTGACATGGTTGGGTCTCCTTAGAGCATTTTCCCCCTGAGGCTGCCCATGTGGGTAGAAGGTAAGGTGATGCTTCTCCCTCTTCTCCACTCCGTGCTGCTTAAATGCCCCAAATACTATTTTCATCCAGTAACTGAAGAAATGTACAAATATTTAGCTGTAGTGTACTGCTCTATTCTCCTGGGATGGCAGCAAGTGGCCCTGCTGGCGGGTGTCGCCTTTGCATTAATTAGGGAGAAGCAGCAGACAGGTCCTGCAAAACAGTACAACGGGTTGGCATGGCAGCTCTTCATACCCAGAGGAGTTGGCTCAACAAAGCCCATTTGGCACATTTAATCCTGCTGAAAGCCTGGCACTTGGAGAGGTGACATCGCTGGAATCAATTACCCCCACAATTGCCAGTAGTGTGTAGAAATAACTCAAGAAATCAATTCATAATAACTGCACCATTCATGGAAGGCTGCCTGCCTGCCAGCATGCCAACGCCTGATTTTCATTAACCCTTTGAAACCTCACAGCAGCCCTGAGAGTAGTTTACCATTACCACCATTCTCTTTTTATGAATGAGACAAATGAGGCTCAGAGAGGGAAGTGTGGTAGGCTGAGTAATGGCCCCAGGTCCTAAACCCTGGAGCCTCTTGATGTGACTTTATCTCAAAAAGAGGTCTTCATAGGTATGATTAAGTAAAAGATCCTGAGGTGGAGAGATTATCCTGGATTATTTAGGGTGGCCTTAAATTTCATCACAAGTGTCCTTATAAGAGAGAAACAGAGGGAGACCTCACACACAGAGGAGAAGGCCATGTGAAGATGGACACAGAGACTGGAGTGATGCAGCCACAAGCCAAGGAACGTCTGGAACCACCAGAAGCTGGAAGAAGCAGGGACAGATTTTCCTCTAGAGCCTTCCAAGGGAGTGCAGCACTGTAGACGCCTTGATTTTGCTCCAGTAAAACAAATTTGGGCTTCTGGTCTCCAGAACTGTGAGAGAATAAATTTCAGTTGTTTTAAACCATCGAGTCTGCAGTCACAGGAAACTCAAACAAGAAGTGCCTTGCCAATGGCCACACAGCTAGAAAGTGGAGGCGTTGGGCTTTAAACATAGTCAGTGTTCAATAAATGTTACCTGTTATATTATTACTATGTTGCACACGGGGAGGCTGAATTATGGGATGAAATGTCACAGACCCATGAACTTGGCCTACTTTGTCCATTCCAGCAGATACTGTTGGGAAGAGACAGCCTGAGAGCCAGTATTTGATGATTCAATTGAAGAAGAAGCTATTAACACTGGGTGGAGCTGCCTCAAGAAAATGATGAAACTTTGTAGGGTAAACACCTCACCTCCACTGAGTCATTTCCAATCAGTAGAATTAGCTCTACTGGCCAAGCTGGTCCTGCAAATTTGAGAGAGGATTTGCAACTGATGGAGTAAGTAAGTTGACTAAACAGTCCCAAAAGAGGTGGCTCCTCCATATCTGGAAATAATTCCCCTACAACACTTTATTACTTAATCCTACGTCCTCTTTGAGAGTAAACACTCAATAATTATTTATTGAATGTATGAATGTTTGCCCCACTATAGTAAGTAAAGGTAGGAACTGATGGCCCATAGCTAAAGCCAGTTTGCCAAAGGTTTATGTGGCTCCTGACATTTTCCTTCCATTTCCTCTCCTCCTTCCCCCTCTCCTTTTCTTTTCCCTTTCTCTTTCCTTCCCTTCCTTTCTATTCTTGAACAATTGAATAATTCAATCCAAATGCCACTGAGTGAGTACTAGCAAGGTAAGCATCAGCAATGGGGGATGAGGGGCAGAGGGTACATGCTGGTCCACAGAGGTGCGTCATAGCCCAAACAAGATAAGAAGAGTGTCTGCATGTGGTGAGGGTGACCCAGCTCAGGTGGCCAGAGCTCGTGTGGGTGAGGAGAGCATCTCATGGAAGAGCAGCCCAGCATGTGCTGTCAGAGCTCTCGTGGGGTGTAAAGCGTATCTTGTTGGGGAGAAGGTAACATCAATTAAAAATTTTCACATATGGAGAATAAGTCATATAAATGATCATGATAAAAAAAATGACAATACCAGATTTCTCACTGTCAGAGAAGGGAGTTATTAATATAGAGAAGAAAAAAAAAACTACAATTAACCCTGTGACTTAGATTGGAATTGGATTTATTAGGGTAAATTCATGGTTTTCAATACAGATAGTTGTCTATAGAAACAAAGGGTATAGATGTAAATGCGTGTGTGTGTACATATGTTAACTCTGTCCACCAAGAGGACCTAGGGGCAGTGACACCCCAATAACAATAAGCACATGTAGGTCTTGTTTTCTAAATATCATTCTCCACTAAAAGGAACCTGGGCTCTTTAGAGATATGGCTGATTTTAGGCCTAGATTAGGGAAAGCACAAGCTGAGCCTGAAATATTTTGTGCCAGACAGTAAGAAAGTGCTTTAAGAATAATGGTGACATGTCAAAAGGACAGAGAAGCCAGCCTGAAGGGGTGATCACAGACTAAATCTACGATAATTTGAGCACCCCCAAAATAATAACAGTGATGGATTATAACCCATGGAATCAAGAGTCTGTACGGATGGAAATAAATAAACAAAAAGTTTAATGAGAGATGGGATATTTACCTAGTCTCGAAGTAACTCCCTATGAAATATTCCTTAATTTCAAAGAGGAAAAGAGCAGATTCACAGCAGAGAAGCCTGAAAGAGCACCTTAGTCAAGTGATCAAAGTTAACATCATCAATAATGAGACAAATCAGAATCATGTATCATCTGTTAAGAGGCAATGAGCAGGACACAGCATCACTTCTGTAATATTTCATGATACACGGAAACCACAATCTTCATCTAATCTCTGATGCATGACCTCAATGCATGATCTAATTGAGAGGAAACATCAGATAAACCTAAACAAAGGGACTGTCTCCAAAGTAACTGCCCTTTCAAAAGTGTCCAGGTCACAAGAGTCAAAGACCAAGGAATGTTCCAGACTGAAGGAGACTCAAGAGACTGGACAACTACACACAACATAAGATCTCGAACTCAACCTTTTTTGCTACAAAGGACATTATTTGGACAAATGGTGATACTTGATGAGATCTGAATATTAGATAGCAAAAATGTATCAGTGTTTTAATTCCCAGTATTGTGATTCTGTAGGAGAATGTCCTTGTTTGGAGGAAATACACAGTAAAGTACTTAGGGTGATGGAGCACTGTATCAGCAATTTATGCTCAAATGATTCAGGAATAAAAAGCTATTTGAATGGTACTTATAATTTCTCTTTAAATTTGAGATTCTGTCCAAAGAAAAAAGAAAAAGAAATGTGTTTTGTGTGGCTTACCTAGTGTTTTTTTTTTAATTTGAATTAGTTGTCAACATTGAAAAATCGTATTTTATTCTTAAATCTAGGTTTCTGACTTCTCTGGAGAAATATGAAACACTAACCACTCTGGACAATGAATGGTCAGGTGAATAGCTGCAGTACCCTTTACGTGGGCCATGTGATCCCCAGTTCTCCACAGTTCCCACCACTCCTCACTGTGTCATATAGCTCACAGCATCCATTTATGCTATCAGCCTGGCCCCTGGTATCAGCCCAATTCCTATCATAAGCTATGAGAAGGTAAGACTATACCCCAGAGCATACACTTAAAATACTTGTTGAATGGATGGGTAGGTAGACAAATAAATTGGTGGACGAACTTTCAAGACATTTAGCCAGAGCACTGACCTATCTTAGCATATCTTGTTCCATAGCAAGATAATTCTTCTAGACTTGAATTTTTTTTTGTATCATCAGCCATAGTCTCTGGTGGTTTGGTTGGGATACAGCAAGTTGAGAAATCAAAGTGTTATCTGATACCGGAGGTCCCCATGTGGGCTGCAATATCTCTGTGGAATTGATGTAGGTGTCTGAAAGGTGGGTGGGGTTCTAGCACTGAGTCAGGGTGCTGGGCGGGCTGATGATGCTTTGAGGAGATGGTATCTTAGAATGCCTGGTGGTGAGGTTGGGTGTGGTGGGAACAAGCCAAAGTTGATGACTTGGGCGCCTATCAGTGGAAGATCTGCCTGATGGGGCATGTCAGGGTTTGGGTTATGAGCAATAAGAGATGATAGCTTTGTCTCCTCCAGACCTTACTCCTTCCCAACTGTCCTTGGGTCATGCCCTTGGTTGAGGACAACCTCTTTTCTCATCTGCTCCCTAAAAGATTACATTGAAAATATTTAATAAGCTTTGGCCATTACTTTTCTGGCACTAGTGATTTCTCATTGCACTTAGGATAAAACCCAAACTGTACCACGCCCTATGTAACTCAACATACTCCAGCTCCTGTTCACCTCTGTGAGCTCAGTTATCATTCCACTCCCATTCCCTTCCCTGGTTTCTTTGGTTGCTTGCACACACCAAGCTCTTTGCAATCTTAAGGCTTTGTACAAGCTCCAGCCACTCTAGCTGTCTCCTACTTCTCCTTCAACTCAAATGTAGTCACCTCTTCAAAGGTACTTACTACTCCCAACCCCCTACATCCTATTTCAGCCATGCCCTCAGTCATCCCTTCACTTCACATCACTTCACTCTGTTTTATTTTCTTCATTTATATTTATCAGTGTCCAAATTTGTCTTGTGTATTGTATTGTATTGTATTGTATTGTGTTGTATTGTATTGTATTGTATTGTATTGTATTGTATTGTATTGTATTGTATTGTATTGTATTATGTTATCTTCCCAACTAGAATGACGGCTCCATGAGAGCAGGGATTCAACTGTACTGTTTATCACTTTACCCTCAATGCTTAGAACAATGCATGGCATGTGGTGGGGGCACAATGAATATTTATTCTGGAATGAGACGCTCTAAACAACTGTGTGCTAGATTTTTGGAGAAGATGAGCACTGGGCTTTAGGACACAGCATCTAAGTGGGTTGTGACTGAGGTGATTTGTGCTCCAGGTTGTGGCAAGCATGTGTCCTGGGAAGTTGGGGTGAGGTTAGGGTTGGGAAACGTGCGTCCAGTCGCGTGGTGTTTGAGTTGGATTGTAAACTGGGCTGTTAAGGTCAGACTGGACCTCAGATTTCAGGAAACAGGAGTCCTAGTTAGGTATGGCTTAGTTAATCTGTGACTTGAGCAGTAAGTGATCAACAGCTATAAAATCATTGAAGGAGAAGAATCAAATGTCCCGCTAGTGTCCAACAGGTCACTTAGGGTTACTGGAGGATAGGCTGTTTTGGGAGAAACAGGTGTCCTGAAGGGTGCTGCTGGCTGGGTTGGGCTGTACCCTGGGCTGTTGTGTGGGTTGTGAATTACGACGAGGGCAGCTCCACGGCCCCCCATCAGGCGAGGACCCAGCCCAAGCTAGCCCGCCCGGGTTGGAGGGACCACGCCGGGGGCGGCAGGAAACACGCCTAGGGAAAGCTCACCTGGGAGCGGCTTACCTGGACCGACCTGAACCTACCAGTCCGCGTACTTCCGCGCGGAGGCTGGCCCGTCCCGCCCCCTGACCAATGGGGGCGCGGAGGACCGCGGCGGCGGGAGACGATTGGGCGCAGGTGGGCGGAGGCGGGGCGGCGCGGCGGACCGCTTAGGCGCCCGGCGGGCGGGCGGCGCTCAGCGCTCGGCTAGGCGGGCGCAGCGCTAGCGGAAGTGGCGACGCTGGCGTCCGGTGAGCCTGCGGCGGGAGGCAGTGACAGCCCTGGCGCTGACAGCGGCGGCCGGGCGGGCGGCGTGGACCCCCGCGGCGCCGGCTGGGGCATCACCGCTGGCCTCGACCCCGAAATGGCGCTGCTGGCCGAGCACCTGCTGAAGCCGCTCCCTGCGGACAAGCAGATCGAGACGGGGCCCTTCCTCGAGGCGGTGTCCCACCTGCCGCCCTTCTTCGGTAAGCCGGGGTGAAGGGGGGCGCCGGCCCACAGCCCTGCTCCAGTGCGCGCGCTCCCAGACGCCCGCGAATCCTCCTCCCGAGCATCCCCACACGGCCCCTCCCTTAGGCATCCTAAATCCTAGTTCCCCGGGCACCCAGAACCTCCTTTTTCTTCAAGCACCGCAAATTCTTCCTACCCCGGACCTCTCCCAAATCCCGCCCCCCCACAACATGTCGCATTCTCCCATCTCTTTCCAGACACTCCAGCCTTCATCTCCAGACACCCCAACCCTCTATCTCCAAAGAGCTCACATTTCCACCATATCCATCAGGTGCACCCGTCCAGTCCTCCCCTCTCTTGGGCACCTCAATCATCCATCTCCCCCAAACACCACTTACTCTTCCAAATCCCCAGTTCTCCAATCCTCCCGGAAAGCATCCCACTGCCTCTCCCCCTAAATCCTTCATCCCTCGCCTTATCATTCCCTTCTTTCCTTTTAGAATGGCTCTCAACAACTTCTTAAAATGACTCCTCTAATTTCATAAACCTTCTTTTCCTTAAATTCTCCCAGCATAAAACTCATGGGATCTGTGAACCCTGCTTTCCTCAGAATTCTCCCATTCCAGATTAAGGACCCCTCCCCCCACCACACACACACATATTCCAAGGGCAGGAAGCCTGACAGGGTGAAGAGGGGGCTTTTGAAAATGAGTCACAAAACTCTAGGACCACTTTCTAGGGGAAGCCACTTAAAGTTTTTCCTCTTTTTAGAACATGGGTCAAGACTGGGGGTGAGGACTGCTTTGTGGGGTGATGTCAGACACAGGGTACTTGGCATGGGCTCTAAAAGAAGACTCTTCCCCTGTTTGTCATGTCCAGGAAGATCTTAGAAGCACTGGGAACCCAGTCCCTAAGCCAGTGTCAGACCCTCCTTCCTCCCCTCCTTCAGCCCAGCCCAGGTCCTGGATGGAAAATGAGAAATTGAAGACAGTATCATCGGCCCCTGCCCTTTGCCTTTTGGGTCCTTGGTAAAGGATGTAACCTGAGCCTCTTCTCTCTTTTCTCTTCTCTTCCATGTGGGCTTGCCCTGTGCCCTGCCCTGCAGGTTCACTTGGTGGCCTTGCAGGAAGATACCAATCCCCAGGGCAGAGTCCAGCTGCAACCTACAGACTGACAGAACCTGGACTGAAGAGATTTGGCCCCCAGGGCAGTCACTCACTTTACCTTTAGTGGGTAATCAGGACTTGTAACAGACAGTAGTTCTTGCAGTGCTATGAGCTCTGGGGTGGTCATGGTTACTTAGAGTCGTATACTAGCTCTCCTCTTCCGCCTCTTGAGTTTCAGCATCCCCTCCTGTGAAACGTGCTGTGTGTAAAGGTCTGCGGCCTTAGTGTCAAAGTAGATCTTAGCTGGGGCAGGTGTCGGGTGGTGTTGTTTTATGTTTCTGTATCCAGTTTTGGTTCTTTCAGGTAGTAGATGATTAATCAGTGTTTGAGCAAGTGCTGTTGACCGGTTTGTATGATTCTCAGACCTGCATAAGCAACCTGAGAGTAAGGTCATGGTCATTTTTGTCCACCATAGTGCCTGGCACATAGTAGATGCTCAGTCGGTACTTGCTAATGTACAGAAGGATGTACAGAACGTTCTTATTGTCGGTATCACAGTGTCATGATAACACTGACTTTCCAGGCAGGGATTTGGGAGCTAACTGGCTTTGGCATTAAGGAGCTGTTCATTTTTGTGACAGTTCTCCCCCCGTCTTTGGTTCTCTGAACACTGCAGGACAATCATCTTTCCCTGGACCAGGATTTAGAATCTGTTTAAGCCAGTGGTTCTCCATAGAAGGCAAGGGGTACGGATGCTGGGAGATGCTGGTGGCATCTAGAGGGTAGAGGCCAAGGATGCTGCAAACATCCCCTGCCACAAAGCATTGATCCAGCCTGAAATGTTAGCAGGGCCGAGGTGGATAAGCCTTGAGTTAAGGTCTGTAAACTTTTCCTCCCCTATCTTCAGCAAGGTTGTCCATCAGTTCTGCATTTGGGAATACCTTCATTTGATGCGATTATCTGGCTGGTTTTAGAGGAAAGGGGATGGTGACAGCTGGAACCAGCAGTGATCTGATGCTAGGGCTAAAGAGTATCCCCTCCTCCCTTTCCCTGTTCTCAATGGACCCTTGTCTTTGCTGCAAGCCACATGCTGTGGGGCGTTGCATCTGTTGACAGAAATGCCATTTATACAGAAGCCTCAGTGGGTTGGCCCACAGAGGATGATTCTTAGCACTCTACAAAAAGTGATAATCCATTTTGAACTATTATGCTCTTCTGGGCGTGGAGAGTTTCTCCTGAGGGTTTAAATTTTTAAGAGGATGCTTTCACCAGTGGCTTTTCTCTGGGACTCGGGTTGAGCGAGATCTGCTGTCAGCTCTAACTAACACAGGGGCTTTGTCCCAATCTTGAGAGTGTCTGTTCACATGGATGATCTTAGTGGTGTGTGTGTCTCTTGAGTGGAGAAGTTCTGGGATAATGGATGAAAGAAGTCTGAAAGGCTTTGCAGTGGCAGTTCCCTTCAAATCAGAGTTTCTCCACCATGGCACTGCTGACATTTGGGATTGGATCATTCTTTGTGGTGGGGGGCTGTTCTGTCCATTGTAAGATGTTTAGCAGCATCCCTGGCCTCTATCTACTAGATGCCAGTAGTACCTCTTCTCCCCAAAAATATCTGTAAAGAAACAAAATTGCCGCTGGTTGAGAACTACTGCTCTCAATATAAATATGGCAAAGGGCTGAAAGATGTGTTTTAAAAAGTATTTAATTTTGCAAGGAAGATCTGTTTCTTGAAGGAAAATTGAACAAGAAGAAATGATAAAACTCTCCCTGTCATTTATTGAGCACTTACTATATACTAAGTATTCTATGTGGATTTATTCACTTAATCCTCTGACAACTTTTTGAGGTAGAGCTTTTAAAAGAGGAACTCTCTGCTGATATTTCAGAGTATTTTCTTTCAGACTCATTTTATCAATCTTTAAGGGAGAATGTGTAAGCTGCTTTTTCCACGTAACAATATAGCGTGACCATCTTTTTATGTTAATCATCATTTTTCATAGCTGCTTGGAATTCCATTCTTTGAATGTGGCTGTAATTTATTTAACCAGTCTCCTGCTGTCAGACATGCTCATTGCTGCTCATTTTTTTTTTTTAGCTCTAGTAAACAGTGCTACAGCGAACATCCTTATATGTATTTCTTTGCATACGTTGGTTATTTCTAATTTTTAGAAGTGAAATTGGCTAGGCTGAAGGGTGCGAAGGCTTTTAACCTATTAAAGCAGCCTCATTTTTTAAGCCTTTGTTGGGTGTGGTTTGTGACAGAGTTGGTTGGGCTGGATGAATGCCGACTCTCTGGGAGCAGATCAGTTGTGGCTTAGAGCACCCACATCTAGCCTGAATTGCTCGAGTTGTGCAAGTTTTACTGCTTTTACTGTGTCCACTTAGAGGCCAGCCCTTTGTCCATCTTCTTTCTCCACCTTGACCCAGTAATCGGATCTCATCTCTGATTGATCATCTTGCATCTGACTTTTGTGAGGCCTGCTGTCTTGTCTTTTAGGTCAGTTATCCAGCTCTTCTAGAGCATTAACAATTGGAGGCTGGAGGAAGGGGGATCGAAGGAGGGAGAGACTTAGTTGTCGTTTAGTCTTGTCACTCCTGCCTAGAAGCCTCAGTGGCTCCCTATTATGCCATCTTGAAATCTGTGTTGCAGCCTTTCTGAATGGCTTGTGGCCCCACAAATGGTACCAGGCAATCACTTGCCTCTGGAGCCTTACCCATGTCAGTCTTTCTGCCTGTCACATCACTTCTCTCTAGCCCACCACCTTCCGTTTGCCTGGCTGGGTTCCTCTTATCCTTAAGGAATCAGTTTAGCAGTCACCTCATCCAGAAAATCTTTCCTGAGTCTCATAGAACCTGTCACATTCTGAGACTGAGTTACTTCAGTGCCCAGTTTGCCGAGTGAATGCTTTTGTTTCCTTTCCCATTTTTTCTGGGCTCTTTCTAAAGGTGTTTTGATTTTCTCTCTCTTTCTAATTAAAATATGTGACCAAATTACAATACATAATTCATATCCTGTACCCATGGCAGACGTTATTAATCAATCAGTCAATCATGATACTGTTTTCTCCTTTGAGTGTATACACAGACTTGGCATCTTTCCTAACCCAACCACTCCAGGTCAGTTAAAGTTGATGCATGAGATGGCACTTGTTTGCTCTTACTGTTTAGGGAGAAACCAAAGATGCAGGTAATGTTTTCACCTCTCAGTTCTTGAGATTTGAATTCCAGGGGGTGATTTTTTTTTTCATTCAGTTCTCTTAACTTAATTAAATGGATGTCCATTGAATTGGGCCTTAATAGGTTTCTGGCACTCATTAATTAATCCTAGAGCAATCCCAGGGAGAGTGGTTTTCCATCACTTTGGTTCAGTGCTTGCTCTACTTGGTGGGGAGGAGGGGAGGGCAATGGCAGCCCAGAGCACAGAATTATTTTCCTGTTATACACTCAAAGAAACTAAAGCCAGAGAGGGTAGGTGACTTGCCCAGGGTCACATAGCCAGTGAGTGACTGAGAGTCAGACTAGAATTCAGGCCTGTGGACTCCTTATGCATCGCTTTTGCTGTTATGCCTGCCTGCTGTCCTGGCTTCCTGTCGGGTAGAGGAGAAGCCCCACGTTGGAGCCAGCCTGCTTGGCCACTGCAGAAGCCCAGTGGTTTTGGCACCACAGCGACTTGTCCAAGATGCTAGGAGCCACAGACCAGATATGCAGGTTTCCTCTGAGTCAGGTGCCTCACAATAGGCTTGCTAAGCGGAGCCTATGACACCTGCTTATTTGAATGCAAATTTGAATAACTTGGGCGTGGAAGTCATCAGTGGGGAGGCCTCAAAGGGGTCAGTTTTCCTTTAATTGGGACATTGGTTTAAGTACCTGGGAACCAGTCCCAGCAGCACCCCTGGGTCTGTAAGAAGTTCCCCTTCCTCTAGAGAAGTCATTCCTGCATTGCAACAAGCACCTTCCAGGTGGTAGGACCATCGGTTACATCTGTGCAGTGTTTTGTTTTGAAGTTTATACAAATGTATGTTTATTTTTGATTTTGTATAAAATATCCTAAGATAAACAAGAAACTATTAACCATCTTCCTATAGCAGGTCAGTTATTATTTTGGTTGAGTATCTGTTGAGAACTGGAGTCTGCAGGAATGCGTTACAGGCTGTGTGCCTGGGAGGGACATTTCTAGGAGGAAGAAACTCTGTCCTATGGGGGAAGTAGCCAAATATACACTTTCTGCAGTAGATTTTGCAATTTTGAAATAGCCCATAGGCTCCTGTCATCATCAGTCAGAGGTGCTTTTGTAAGTACTAAGTGAGGATTCGTTAGCCTTTATAAGCACCTACTGTGTGCCTAATGTCCTGCCAGTGCTTCACACTTATAATCTCATCTCATCGTAGCAAGATCTGAGTAACAGCCGATGAGAGGGCCTCTGCTGGCCTCATTGTGTTAGCTTGTCCATCTGTGTAGCAGCCCGGGAGTGGGCTGTTTTCGAGGTTCAGCGGAGAGAAGTCACTTAGAACCTGGGTCTGTTTGCTGCAGTCCATGCTCTGAACACCACAGATGAACAGAAAGAAACATGGGCAGTGCCATCAAGCTGAGCCAGCCTGAGGTTGACTCCTGGTTCTGTGGTGCCAAAGCTGTGTGTCTGGATTGCAAGTCCTTCCCCCTTTACAGCCTGCAGCCCCACCCAGCTGTAAAGCAGGGAAGCCAGGCCTCTCGGGAAGGCTGGTGGAGGTGAGCTCCCAAAATGATTTTGGTGTTTAGTGCCTAAAATCACTTCATCTTTGCACAGGTAGGACAGACAGCCTCAGGCCTTTAAAAACTGTCCCTCTTGTCATACAGCCTTTGGGAAACATGTATCTTCCAAAAAGAAGTTGCCTCTGGGTCTTGATGACCAACTGCCAGCTGAATTGCCTGCCTGAAGTCTGAGAACTGCTCCAGTGTCCTCATTTATGACACCCAAAGGTCAGTGCAGAGCACAGACCAATAGCCCCCACTGGCTCTGTTCCCCCAGTGATGGTGATCAAGATTCTCTTGATCCCCTGTGTCGAGATCCCTGAGGCCAGGGCCTGATGTCTGACCTCTGCTCCCTGGAGGGGATAGATGGAGAAGCAGGAGGGAAAGACCCAAGTGTCCACTCTGTCCCTTGCTAGCCAATCTATCCCCTGACCTTGGTTCCTCATCTTTGTGGCATCCACTGGAAAGGGCTACTTGGAGGAACAGTGTCGCCCTGTAAATCCCTTAGGGACAGAAGTCAGGCCCTGTAGGGTCCAGAAATGTGCCTGGCAGAGTTAGGTGCCCAGCCAATGTCGAACTGAAAGGGAATGGAAAGAATGCATGACAAAGGGCTTTGTAAACTACAGTGCATGACCCCGATCATTGCCAGTGTAAAGCCCTGTTTTGAGTGGCTGCCATGTGCCAACCATTGAACTAACTGAGATCTCATTCCCAATCCTTATAATGACCTTACTACTTAGGAGGGATTGGCACCATTTTACAGAAGAAACTGAGGTTCAGAGTAGTAAAGGGATTTGACCAGGTCAGACAGTTTAGAAAGTGGCCCAGGGGGCTTCGAATAAGGCAGGCCCTACAACCAAGGAGGGCAGCACACTCGAAGATGTTGCAAGTCTTCCAGGGCAGAAAGGGCCTTTCGTGCTGTTTGTAGGGGAGGAGAAATGACAGGAAGTTCCCGTCTGGCAAGACACTGCTTATTTCAGTGAATGTATTAGAATGGAAATGTTGGGCTCTATTCTTAGGTTTCATTATTTCAGTTTAAAATGGCCTGGGTGGATGTTAACTCCTTTGTTACATTCTTCCAGAGTAACTTGTATCAGGGGCCTTTTTTTTTTTTTTTTTTAATTGTTATAGTGTTAACTGTATCTGAGCTTTTAAAAGTCATTACAGTGGACCAGTCCTCTCCAGGGTCCTATACAAACCTCTGCTCACCACATTGTGGTTAGGCAGCCAACTCACACTTCCCCATCTTGAGAAATGATTCATTTCTGCATTGCTGTTCCCCCAAGTTCCTTATTCCACTCCTTTCTGAGCTCTCTCTTTTAGCAGTCTGGAATACATTTGAAGTCATCATTTTATAACTGGAGGATTCTTGCTGATTTTACATCAATTCAATCGATCGATATCATTTTCTCTCCTTCCTTCTCTTCCTCTTTCTCCTTTGATTTCTTAGTCCTTGAAATCATTATTTCCTGGATTTCCTCTCTGAAGAGAAGCTTTCCCTGTCAAGAAAGATGAAAAGAGTGAAAAATTTATAATAATCAGTATTTAAAAAAAAAAAAAAAAAAAACCCTTCCTTTTTATTGAGCATTTACTAGGTGCCAGAAACTGCTTAGCCCTTTGCTTATACAACCTCATTTAAATCTATGAAATAGGGTCCATATTTAGCCTCTTTTTACAAACTAGGAAATTGGGGCTCAGAGCTGTTAACTAATCTCTCCCAGGCCACACAGCAAGTAAGAGAAATCGTTTTCCCACTGCTTTCTCAATTCAAGGCTGGTTTTTGCCAAAGGGAGCAGTTGTGGACAGAGAGTCATTACAGTGGAACCCATGCCATGGGGGTGATTTTTAAAAGATTTGGATTGTTTTGTGAACATTCTTTCCTCTTTAAACAGTAGAATTAAGAGGGGGAATTAGTTTTAGGAAGGTGGGCATTCTTAGGGTTCATATTCTTCAAAATAGGTTTTATTGCAAACTGAGCCATGACGTGTGCACACACACACACACATGCACACACAGCACCCCTGTATACACGTGGATTAATAAATGATTCATCGTCAGCTGTAATTTGAGTGCCTCCCATTATGATCCCTGTAACCCAGGACCTATAAAGTTAATCTGCCCCCATGTGTTTAACAATGGAACCTTATTTTCCAGCTATTGGAAAAAAAAAAAAAATTGAAATAGAACCTCTCCAAACCACGTTCCTAGCATTGTGGCACAGGCATCCTGGTCTTTCTCTCTAAAATAAGTCCTTATGGGTTGGCTTAGGTGTTCCCATCCTGAATCACATAGGCCGAAAGTGAAGCTGTACATCTTAAAAACGAGATGCTTTTTTGTTTTGGAATGAAAATTATTCCTGAGATGAAGTGAGAGGGTGGGCCAGGGTGGAAGTGACCTGGTCACCGAGTTGCCCGGTGTCAGGAACATCACCTCTTGAAAGAGATGGGTGTCTGAAGATACAGGTGTTGAGGGGCAGCTCAGGTGGAATCTCCAGTTGCGCACTATGATCTTGCTCAGAGCAGAATGGCGGGTACTTTCCCACTATGTTGAAACCAGAAAAAGAGGAAATGAGCGATTCTGTGTGGCATTTGGTAACCGCTGGCTTATGGGGAATTCTGCACTCTGGGCAACCTCACCCATCTGACCCGTGGCAGAGACCCAGGCAGGAAGTTCCAGGTGTCCTTTGTCTGGTTGGAATTGTCACAGAGGTCAGGTACAAAATGGTTGCTTGGTGCCTGTCTCCTCTTAATCTGTAGGCAGTGCTGACACAGTTGGCTATTTGTTTTTCAGGTATATAGCAGAATCAAAGCAGGAGGCAGCGACCATCAACTGTTAAGAAATTCTTAGAAACTACGTAAAGCTGTACCAAAAACCCTCAAGCACACCATATAGAGCTGTTTAGTGAAGGGTCGAGGGGGCCTGTGATGTTTCTGTTTCTGGGTCACACCTTCATCATACTCATACTTTTGATGATGGCCTTGTTTAGAAAATCACAAATGGCTTGCAATACAAAAGTAGGGACATTTTTGTTCCATTTTTATGAGTTCCATACAGAATGGTTGTACTGGAGAAGGTTGGTGCATTCATAAAATTTAGTAGAGGGAAAATATTTCACTGTTGTAATTTTACTTTTATTATTAAGTGTCCTCATTTCTTCTGTGAATTGCCCATTTTTCTATAGGGTTTTTTAAATTATTGATTTGTTAGAGCTCTTTACATATGAGAGATAATAGTCTTTAGTCTGTAATTTTTGTTACACAGGTCAACCTCCAACCGTCAATTTGTTGTTTGGTGTTGAGACGTCCCCCAGACCCATACAGAAGATTTCTGGGCTTCGTAATCAGATTTCTTGCTCTTTTTCTTATGTTTTCTGAATTGAGTTGCATACTTAGTGAAACCCTTCTATACTAAACAGAAGGGGCCATTCGCTACACGTTCCAGATAAGCTTGACTTGACCATATTTAGAATCTGTGCCCATTAGAGTTGGTTCTATGTAGTTAGATGGTAGGATTTTATCTGATTTTTGTTTGTTTTTTGTTTTTACTTTTTTGTTTGTTCGTTTGTTTGTTTGTTTTTGAGACAACTTCCTTTCTCCCTGAAGGTAAGATGAGGAACAAGAAAACCATCCAAGCCCCCTCCCTCCCTCCTGGCAGGTTCTGGGTGGCATTTTAAGGAACTCGTTTTGTTGACAATATAAAAAACAAGTTTAGGGTAATGCAGAACTGGTAAAACAAGATAAATAATATTGGGGCAGGACTGCATTCTGTAGGAAAGGTGAGGCTGGATAACCTGTTAGAAATGTATACACTATATCTGGAACAGGGGCCAGCTTGAGTTTAAACTATTAGAAAGGCCACTATGTGCTGAGTATTAAAGTCATCTTCTGGTTTTCCTGCCAGAGTCCTCTTGCTTTTGTTGAATTTACACAAACAGGTGGAAACGTTCTGGAAAGAAAGGTAAGGGATCATTGGAACAAGCCTTGGTTCTATAATTGTGTCTTGGTACATAGCTCTTGCTGTGTAACCCTGGGCGGGTCACTTGGCTGTTCTGGGCCTGGTGGCCTTGGATTGCACCAAAGGCAAACGTAAGCCCAGAACATATGGTGGGTCATGCTGAAGCAGGCTTCAGCTCAACTGCACCTGGAGCACCTCTTACACAATTGCTAGGCTGTGGAAAATGAGGGGCCTGAGCCCCAGCAGTTAAGTCACTTGTCCACAACCACATTAGAGCTGAGATTCAAACCCTGGACCAGAGCACTACACTGCTTCTCTCCTGATCACAAGTGGCCTTGTGATCACAGATGCTCCCAGACCGACTTCAGAGCACACATTTATGTGCATGTGGAGGAGGTTTCCTGCCAGTGACTCCCTCTGGGTTTCACCTCCCACCCCTTACCTTGCACCCCTCTCTGCTTTTGCTCCACTCCCAGCTTCAGAAGTATGCTTTAGGCCCCACATTCCTGCCCCACCATTGAGCAGAAGCACTGTCCCTGTATGGTGCCCACGAGACACAATAACAGCTGCTGTCGGGCTGGCTCCCTCTGACCATGGCGGCCTCACGGCCCACGGAGTGCACTGTCAGGAAAACAAAACAAAACCTTTCTCCCTGCCACTGGGGCAGGGCCGCTCACAACTACATAAGAGCTGTCTTCAGAGCCATGAAAGCCCAATAACATGTTTTTGCATCTCGAAATACATATTGAATGACCTGAGTCATCAGGAAAGCTAAGAAACCAGTCATGGCCGGCTGATGGTGAGCTGTTACCAAGCCCTGGTTCTGGATCTTCTCCATTTGAAAGCTTTACTTGAAAAACAGCCCGTAGCAGTAATAATAACAATCTTGGTCAATGCTCCGAGCATTCACTCTGCACAGATGATGTCTCCTCCCACAGCAGCCCTGCAGGGGAGGTCCTACTGGTGTTCCCATTTACAGACAAAGGAATTGAGGCTCAAGACCTTTCTATATCCTCTGCTATCTAACCATAGGCGCTTAGAACCAGTGTGTTGAGTCAATCTAAACTATAAGAAAGTGGATAGAAAAAGTTCATGGCAGGAAATATGCCTCTAGGTTTACGTTTTCCACAATCCATTCACCTATTCTTGCCACAGATGTCATATAAGCGCCCACTGTGGTCCAGCTCTGTGCCAGAAACTGGGGACACAGCAGGGGACCGAGGCAATCTGGTCTCTGTCCTCTCAGAGCTCAAGTCTGTGGGAGAGACAGAAAACAGTTACCCATGTAACTATAATCACTGTAACACTGAAGTGAACTTGGAGAAAAAGTAAAAGGAAGAAATATGATTTTTATGAGCAGGAAAAAAAAACTAATATTTTTCCAACATTTTATATGAAAATTTTCAAACATACATGAAATTTAAAAGAGTTTTACAGTGAATATTTTTATACACCTGCCACCTAGATTCTACCATTAATGTCTTGCTATAACTAGTCATTCATCAATCCACCTCATATCTAAGTACATTGTACATTTTTTAAAGATGAGGATGCAAAGCCATTGGCTAGATCTAAGAGTGGCCATCCCTTTGGAAGTCCCCACGCAGCCCATCCGTGGCACCTGCCTGGCCCCTGTGAGGGTCAGAATTGATTATCCTTGGCTGCACAGTCAAGAGAGAAATGGTCACTGGGGAAGAAAGATCTTGGCTCTTTTGCTTTATTATTGAAGTCTAGAATGCATTTTCTTTTGGGGGAGCCAATGGTAAAGCATCCTAGGAGAGAACACATTCCAGGGCCACCTCCCCAGGTTAGCCTCTGCAAGATGAGGTCAGTGACACATCAGACGAGATTCAAGGTTGGGAGGGAGTAGTTCTCATGAATGTCCTAGGCAGGCCCATCTGGGAGGCCAGAATGCCCAGAATCAGGTGGGGCAGGCCACCGGTAGCCTCAGCCCAGCACCTCAGGGCAGCTCCTTGTGGCCACCCTAGGGGAGACTCCAGTGTGGCCCCACGAAGTGAGATATGCTCCTACAGGCATGGGAGAGAGACTTGGTCACTGAGAGAAAGGGCTTGCTGCTCAGCCTGCAGATTCTGTGTGGGGAGCCCGAGGCCCAACGACGGGCCTCAGGAAGGAGGATAGTAGAGGTGGCAGGGGCCACAGGCCAAGTGTGTTTCTACACAGTAGAGATTCTAGGGACCTGGTGGCTTCCAAGCAAGTCTAGGAACTTGGTAACCTAGAGTGACATTTGCTGGACCATGGAGCCTGATCCAACTCATGAAGTCATGAAAATGATTGAAGTACATATATTTAGTTTTGCTAAATGCATTCAATACACAGTTTTTAATTCCTGCCACAAGCCTATGATAAAGTTTTATTACTGCCCCATTTACCATGTGAGAAAACTGAGGCACACAGGTGGGGAGATTTGCTCAACTAGGGAGTTGTTGGGAGTCAAGCCCAGTCTGTCTGGATTCCTAATCCATCTTTCCATTAAGGCATTTAATTTATTTTTTCTTTTATTATTATTTCTTTCTCTCTGGAGCATTTTATTTATAGTGTTAATACTGTTTCCCCCATGCACTTCTTTTAACAGCTGCAATTAGAATGTTCCAGACAGCCGGCCAGGTGTGCTGGGTCACCTTGGGTGGAATTTGGCCCACAGGTGGCCTTCCCTTATTCCTCTACTCCCATGTGGTCAGTTGGCGTTCACGCTGAGGCCCTGGCCTGGCCTGCAGACAAGGGGAAGCAGCCACTGGTATTCCCTTTTTGTGGTTTGTTACCCACTGTGGCCTGCTTGGGCGTCTTTGTCCCCTGGCCTCTGGCCTCAGCAGTGAGTACAGTGAGTAGGTGCTGTCCATGTCGAAGCTCTGAGGGCAAAGTCCATGTTGAGCCAGCCCAGGAGAGACTGACCTGTGCAGTTCCTCTGTGCTGAGCCCTCGGTCCCCAAGACCACCTGCCAGACAGGTCACGAAGGAGGGAGAGGAGCAGAGGCAGGCCACAGGCTGCTCACATTTCACATAGAGCCTAGAGTCCCAGGCGCTGCCAGTTTCTACATTCCATTCCATTAACTCAAAGGTGTCACTGTTTTAAAATGCTGTTTTATGAACCACCAAGAAATGAAAAACACTTCCAATTAAGAGCATTTGGATTCTAGAGATTAACAAAATATGTCTTGGAAGTGGATTGTTTTAAGTCATCCCTGCAGTACCTTTGTGTTGGTTCTGTTGCCCTATTTGCTAGATGGGAAAGCTGAGGCCAGAGAGTGAAGGTATGGCCAGGGTGTGCAGAGTCAGGCACTGAGGCCAAATTCATGCTCCGTTAAGTGACTGGTCCCATTGCTGGCGTGTTCTCCTGGGCTCTTACGCAGCCTCAGAACTGTAGAGCTTCAGAGCTGTCAGGCCGGCACCTACAATTCTGGTATTGCATCACTTCTTCCTTATAAGCTGATGAATGAGAAGGTCATCTTTAATAAACCTGGCCCCTCTTCTCCCACCTCGTAAGAGTCTTCAGTCTGCCTACTGGCCAGCTGCTTAATTAGCACTGATTCGCCTTGTTGGCCAAGATGAGTTTCTCAGACTATTAGTTCTGCAAGTTACCACATAGCTGTGCTGTCTAATACAGTAGCCACCAGCCACATGTGGCTATTTAAATTCAAATGAATGAGAGTTAAATAAAAGTACAAATTTAGTTCCTTAGTCTTACCACATTTCAAGTACTCATTAGCCACCCATGGCCTATATTGCAGATATGGAATGTTTTCATCATTCTATGGGATAGCTCTGTTCTAACGCAGAAGGGCACTGTGGACAAAAGGATTTGTACCCCAGATAGTCCAGTTGCATGTTAAAGGCTCTGACAAGTCCTGCAGTAAGAAAATGGTCTCTCATGGAGCCTAGCACACCAAATTTACTGGCCCAGGAACCTTTTTAACACCTATAAACAGTTCTGCCTTTCTCAAAATACATCAAGTGACTTCCTCTCCTGTCCCCAAGCCTCGATGGCCTCTTTAGGAATCTAAATCTCATTTGTTTTGTCCCCAGATTGCCTCGGGTCCCCAGTGTTTACTCCCATCAAGGCGGACATAAGTGGCAACATCACCGTACGTACTTGGCCTGGCAGCTACAGCCTTGGTACTGCACCAGTAATCTAAATGTCCTGCTCACTGGCTCCTTGCTCCCCTCCATAAGCTTCCCAGGCCTAGGATCAGGAAGGAGACGTGGAAAATGGGCTTGGCCCCCAGCTCACCTGACTTGGGGCTCTTGGCTCTCCATCCTCCTGTGTAGTTATGCAACCCAGTCACAGCCTGATTAGGACCACATTCTAAGGGTTGACCTGCAAAGGAACCTACTGGTCTTGCATCCACCCCACTAAATAAACTCTAAAGACCATGGATACACTGGCCCACTCTTCCCTTCCCCAAGTCCTGGGAGTTCCTGGTGCTGCCCCCCGCCTACTGAGCCTCTCCTCATGTCTAGCCATGTAGGGCCCAGCCTACAGCTCAGCCCCACTGCATTATTTCATTTCTTCATCCCACCATCCCTTTGAGGCTGCTTCTGTTGTCATTCCCATTTTACAGATGAGGAAGCTGAGGCTCAGGTTGAAGGGCTCACCGAAGGTCACACAGCAAGGAAGTGACAGAGGTAGGACTGAGAACCAAATTGCCTGGTTCCACTCAGGAGCTTTGTTCCTGGATGTCTTTGAACCCTAAGAGCCTATTTCCATTTGTCCATAAAGTAAAATTTCAATTACTTGTTGTCTAACTTGCTATCAAGAGTAGTCAGAGGACTTGGACTTGGGAACTAGCCTGTGTGGGAACTCACTCCCACCAGTACCAGCTGTGTCACCTTGGACATGTCACTGCCCATTTCTGAGCCTCAGTTTTCTTATCTGCAAATTGGGATGATGACAGCAATATCGGAGTTGCCATGAGCATCAAATAAGGCAGCACCCGTGAAGCACTTTCCACGTCCTGGCTCATGTGAGGTGCTCAGTAAATGCGAGCAGTTGTGGTAGTTGACTGCCATTCCGGGTGTTTCTGGCACTGGTGGGAAGGACAGGGAGGCTCTGGTGGGTGCTCCTCCACCCAGCATGCAGGCTGGCCGCCTGTGGACAGCCTGTCCAAAGGGAAAACCCCATGTGCTCCATTTCAGAAAATCAAAGCTGTGTATGACACCAACCCGGCCAAGTTCCGGACCCTGCAGAACATCCTGGAGGTAGAGAAGGAAATGCATGGAGCAGAGTGGCCCAAAGTGGGGGCCACACTGGCGCTGATGTGGCTGAAAAGGTGATGGGCTCAGGTGGTGGGGTGTTTGTGGCTACTGGGCCTGGGGGCCTGCCCTGCAGAGGAGGGACGTGCATCCCTGCCACTGCCCCACTGTGACTGCTCTGACAGGGAAGGGAGGTCACTTCCATTTTATCACACAGGTGCTCTTGTGTGATGCTGGTTAGTGACCAGCACCCCAGGCGCCTGATGGTGATGCTTCCTTCTGGTCCTATCAGAGGCACAGCAAGCTGGCGCTCACACTGGGCGTTGTGCCAAGCTCTGTGTAAGCCCGATAGCATTTCATGTGTTGTGAGCTATGTGTGTGTTAGTCCCATCTCAAAGAGGAGGCCACGAGGGCTTCTGAAGGCCTGATCATGTGCCCGAGTCATAGGGACCGAGTGGCCAAACACAGTCGTGCAGGTCGTGCACTGCACAGAGATGTCCTGTCAAGGACTGGTCACATCATACACATGGTAGGTTTGTATAGTATGACAGCTTCTTGACAGAAATATAGCATCTTAAGCAGAAGGAACTCTATCTGGTACAAATTCACCGTGTGGACTGAGGACAGGGTACCCTGACATGGGATTTGAACCCACACCATCTTACCCCAGAGTTGACACTGCACGCAAACACTATGCCTGTTGCTTTCATAGCAAACATATGAAGCCACATACAGTTGTTCCCACTGAGGCTCAGACAGGCCAAGCATCTTGCTTGCTTAGCTCACGCTGCTCTCAACCAGCTATAAAATTCTCCTTTAGCTGTGCAAACACCACAGCCTCTGGCAGCTATGAAGCCGGGGACCTATTCCCCACCCCAGCGATGTCTCAACTCCTTCCTGTCTCTGTCTCCATCCTTGAAAACTAGCTCCCTTCCCCTCAAACATGCACTTCTTTGGTAAAATGGAACAGGGAGAGTCTGCTCCCTGGAGGGTATGGCTGTGTGGGCATCTGGGTAGGTGGCCTGTAATCGACAACCTTATAGCGTGTTTTAGGAATTGCCCCACTGAACTGCCCACCTTTGTTTGTCAATAAGAGACCCATAGACCTGTAATGAGGAATGCCCCTGCGTCCATCTTTGGGTTTCTCAGGAGGAGCAAGGCAGGTGACAAAATTCAAATCAGTTAGATTGTTCATGTCTAGGTAAGATGTGGGCAGAGTTGGGCTCCTGCTAGAAGGGCAGTTGCAAGTGGATGCCAGCAAGGCAAGCACATAGTGAGCACCTGCTGTGTGTTGTGTCTGGTGCTGAGCAAGTGGGATGCCACGTCGAACAAGGCACAGTCTTCATTCACTGTCTGGTTAGGGTGTCAGGCTGGTAAGTGGATCCTGACAGCAGGATATCAGAGCCTAGAACAGGGAGGTCAGGGAGGGCTTCCTGGAGGAAGACTTCACCAAGCAGAGTCTCCAAGACTCAGCAGGAGGGTTTTAGGTGGATGAGGCCTTGCAAGGATGAAAAAGCAAGAGAGGCACAATGTGTACCCAGGGCTCTGGGTACAAGGAAGGAACGGGGAGAGGCCAGGTGGGATTCGACAAAGATGAGTACCAGCCTGATTGGGGATCCTGGGGGTCCTCTGCAGGGAGAGAGCAGAGCAGCTCATCCAGGGACCCTGGTGGACAGTGAGGGATGGCAAAGGAAGGAGCCAAGATAGGGAGTGAGATGGGCTTGGTTCACATCCCAGCCTTTGACCGAGCCTTTCCGGGGTGCCTCAGCATTCTCCTCTGTGAAATGGGCAGATCTCGCTGAGCTTAAGTTCACGGGTCTGAGGGAGCAGGAGATGAAACAGTTGGGACTAAAGGACTGGCACCGACCCGATCTTTGATTTGGTTGCCCTGCCATGCCCCACACCTTTCTCATGGCTTTCAAAGTGTCGGCCCTGGAGGAAGGGCTCAAGTGGCCTTGGAGGCCGCAGACCATGGCTCAGGGGAGAGGCAGAAGTGAGGAGCCTGGGTCCAGTCTGTGTCCACAATGACAGGACTGCCTTGTCACTGGGCCTGCCCAGTGCGTCCGTGGAATGTGGTCCATGAGCCCTTTCAAGGCCAGCACTGTGGCTTCATTCTTCAAGCACTGATGGCCAGTGGCCATGTGCTGGCCCGTGGTAGGCCATGTAGACACAGAAATGGACAAGGCAGGGCCAGACCTTGCTCTCAGAGACTTTATAACCCAGCAGGGACTGTGGTCAGGGGCCAGCATCTGCCCTAGCGTAGACAAGGTACTTGGGAAATGCTACGCTGAGCCTGTGGTCACATTACATGGAAGTCAGGTGTAGAGATAACAGTTGTAGGATAACCACTTTCTTGCATGTACATATTCCTGGCCCACAGTAGGTGCTTAATTCAGGGTAGTCAGGGTCTGCCGGGTGTAGAGGGCGCTGGCTAAGCGGGAGTGGGCAGCGTCCTAAAGCACTGTCTGCCTCCTTTCTGTGCTGCAGAGGCCTCCGCTTCATCCAGGTCTTCCTCCAGAGCATCTGTGATGGGGAGCGGGATGAGAACCACCCCAACTTAATCCGCGTCAATGCCACCAAGGCCTATGAGATGGCCCTCAAGAAGTACCATGGCTGGATCGTGCAGAAGATCTTCCAGGTGAACTGGGGAGCCCCGTTTTGTCCCTAGGCCCAGGAGATCACCAGCTTGTGGGGTCCACTCCCCATCCTGCCACTGCTTAGCTGTGACCCCTCAGAGCCTGTGTGTCAACCCCCCTGGGCTCCAGAAGGGCTCCCTGTCTGTGTGGGGGGAAGCTGGTACTTTGAGGGTCCCTCTCACGTGCTCTTGCCCAGCCCCATCTGTGGCCAAGGTGGGTGTCCTTTTAGATTCTCTGTGGTGTCCTGGAGGGCCTAACTGGGGGGCCATGGGAGTAAGCCCAGTAGAGACCGAGGAATGTACGTTAGTGGTGGGCTAGCCTGATTGGCCTCTCAGATTCAGCCTGAATCCTCGCTCTGGGTGGGGAGGGGAAGAAGGACCCCTGTGCCCACTGGGGCATCTGCTGAAAGGATGCTGGCCTGCAGGGCTCTTGGTGACTTGTGTGGGAGTGATTGTGGCTTGGGCTCCAGGAAATGGGCTTCAGCACTGGCCTCATTACCTGAGGGCCCCTAGCGTCACCAGGCTGAGAGGCCCACTTGGGAGAAGCTGAGAAGCCCTCAGGACGC
Organism: Eidolon dupreanum; assembly: GCA_028627145.1. Taxonomy (NCBI): domain Eukaryota; kingdom Metazoa; phylum Chordata; class Mammalia; order Chiroptera; family Pteropodidae; genus Eidolon; species Eidolon dupreanum. Next base: position 89,976,545 of record CM053510.1, on the reverse strand, counting down.
CCTACATACTGTTGCCGGCCACCCTTCCTTTCATGGCCTCCTCCTCTCACCCAGCCTGTCATGCTACCCTTCCTCCTACAGCTCCCACCGCCTGCCCATCCTCACTCCCATGAGAACCAGAGTCCATGGGCCAGTCTGTTACCCACATGGCACAGATCATAGACAGGAAGGTGGGAAATGTGGCTACCTCTGGGCCATCCACTCTGGCAGGGCTGGGACAGGGCCTGTCCCGGGTGGGCATCGTGAAAGCCCTGCCCTCCCTGGAATGTGTTGCCCCTGTGAAGGCCTCGCAGCCACCACCTCAGTAGTAACTGCGTGCCCCGTGTGCCAGGCCCGGGGCTGCCCACAGATTGTAATCTCCATCAGTGCACCATGTGGTGGATACTACCCTTAACCCCATTTCACGGATGAGGAAACTGATGTTCAGAGAAGTTAAGTATCTTGCTCAAGGTCACACAGAAGATGGGGCTGGGACACTACGACCCTGAGCCTCAGTATCCTCGTCTTTCACATGGGCGTAAAATAGGCCTGTCTGAAAAGGTCATTGTGAAGATTAATTGAATTAATCTATATCCAGTGCTTGGCACATGGTATACATTTAATATATTAAAACTACTGTTTCCGTTCTTAACGACAGTAATATTTGTAATTCCTTCACCCTGTCAAACTCACAGCTTTTCTATCCAGTTGCATCTTTTCCCTTCTGGATCCAAAATTTCTGATTCTCTGAACAGGGAGGCCTGGATATTTGGGGAAGTGTCCCCCCATGACAGACAAAAGAGGCCAACAGCACAGAGTACATCCCTCTCCCCTGAATGGAAAGTGGATTTTCCAAAGAAGCAGTTCACCTTCTCCAGAGCAGGGAATACAGAGAGAAGAGGCTCATCTATGAGGAGCACCTACTGTGTGCCTGGTGCTGTGCTGAGCACTTCGCACAACCTCCTTAATCCGCACAAAATCCACCCGATCAGATGGGTGCCATGATCATCCTCATTTTACAGATGAGGAAACGGGCTCAGAGAGGCTAAGTAACTTGCTCAAGGCTCACAGCTAGTTAGCGCCACAAGCTGGAATTGGAACCCAGGTCTGTCTATCCCCAAAGCTGGCATCCTTCCTGCTGTCCCTTGCGGGGGTAGAAGGGAACACACATTGCCCTTTTCCTTCTCCTTTCCCTTCCAATGCCATAAATAGTGCAGACCCCTGCCCAGCACAGACCTCGGGGATGTCCCACCCTAGAGCCCCATCGTGCCTGGCATGGTGGCTTGGATCCCCACTAACACTGCCACCTTCCTTCTTACCTGTCTCAAGGCGGCACTCTATGCGGCACCGTATAAGTCTGACTTCCTGAAAGCGCTCTCTAAGGGCCAGAACGTGACGGAGGAGGAGTGCCTGGAGAAGACCCGCCTCTTCTTAGTCAACTTCACGGCCACCATCGACGTCATCTACGAGATGTACACCAAGATGAATGCCGAGCTCAACTACAAGGTGTAGGCATACGCAGTGGCAGGCACGCTCAGGCCGTGCGTCCCAACATGCAGCCACTTGCCGAAACAGACAAACCTGAATCACTGTGAATCAAGCTGGCAGGCCACCCCTGGCTTACCTGTCACCCCCAGAACAACTCATTTTGACCAGAGTCTGCAGGGGACGGCTCTGGTTTTTTAAGTCATTTTTGGGGGTCTATCCTAACAGCAATAAATAATGATCCTACTTCCGAATAGCCTTTGAATTTCACAACACTACAGACTGATTTTATGCCTTCATTTCAGTGTGGTACAAATTAATTAATGTCGCTAATAAATCAAGTACTAGGGTTTTTTGTGTTTTTTTCCCCCTCATATGGAGCATGACTCTGAGGGAGCTGTGTCATACACCTCACTTTAAAAGTAAGCACGTGTCCGTCTGAAGATCTGGCTCAGTGATGTTTTGGGTATTTTAAGGATCATGAGAAGTTTGATTTGAAATTATACAGGACCCCTATTGTGGGATTTTTTTTAAAAAGCTAACTAGTATCTATTCTTATGTGGTTGCACAGCCCAGCCTCACAGCACTGTCATTATAGACCCTGCTCTTTCTTACTGTCTTTTTCCAGACAGTCTTTTTTTATAGCTGAAAACAACCAGCATGCCTTTGATGACCTGACCAAGGGGACTTTATCTTATAGCTATCAGGCACAAATAATTGACCAGAGATGACTGTATTTGTATTCTTCTGCATAATTATTTTCTTCAGGGACAGCTTTTCCAACCTAAGAAACTACCTATCGTGTACTCTCTCAACGGGGAGACAGTGAACCCCTACAGTTGCTGAGACCCAAGGAAACGCCTCACTGCCTTAACTGTCCTTGGCGCTAAAAAGAGCTGTATTTTTGAAAGTGGTGGGGTGAATAGAAGAATCTCGAAAGAATTTATGTGTATTAAAAACTCAATTAGGAACAATTGGTAATTTTTATGCAGGAATGTAATAATTCTTAATAAATCTCTATTTTGGAGTCATATCTGTGTTCTGTTTTGGTCCAGTCTTTTTTTCTTCTTTCTGGATTAAAGGTTACAACTGGAGGCCAGCCAAGGACCTGTTTTCTGGCCTTTGTGGCTTAAAAAAATAGAACTGGTTGCCACATTAAGAAACTGGGGAAATTTCACATAAAAATGTTGATTTCTAGCTTCTTTTGAAAAATTGGATTGCCCAGCAGGAGCTGAGAGATGACTGTCATGTTGGCTAGACAGAGTGAGTGAATATATTCTTCACTTTGCCTCATTCCCCACCAATCCCTGTTGCCTCCCCAACCCCATGATCCCATGATGATTTTCACTTTATTATGGGCTGAAGCTTTTTTTCTGATACTAGAGTTACATGTAAAGGGAATATTCATTTTATTTTATTTCTGCTCCTGAGAGCTGGTAGTCTTGTGGGCAAGATGGGCAAATAAATCAACAGTGCCGAAATAGTCAGTGCCCAGAGGGAGCCTGGTGTCACAGCTGAGGAGCCATATCCTGGGGTGCACCTTAGGGAGTCAGGGTTTGCACTGAGCCTTGATGGAAGGGATAGGGTAGGGGTGGAAGCAGAGAAGGGGCAGGGGACACCTCAAGGCAAAGGCAAAGACCTGATGACCTAGAGCAGGCTGTGTGTGTGTGTGTGTGAGATATGCTACCAACGGATTTGAACTTGACCTTGAAAATTATGGAACACCTTCAAGGGTCTTGTGCACAATCCAATCAGATATCCATTTTGGAAGGCTGCCTCTGCCATGACCAAGGGATGGTCACCTGAACTAAGTTTTTACTGTCTCTGATGTCATTATATTTTCTAATATTTCTGATAGTAAGAATGCTACTGATCTTTCTAAGCCCCAACTGCTTTTTAGGGTTCTTCTCTTTGGTTTTTCTAGAAATATAAAATTCTGCCAACAGAGTAGAAGAATTCTGCATCTTCTTTTAAAAAAGCTTTTCTTCGGGTTTCTAATATTAAACGACTAAGGAAAAAAAAAGGCTAGGAGGACAATTTTTTTGTGGAAGGTCGAGGTAATATCAGGACAGCCTCCTTCACTCTTGGTACCTGCTGGGCCCCTGGGAGACAAAACCAGCAGACATCTGTGCCTTCCTGTTTCATCCTTTTCAAAGTGGGACTGAGTTCTGCCTGCGGCAGAGAGGAAGGAATATGTATTGAGTGTAGCTATATACCAGGACCCACACAAAGCATTTATACACTTCATTTCACAAACCACCCTGAGATGTAGCATCAGGAGCTCCATTTATCAGATGAGGAAACTGAATCCCCCGGGGAGGTGAGAGGACTTGGCCAGAGTGACCCGATTAGGGCTGGGGGACACTGGAGCTTCACCTCTGACTCCATATCTCCCCTCAGCTGTGTCCACTTCTGTGCCAGAGGACAGCACACCTTCCTGCCAGGATGGTCTCACTATGGGAAGCCACTATATCTGACCTACATTAATCTGATAGAAGGTTTGCATAGAAACCTCACTGAGCAATAGCTCAAATCATTAAAATACATGTCTATTATAGACAAGGAACTGATACTTCACTGTAAAAAAGTCTTAGTTTCTTTTTCTTTCTTTATAACACAGGAGCCCTGTTAATACCCACCTCACTGGTTGTGAAGCTTAAATTAAATGTTGCTATTTATAAAACAATTAGACGTTTCTGAAGTCTAGAAAAATGTCTTAGATAAGTCTGCACGGATATACTTATGTAATGTGGGGTATATGGCGATATGATTGAGTATTGGAGTCCTGGCTCTGCTGCTTAGTAGCTGAGTGGCCTTGGACAAATCACTTCACCTCCCGGAGCCTCAGTTTCCCTCATCTGTACAATGGGGATACGAATTGTTCCTAGCTCACTGAGATTCAATGAAACTGCCTGAGTAGGTGATGGACTGTGTAATCATTCAGTGTTGACCCAATAATCATCATTTGCAGGGGGTGGAGGATGATCGGAGAATGGAGGGGGAACACATCCTCGAGTTTGTTGGTTGGTTGATGAATTTTCCTGGTTCCCACAGCCCGACTTCGGGCTGAGCGCCCAACTGCCCCCGCGCCTGCGCGCTGACCATCTGCAGCTCCCGCAGTGCCCAGAAGGTGGCGGCGTCAGCACTGCATCCAGGTTGATGCAGCTCGGTTGGTCCGCACCTACCCAATCTCTAGCGTCCGAAATGTGTATGTTTGTAGGGTTCTGGGTGGTTTCCAAGGGCTAGTATTAGAACACTGTTGGGAAAGTTTAAAGCTTCTCAAACGGGTGCTCTGGAGTTCTGACTTCAGGCCAGCCTCTGCGTGGAGGAAGACCAAAGGTGTGTCCTGTTATTTTTACTATTATACTATTAGTAGTACTACCACTAGCGCCACTGCCATCACCCCCACCACTTAATTTTTGGGTTCGACTCCAGGCTCTGTAACTGTGTAGCTGTGTGATATAGGGCAGGTCAATTGACCACTCTGAGCCTCAGTTTCTGCATCTGTAAAACAGGACAGGACCACTTCTACCTTGAAGGATTATATAAAATAATGTGTGTAAAATGCCCAAAACATGGAAGATACTCAATAAATAGCTTTTATTAATATTTTTGTTTATTGTGATGCTATGGCCTGCCAGGGACTCCTGCAGGGGCAACCCTGCCCCAAATGAAATTAAACCATAGCATGCCCCTCACTTCCTCCTCGCTGTTAAGGATGCGGCAGGGCGCAGGTCAACACATCAACGGGAACACCCCAGAAAAGGTCATGCAATCTGGCTGCTATTTCTCATTCTGCCCTGATCTTCTGTGTGACTCTGGGCAAGTCCGTTCTTCCCTCATCCTCAATTTTCTCATCTATAAAATGAGGGGATTGGACCGTTTAAAGCTCCCTCCCAGCTCTGCTACTCTGTAACGAACACCTCTTGTCACTGTAATCATTCCCTAGTTTGTATTCATCATTCCACTGAAATCAACACTCTACCCACTAGCAGGGACATCAGTCTCTTTTTGTGACATCTAATGGGACCACATATGCAGAGCAATTAACAAAGGGCCTGACACCTAGAGAGTGCTTGATAAAGAGCAGTTGTGACGATGGTTAATCACCTCTCGATCATACCCAGAAAGGATCGTCTGGAAGGTGAGTCATTCACTCTTGTTTGTTGAGCACCTACTATGTTCCAGGCCCTGGGCTAGGCTCAGGGGGTCCTGCAGGGCCAAGACAGGTAAGGTATCACCTTCCAAGGGGCTCACAGTCCACTGGGAGATATTTAGATGGGAGAGGGTAGGAGGGCCTCTGAGGAGGTGACTTTTGAACTAACTGCTGAAGGGGAAAGAAGAACAGGCTATGGAAATAGGCTGGCTTCAGCTAGTGCAAAAGCCCTGAGGCAGGAGAGAAAACAGCATGTTCTAAGGACAGAGAGGCCAAAGTGGATGGAGCCTGGAGATCAACCAACCAACCAGCGAGGTATGAAACCTAGAGATGCTGAGGCCAGTGTGAGTTTGGTTTTTGTTCTAAGAGCAGGGGAAATTATAAGTCTCTATGAGTAGAGAGGGACAAAGCCAATACAGAGTTTAAAAAGCTGTTAGCTAGGATCCCGGACTCAGAAAAAGGACTGTCTCTATCTCCTACCCAACCTCTGCCTCTTCCTGGCTGGACAAGTTGGGCCTTCGTGACCTACGTGCTGGAGGCGGAGGTCTCAGGCCTCTGTCAAAGTCATGGGCCTCTCTCCAGAAAGTGCTCATTGGTCTCTCTTACAATTTCACCCACTATTCTAGGGACCTCCATGTACCTCTCAGTAGCCCACCCAGGATGCGCTGAATTACTTGGACTGCTGGCACCAGCCTAGTTGCCCCGCTCCCTCTCTATGCCACAATTTCAGATGAAGGCTATCTTTGAAATGCCCATGGCCAGCCATGGCCTGGCCACACCCACAAGCCACAAGGCCTGCTGCCCAGATGACTGGAATCACAGCCAGTAGCTGAGCAGCTGAGAGTGGCTGTGCCCATAGCAACAGTCATCTAAGGGAAGGGCTTCCTCTCCACCTGGCCTCAGGTTTCTGCCCCAGGGAGAATTCCAGAAGAACCTATTGAAGGTCCCTGGCAGGGCAGAACCTCCAGTCTCTGGGACCAAGGCCAGCTACGTGCAGGACCGAGGTAGACAAACTAGTTGATTGTCTCTAGTCTCTTTGTATCCTGTCTCCATGGCTTCTTGGTAAATGTGGGTGTGTGTGATGGGGGTGGGGGCTGCTGTCTATTGGGGCAGGATCTCAGAGAAAGACCATCAGACCCCACGCCTTCCTGGCTGTGTGACCTTAGATACGTTCCTTCACCTCTCTGGTATGCTTCCTCTCCTATAGCTGGAAGAAATCCTTAAGGATAAAGCCCTACACAATGCCTGGCACACAGTAAGTGCTGCATAAATGCATACATGCTAGCCTCCCACCCTCTTTCCCCAGTTGTTTCCTGTTTTTTTTTTTTTTTTTTTTTTTTTTGCTCTCATTGTGACTTGAGCCCACCTATGGCACTCAGTGGAGAATGAGCAAAAAGGCCAACTAGAAGTTTTCACCCCCACTCCCAATCTCATCCAAGTGGGTGTGAGCAGGTCTTCCCACATCAGAGGTGAGGGAACTAAGGCACATGGAGAGGGGCCAGGTGGCTGCTATAGGGGCCATTTGAATTTAGATGGTCCTGGGTTCAAATCTTGAATGTACCACTGGCAGGTACATTGGGCAAAGGACTTCCACTGTGTAGAAACTCAGCTTGTCCATCTGCAAAAAGTGCTGAAGCATACCCGCCCCTCAGGGCTGTGGGGAGGAGGGGAAGAGATGGCCCAGGTCTGCAGGAATCCAGCCCCATGTGGTGGTGTTGGCTGCATCCATAACTCAGAGACCCACTCCAGGCCTCCAGGACCTGGATACCAACTCTTGGCTTAAGCCAAGCTTTAGGTCACCAGCTAGGCTAAGGGGTGCTCATGGAAGAGAAAGAGGGAAGAGAGCAGAGGCAAACAGTGTAGATTATGGGGAGGTAAGGAAAGAAGCTTCTGCCTGGGAGTGTGGGGGAGAGCCGGGACCTGCTATCTTCTGGATTTAGTAGTTCTTATCTGTAAAATGGAGACAACGAAATGGAGACACTAGTGCCACCCTCACAAGATTACTGGGAAGATGTCAGGTAGTGTGAAGGGGAGCACAGGATAAACGTGAGGGCGCTCTGGGTTGGAGAGGGGTGGCAGCTAGTTTTGGTTGGGGTTTTTTAAGTTTTGGGGGCAAAGCCAGTAGAGGGATTGCTGGATCATATGGTAGATCAATTAGTTTTTTGAGGAACTTCCATACTGTTTTCCATAGAGGCTGTACCAATTTGCAGTCCCACCAGCAGTGTATGAGGGGTCCTTTTTCTCCTCATCCTCTCCAACATTTGTTATTACTTGTCCTGTTGATTATAGCTATTCTAAAAGGTGTGAGATGATATGTCATTGTGGTTTTGATTTGCATTTCCCTGCTAGCGATGTTGAGCATCTTTTCATATATTTGCTGGCTATTTGTATGTCCTCTAGGGAGAAGTGTCTGTTCAGGTCCTCTGCCCATTTTTTGATTGGATCGTTTGTTTTGTTGTTGTTGTTGTTGTTGTTGTTGTTGAGTCATATGAGTTCTTTGTATATTTTGGATATTAGGCCCTTATCTGAGGCATTGCTTGCAAATATATTCTCCCGTTCGGGTGGTTGTCTCTTTACCTTGTCAACGATTTCTTTTGCTGAGCAGAAGCTTTTTAGTTTGATGTAGTCCCATTCATTTATTTTTGCTTTTACTTCCCTTGCCTTTGAGGTCAAATTCATAAAATCCTCTTTAAGTCCAAGGTCCTTGAGTTTAGTTCCTATGTTTTCTTCTATGCATTTTATTGATTACGGTCTTATATTCAGGTCCTTAATCCATTTTGAGTGAATTTTGGTGTGTGGTGATAGAAAATAGTCTAGTTTCATTCTTTTGCATTTGGCTTTCCAGTTTTTCTGGCACCATATATTGAAGAGGCTTTCCTTTGTCCACTGTATGTTTTTGGCTTTTTTGTCGAAAATTATTTGCCCATATAAATATGGGATTACTTCTGGACTCTCAATTCTGTTCTGCTGGTCCGTGCGTCTGTTTTGCTGCCAATATCATACCATTTTGGTTACTGTCGCTTTGTAGTATAATTTGAAGTTGGGCAGAGTCATGCCTCCGGCCTCGTTCTTTTTTCTCAGGATGGCTTTGGCAATTCGGGGGCTTTTGTGCTTCCATACAAATCTGATGATTTTTTGTTCTATTTCTTTGAAAAATGCCAATGGGATTTTGACAGGGATTGCATTAAATCTGTATAATGCTTTAGGTAATATGGTCATTTTAATTATGTTGATTCTTCTAATCCAAGAATGCGGAATATCTTTCCATTTCTTTGTATTTTCTTCGATTTGTTTTAATAGGGTCTTATAGTTTTCATTATGTAGGTCCTTCACATGTTTCGTTAAGTTTATTCCTAGGTATTTTATTCTTTTTATTGCAATTGCAAAAGGATATTTTTTCCACTTTTTTTCTGATGCTTCATTATTTTAGTATAGGAATGCTATGGATTTTTGAATGTTGATTTTGTATCCAGAGACTTTACTGTATTTGCTTATTGTCTCTAGTAGTGATCTATGGAATCTTTAGGGTTTTCTATATAGAGAATCATGTCATCTGCAAATGGTGACAGTTTGACTGCTTTGTTTCCTATGCGGATGCCTTTTATATCTTTCTCTTGCCTGATTGTACTTGTTAGGATTTCCAATGTTATATTGAATAACAGTGGCAATAGTGGACAGCCTTGCCCTGTTCCTGATCTTAGAGGGAAGGTTTTTAGTTTTTTGTCATTAAGTATAATGTTAGCTGAGAGTTTGTCATATATGGCCTTTATTATGTTAAGGTACTTTCCTTCTATACTGATTTCATTAAGTGTTTTCATCATAATTGGATGCCGTATCTTCTCGAAGGCTTTTTCTGCATCTATTGATGTGATCAGATGATTCTTATTTTTTAATTTGTTTATGTGCTGTATCACATTACTCGATTTGTGTATGTTGAACCATCCCTGTGCCCCAGGGATGAAGCCCACTTGATCGTGGGTATAATCTTTTTAATATGTTGCTGTATTTCATTCGCTAGTATCTTGTTCAGGATTTTTGCATCTGTGTTCATGAGAGATATTGGTTTGTAGTTTTCTTTTTTTGTGTTATCTTTACCAGGTTTTGGTATCAGAGTAATATTGGCCTCATAGAATGAGTTGGAAAGTATTGCCTCCTCTTCAATTTTTTGGAAGGGTTTGAGGAGAATAGGTATTAAATCTTCTTTGAATGTTTGGTAGAATTCACTGGTGAAGCCATCTGGTCCTGGACTTTTACTTTTTGGTAGGTTTTTGATGATTGTTTCAATTTCCATACTGCTGAATGGTCTCTTTAGATTTTCCAGATCTTCTTGATTCAGTCTAGGAAGATTATATTTTTCTAAGTACTGGTCCATTTCTTCTCGATTATTAAATTTGGTATTATATACTTTTTTATAGTATTCTTGCATGATCCTTTGTATTTCTGAGATATCAGTCATAATTTCCCCTCTTTCATCCCTGATTTTGTATTTGTGTCCTTTCTCTTTTTTCTTTAGTGAGTCTAGCCAGGGGTTTGTCAATTTTATTCATCTTCTCAAAGAACCAGCTCCTCATATTTATTTTTTCTATTGTTTTTTTTTTGTTTGTTTGTTTTCAATTTCATTTATGTCTGCTCTAATTTTGACGATTTCTTTCCTTCTGCTGACTTTAGGCCTCATTTGTTCTTCCTTTTCTAGTTTTCTAAGATGAAGTGTTAGGTTGTTTATTTGGGCTCGTTCTTGTTTTTGGAGATAGACCTATAATGATATGAACTTTCTTCTTATGACTGCTTTTGCCATGTTCCAAAAGTTTTGATATGTTGTACTATCATTATCATTCGTTTCTATGTATTTCTTGATTTCCCTTTTTATTTCTTCTCTGACTCAGTTATTCCTCAGTAGCATGTTGTTTAATCTCCATGAATTTATGGTTCTTCCTGATTTCTTTCTGCAGTTTATCTCTAGTTTTAAAGTATTATGTTTAGAGAATATGGTTGATGTGATTTCAACCCTCTTATATTTTTTGAGGCTATCTCTGTGTCTCAGTATGTGGTCGATTCTTGAGAATGTTCCATGTGCACTAGAGAAGAATGTATAAGCAGCTGTTTTGGGATGGAAGGCTCTGTATATGTCAGTTATGTCCAGTTGGTCTAATGTGTCTCCCCCCCACACACATACTTTTTAATGTGGTAAAATATACATAACAAAATTTGCCATCTTAAATCATTTTTGAATGTATAATTCAGTGGCAGTTAAGGACATCAACATTGTCGAGTAAACATCACCACCATCCATTTCCATAACTCTTTCTATCTTGCAAAACTGAAACTCTACCCATTAAACAATACCTCTCTATTCCCCTCTCCCTCCAGCTAAATCAATCAGTAATTTAGAAACACCTACTAAGGGCCAGGAGCTGATTCTGCAGCTGCAAACAAGAGAGACACAGTTCTTTTTTCACGGAAACTGATACCCATTTTTTGGATAAGGAGACTGAAGTTCTGAGAGGGAGAGGCTCCCACCTATTCAGCAGCAGGGAAGAGTTTGAACTCAAGCATTGGGCATGGAGGCCAAGATGAGTCACTTCCTCGCACTGGGAACTCAGTTGCTCAGTCTGTGAAATGGGAGTCAGAAGAGTGTTGGGTTAGCTATACTGTTGCTGAGGGCTCATGTCTCAACCCCTTGATTTTGTAGAAGAGTAAGCACCATCCTCAGCCTTATCTCCTCCAGTCCTCTTCATTCACCTATTAGCCTGGATCTTTCTAGTTGTTTTCGTTCAAGAAGGGCCTTTCTGCAGAAATGGGCTCCAGACTAGTTCCGCCCATTACCTCTCTGCTCCCCAACCCCACCCAGCCCCAGCCAGGAAGGCCTCCAGCAGAGAGCATTTCCCCCAGGGGTGAGGAAGGTGGATACATGAGGGACTCTCTGTCTCCATTCCTCACCACAGGCCAGATTGCCATTTGCTCTATTTAAGATCCTGGAATACCACAGGGAAAAGGTTCTTTCCCCACCCTGTCACAGAGGGAGCAGCTTTTGGAGAAGCCACATTCTCTCCAAGCCTCAGTTTTCCAATTATAAAGTGGGCACGGCAATCCCTGCCTCACAGCCCTGTTGGGAAGAAGGTATGCTGGACATCCCCCACCCTATGCCCAGTGAGTTCATTATCAACATTTATTTATTTATTTTTGTACATGTCTCACAGCAGTGGTTTTAACACATCACTCTGTTCTGGCTCGCTCTCTCTCTATCTCTCTCTCAAACACTTCTAAAATTCCACATTTTAGCTGCTGAATCAACACCTCAGGGGAGCTAGTTCTATTTGCCAGCTGGGGAGGAAGGACAGACCCCAAAGTCTTACCAATGAGGGAGCTAGCTCAGTGGAGTAGAAACAATAATGATAAAAAGGACTAAAAATGTTCCTAAAAATGTTCCTTGGGTTCTATGCAGACCTGGTGCTCCCAGCATCTTACCATGACTGCGAGGTCGGAATATATCTGGCATCCTACTTAAATAGGGACACTGAGGCACCGAGGTGAAAGAGCTAGTTGCTCAGAGCCCTTGGCTCTGAGTTATCGAGCCAAGGTTTGGGCTCAGGGAGTCTAGCTCTGAAACTCAGGCCCACCAGGCTTCCAACCAATCTGGCGGAAGTGAGATGCCTGATCTATGGAAGTAATCAAGATACTGGGGTAGAAGGTGAGACTGTATGGCTCACCTTCACTATCCAATTAAAAAACTACGCATGGATCACCTACTCGGTGCCAGGCTCCGCTGTACTAAGCGCTGGCGAAGAGGTGAAGCAAAGGAACTCATTTTTATTGAGCCCTGGACGGACCCGCACGGACTCATCTCTGAATTGTTTGCTGAATGAATGAATGAGCGATTGCATGGATCCATTAACAGATGAGCAAGCAATGCCAGAGTGGCCAAGTCAGGAGCCCGAAACCTCAGGATTCCACCCAAAGCTCTCCCTCCAAGAAGCGCCTGCCCCTCTGTCCAGGGATCGTGATGCTCATTTTCCTGGTGAGAAAACTGAGGCTCCTTGTCCGCCTCAAGCGGAGGTAGGCGATCAGTCCCTGCGGACGGGTGGGTTCAGTGGCCCCCCCCCACCCCCCGCCCCGCCACCTTGGGCGCTGTGCTGGCGGCCGCCGGCCAGGGTGGGCGGGTTACAGGCCCGGGGGCGG